>CM053609.1:78962171-78987650 GCA_028646535.1 Procyon lotor
CTAGTATTTTCTACATGAATCCTAACAGATTGTCTCGTATAACTAACCCCCTCTCCCATAATGTACACAAAAGTAACTCTCAACAGGAGACTCAAAATTGCCAATATACTAATAATCAGTATTAATTGGTTAATATTGAGTTCCAGATAAGAGAACTCCTTTAAGTATTATAAGGAAAGGTCAGATCACTAGGTTACCTCAGACTAAACAAGACAAAATCACTCAAGTACTGAAGAACCAGCCTCTATATGAGGTCAGTCCAGTGGATCCATCATCCTGGTATCTAATCTTTACACTTTCCAGAACCATTCTATAGGAAACATAGTAATGACCCTCCATGGTATTATCCTCAGTTACATCTCAGTATTTCTTATTTACCTTCATTACTTTCTATCCTCCCCTTGGTACCATCTTCTTCCTAAACAGTGAATATTTTAAAAATCCATTTCTCAACTAACAGAATCTCAACTTAGTACACTTTGGGACACTCTCCAAGATCACTCTAACAGACTGTCCATCGAACTCTCCATCAACCTACCCACAAAGTCCTGGTCATCTGTTCTCATACATGGACACTGTCCAAAGTGGCCACCTATTACCATCTAATTTAGGTCCATCACACTCCTCTGAATTTTCCCATTTCCCTCAGTCCTCCAACTGTCATACTCTTCAGTCTACAAGACATCTAAGACAGGCTATTTTATTGCTTAAACAAATTTAAAAAGATGCAGAAAGCCACTCAGGCTTACTTTTACATCTCTTTCCAGTGCCCTAAGGGCATCACCACATGCCACTGGTCTCAGAAAGGATCATTTATCCTACATCACTGTCTGCACACATCACATAGTTAAGAGTGCTGCCAGCACCCGCTTTTGCTAACTTTGAAACACCTGAACCTGCAGTGCAATCACTGTATTTGGTTTTTTTTTTTTTTCCAGCCTTATCTAGGTATGGTGGATAAACAGAAATTGTATATGTTTAATGTGCACAATGGGATGATTTATGTATATATCATGAAATAATTACCACAATCGAATTGATGAACACATCCATCCCTCACATAATTACCTTTTTTCTATGTGGTAAGAACACTTAAGAGCTATTCTGTTCGTAGACCTCAAGTATAGAATACAGTATTGTTAATTATAGTCACCATGTTGTACATTAGATCACCTGAATTTATCTACCTCATTACTGCAAATTTGTAGCATTTGACCAACCCCTACACCCCAACTCCTGGCAACCACCATTCTACTCTCTGCTTCTATGAGCTCAACGTTTTTAGATTCTACATATAAGTAAGATTATATATCAAGTATTTGCCTTGCTGTGTTTGGCTTTTTCAATTAGCATAATGTCCTCTGGGTTCATCCATCTTGTCACAAATGACCAGATTTCCTTCTATTTTTAATAACTGAATAATAGTCCATTGTGTGTATATATAAAGAAATTAGGTAGGGGCACCTCACTGGCTCAACTGGTTAAGCCTCTGCCTTCAGCTCAGGTCTTGATCTCAGAGTCTTGCAATCAAGCCCTGCATTGGACTTTGCGCTCAGCAGGGAATCTGCTTCCCCTGCTCCCTCTGCCCCTCCCCCTGCTCGTGCACACTCTCGCTCTCACTCTCTCTTGCTCTCTCTCTCTCATATAAATAAATAAAATCTTTTTTAAAAGTTTCTTTATTCACTCATCTATCATTGGACCTTTAGGTTGTTTTCATATCATAGGTATTATGAACAATGCTGCAATGAACATGAGAGTGCAGATATCTCTTTCAAGTATTGATTTAATATCCCTTGGATATATACCCAGAGTGAATTGCTAGATCATATGGTTGTGGCATTTTTAACTTTTTGACAAAACTCTATATCATTTTCCATTATGGCTGCATCAATTTACATATTTATATGTGCTATGAAACCTCCTTGACCACTGTCATGACTGCTACACTTCAGCCAAGCCTTCTGGAAGCTCCTTGAGGTGCTCCCTCACTCCCAAAAATTATGGATAAATAAAGCAAAACTCTACCAAAAGACATATTTGGCTCCTAATGAGTAAGAAATAAAAAGTTTAACCTCCTTTAAATACCTGAAAATAACCAGCATAAACCAAATGTCATTGTATACTACATAAAAATGCTGGGTATGGCTTTTTTCCTTAGGGAGTAAAAAAAGCTGATCTTTAAAGCCCACCCAATATGGAGCATGAAGTAAGTAAGCAATGATTTTGAGGTGTTGCTTGAAGAAGGCTTTCTGGGCTTTATAAAACATATCAGAATGCAAAATGGGACAAATCTGTTTCTGGCCAGGCCTCAAGAAAGAAAATGACTCTTGTCACCAATGAAGATTTTTAATTGTCTCTCTCAGTCCCTCAGCACAGAAAACTCTTATTTTCCACAAAGAGAACAAAGACCTCAGAAAGAATTCAGTCACAACATACCGAGTCTCACTGAGGCATTGTCGTTAACAAGTAAAGTAGTCATTTTTTCCATAGCCTGTTTAATGGAGATAAAATCTTCTAGAGGAATCACCTGATTGGAGGTGATTAACTAGTGTTTAAGGAAAGCCCAGGGACACAATGATAAGGGGCCTGAAGCAAGAGGTAGATGGAGAGGTGGACAGCTCAGGCCATAACACTGGGGTACAAAGAAAAGGATCTGAACAACAGAAAAGAAACTCTATATTTAACTCTATGGTTCAGAATTATCACTTCCTTTTTATGAAGAAGGAGCTGGAAATTTGTTTCAAAAATACTACCTAACCTTATACTGTGTCACACATAAATGTCTGTGGTAGACTGTTTATAGACCACATTAATTCAGTCAATCTCAACAAATGCTTTATTATTGATTTAAAGAACCCTTCCACAGAGGATGATCCACAGTGTCAAATAGTGGGGTGAGTCTGTGCGCCATTATATCTCAAGGCTGGGCAAACCCAGTCACGGAGATGCCTTAATGAGCATGGTCTTAAACGGGCTGAATTTCATCTAAGTGTGCTGCCACTTACACTTAGAAAATAACTTTCAGCAAATAAGCTGTAGGTATAAATGAAAAACCAACCAGTACAGAAGGATTTAACACTGAGAAAAGTCTTTTGACACTGGTTTAATGTTTTGATGACATATGACAGAACTATGCTTATAATTCATATTCTGGTAAAAAAATGCTCATGAAAAATGTATCTTTAAATAGCAACTGTCCTTAACCCTCAGGAAGGGACAGGAAAAATTTGCTTCAGATGATATAAATTATATATTGCTCATCTTGATCTCAGTCAAACTGATCGTGTTTGATTCAATTGAAATAAAGACATCTTTTTAAATTTAGAATCAGAGCCATCTACTTTCAGAAGAAATAAAATCAAGAAACAAACCAGACATTAACTCTCCACTACCTATGACATGTCATCATTCACCAAACCTGGGACACACTGTCAGGACAGTGGCCACCAAGATGGTGAGTCTAAAGCTTTGGGAACCAGAAGCACAACCTCTTCTGATACTCTCTTCTTCTCTAAGGCTTTACTTGGGCATCCTTCTTCATCAGCCACCCTCATCTATAGTAGTGCTAGAACATTCTTCACCTACTGCACCAGCTGTAACAGAAAGCTTCAGGAAACAAAAACTCTCAAAAGATGGAATCCATGTGATTTAATGATTTAGTGATGTAATGGCTTCATGACTTAATGTTTAAATTTAATTTAATATCTAAGGCTAGTCATAAAATTAGACTTTATAGGAAAGAGATTTTCAATCTACACTGGTCAGCCCTGTATACTAAATACTACCAAAACATATACAAAAGAGTATTTGCTATAATGGGTTATGTTAAAATGAGACACATTAGTAGCTAGAACTGGAAATCATTCCCAAACAAAGCTAAATTAGCAAGCTTTTTATGTTGATTTATAAACAATTTGAAAGGCATATTGTCAAATCCCTACTGTCTTCTGAAAAATAGCCTTAAGACTATGTATGATTCAGAGGTCTCTTGGTTGCAAAAGGAAAAAAAAATCAAGCCAGGTTAAGTAGACCAACTCATGAAATCCAAAGAGATCATCTGACCAAACAGTGGGATCTACAGGACTATAGACAACCAAAACAACTTGGCCACAACCTGGAAAAAATTCTCTATCTCTCTCTCTATCTCTCTCTATCTCTCTTTCTTCTGAAACCAGCTAAATAAATATATAAGAAAAATCTCTGCAACTAGAAACTCTGGTTGCATTCTCTATTAAATAATACTCAGAGAATACATTCAGACAGATAAAATCTCCTCATTCACTTGTTAACTATACCTATATTGATTTTCTATGCCTTCACTTTTAATCATTCATTACATACACCTCCATATATTTTTTTAGTCAATTCTCCATCATTAATGATATCTAGATGGTAATACATCTTCCCCAAACTCACTTAACACCACATAGATCTTTGAAGAAGAAATACACTACGCTTCAAAGTTTTAAAATGTTTGTGTGTGTGTGTGTGTGTGTGTGTGTGCGCGCGTGCGCGCATGTATATGACTTAGAACATTGTGTCTTTGAAGTATTTGAGAAATTCATAGCAAGACTAAAATTTTTACTTTTATTAAAAAGAATTCCTTTCTCTGAAGTCATTCTTATTTCCTCAAGAGCTGGGTACTACTTACCTACCAACATCTAACCCATAAAAAGTCGCTATAGGATTCCTTCTCTAGCATGGCATGTGGAACACGATGGCCCAGTGAATCCTGGGTGGGTACCACTAAGCCCTAAATACCCACGTGTCATTTATTTTCTTGACATCCAGTAACAAGCAGGATGTGTCACATGGGGCTTTCAAGAGCCCTCTTCGGTTAGAGCTTCCCACTATGACAACCCGGATGGGCCAGTGAGTCTGGGACATAACAAGAAAATCCAATAAGCTTGAAGCACTGACCTGTGCTCTGCTCAGAGGACGTGGACAATAAGACTCCTTGGGAAGACAACCCACCAGTCAAAACAACACCCAAAAAGTTAAAAAAAAAAAAAAAAAACTCAAATGTTTCTTATAGACATACAACCCAGAGACCCAGGGGACCTGTACAGGAGCCTCTTCTACATCATTTGGGGTTCAGAAGCCACACTACCCATAGGCCACTCTGATGGCCTCAAGCTGACAATAGTCATGGAAAGGAGACAGCTTCATTACGCCCTGGATGATGATCTCATGAAGACTGAAAAAACAGGGCAACTAGTAGGGAGTTAGGATGACTTTTTCTGAACGTGGTCAGAGTTAAAATGCAAACATTAAGAGTAAGCCTAATCAGAAATTGCTGGACACGAGTAGAAGGCCAGGTGAAATGCAAATAATCATAGTCGGGTTTCTCTCTCTCAGGTAATGTCTTCCATCCCAGGCAGAGCCAGTTCAAGACTGCATGTGCTGCCCAAGACTGACAGGCTAATGAATCCGAGTATAAATTCCTTGAAGACAGAAGCCAAGGAAATTTCTTTCCTATTTTGTAAATGGCATAAAGCATCTACAGTGTGGTGGCTAATTAAATGTGTCAACTCAGCTGGGCTAAGGGACGCCCAGATAGCTGGTAAAACATTATTTCTGAGTGTATCTGTGAGGGTGTTTCTGGAAGAGATTAGCATTTGATTAGGTAAAGATCACCCTCATGGAAGTAGGTGGGCATCATCCAATCTATTGAGGGTTTAAATAGAACAAAATGGAAGAGGAGGGGAAAATCTGATCTCTTCACTTGCATGGAGCATCCATGGTTCTCAGGTCTTCAGATTCAGAATAGGACTTACACCATCGGCTCCGTTGGTTCTGAGGCCTCTGGACTCAGACTGAATTATAACACCAGTTTTCCCCAGCTTGCAAACAGAAGGTTCTCAGCCTCCAGAATCACGTGAGCCAATTCCTATTATAAATGTCTCCATATATATCTATTTATCTACTTATATTGGTTCTGTTTCTCTGGAAAACCCCAGCTAATATACATAGTGTTCAAATATATTAAATAACACTCGGCTAATAACTGGAAAACTGCTTTTTCCCTGTAATGTTCAAATTAAGTCAATTCACTGGACTGCTTCATTATGAAAAAAGATGGCAAATAATAAGAATAGGTTCCTAGCATAGATGCAGCAAAGGCAAAAACAATATGATGGGTTTAATATATTTAAAAGCATTCCAACAAAGATTTTTTTTCACATTTTTAAGGGAAAGTAGTGAAAATGAAAGAGATATTTCTAAATAACTCCTTTTAAAATCTAAGCCACGGGGAGGAAGCGAAGGAGGGGGAGCGTTCATTATCAGATGACAAAACCATTCCTACATGGCTAAGACAAACGCAGAGGAAGAGATGTTTTCAAGTGTGTTTTCAAGGACAAACACCACTCTTTTCTCTCACTCACATACCAATTACGTAGTTTTTAGACTTGTGAGTAGAGAGATCCCTTGACAAGTGGGCACTATCACTGCACCAAGGGCAAATTTTCCCCACGGTCACTGTTAAGGGGACTGCCAATTACAGATCTTTCTCAGGCACCCTTGTGACCGCAGAGAAATTAGCAACTGAGTGGGGAGGTGCAAGACAGGGAGATTGATGACCCCACGAGCCTAGTAGCCAAGCACGGTGGAAAGGGAATGAGGTTTCAGTATGAACAATGCAAAACATCTTAAAATGGAGGCTTTTAACATTTTAATACAAGGGAATTTAAAAGCTTTAATGTTCAATTTCAGTTCAAAGTTATACTCTATAACAGCACTGTCTGACAGAAATAGAATGCAAGCCACAAGTGTTATTCAAATTTTCTAGAAACCACATTTAAAGAGGTAAAAAGAAACAGATTAAGTTAATTTTAATATTATATTTTATTTAACCCAATATGTCCAACGTATTATCATTTAAATATGCGGCAAATAGAAAAAAATACTAATGAGGTATTTTATATTGTTTTCATATGAAGTCTTTGAAATCCAGTTTGTATTTTACATGCAGAGTATATCTCAATTTGGACTAGTCACATGTCAAGACCTCAATAGCCACATATGGCTGTTGGCTACTACGTTAGACATTATAGCTCTATAGGCACCCTAGGAATATCCATTCACCCATTCATTCAACTAATATATAATGAGTGCCTACTCTTTGCCAAACACTGTGCAAGGCATTAGAGATACAGCAGTGAAAAAAAATTACATATCTCTGCTCTAATAGAGCTCAAAGCTTGTCATCTTGGCAAGAACATAGATATAAAGCAAATAATTATCCAAATGTTTATGAAGTGTGATAAAGGGAATGTACAAAGTACTGCAAGAGTAATAATCATGTGGGCCTAACAGTGAGGAAGGAGCAATTGAAGGAATATTCATGAAGAAAGGTACGTCTAATCTGAGATTGGAAGGATGAATAGAAGTTGATCAAGTTTAGGGGCTAGAAGAAGGGAGAGATGGGGAGAAGAGTGGCCCAGGAACACTTGAGAACCTCAGGGAGAACGAAAAAAAAAATTAAAAGAAAGCCCATAAGCTGAGAGCTCTGAGAGCATAATGCATAAAGGCAAGAACAGGAAAAAATGAGATCAAAGAGGTAAACAGAAATCAAGTCCAATCAAAATGTGAGCTTTCATAATAACAGCAAATGGCAGCTTGGAGATAATGTTAGACAGAGGTGTGATATGATCAGATTGCATGTTGAGAAGATGAATCTGGCTGCCAAAAGGAAAACAAATTGAGGCTATATAGAGTGAATGTTTGGAGACCATGTAGAAGGCTTCAGCAGCAGCCCAGGAGAAAGATGGTGCTCGTTCAAAATTAGGATGGTGGAAAGAGATGTAAGAAATCTCTAGGATGTAGATTCAGTGGGATCTGATATCAATGACTCGGTTGGATGTGAATAATGAGGAACAGGGATGCCAACTAGGTTTTTGACATGAGCAACCAGGTAAATGGTAAAGCCATTTGCTAAGCTGGAGATAGCATGAAAGAGCAGGTTTGGGGTATAAGAACATGGGTTTCTGTTTTGAACATGTTCATTTTGAGGTGCCTATAGTATATCCAAGAAGGACTATCATTTAGACAGAAACATGGACCCGGACTTGGAGAGAGGTCACAGCCCAAAGTCTAACTTTAAGATTCATTGGCAGAAAAATCTAAAGCCACAGGAACAGATGAAATCACCCAGTGCCCAAATGTCAAGTGGAAAGAACAGATGGCTGAGTCTTGAAGAGTCTTTATCATGTAAAAATTAAGTAAAGAAAAAAAGCCCTCAAGATGGCTGATAAGTGGCCAGGGAAGTCAGGGGACAAAAATACCCAAGAACAATAGGACAGGGAAGCCAAGAAGAGTGTTTTCTAGGAAGAAGAAGTGAATGATAAATATGTGGAAAGCTCTTAAAAAGTCCAGTAAGATGTCCAATGGACAATTCACAAGACAACGTCATAAGAACAGTTTAAGTGGAGCAGTAGGGGCAACTGGTTCTGGAAGTGGAAACAGTACATATGAACACCTCTGACAATCCAGTTCTAACAGGAAGGTGAGAGACAGGCTGTGACATCACCTCTGTCCTGCATTCTCTGTTAGCCTGCTTCTCTCAAGGTCTGACCCACAGAACCAGCTCTGACACATGCATACTTACAGCTACATGTGAAAGGTCTGTAAAAAAAAGAAAAAAAAAAGCCAAGCAAACGCAATATCCACAGTGCAGAAGGACACTAAGTATTAAACGATAAATGGCTGTTTATCATCAAAAGACTCTTCCTCTTGAGGAGCTCCCAACTGAAAAACAATTGACACTGTGGTCAAAAGATTTTCCTAAAACATCATCCTTTAGCTGCTAAGGAACTTCCAATCTACACAACTCACCCAGGTGAATCTACTCCCGGCCTGTGGTGATAATTCATTACTCTCTATTTTCCTACACTCAGAACCACAGGAGAGTAAAATGTCCTTGGGCAGCCGACAGGAGGCACAGATGACGCAGAGAGAGAAATGGAATAAAATGAGTACCACATTTGAGAACCAAAGAGCAACCTGTCAACTCATTTCTAAGATTCTTAGCAGATTGTCTGTGGTCAGAAAAGCTATAGTTTTCATGGATTTCAAAACCTCAAAAGACAGCATGGTGGGAAAAAGAAGCTGGATCTCAGATCTGCCCAGATTTCAACCCTGCTGTTCTTACTCAGTGCTTAGGCAATCACTTCCACAGGCAATCACTTCCACAGTTTCTTTATCCAAAAAAAAGTAGGGGGGAGGTGTCTAATAATATCTTCCTTAGCTTTGCAGGAAAATGAAATGGGACAATGCTTAGGATAGAAGGTGCTCAAAGGACTCTCTGGCATTTAGTAGTTAAGATAGTTAATAAAATGTCCATTTCTTCCCACAAGAGGCTTTTCATCCTTCTGACTTTTTGATCAAAATGCCCTTTAAATGTGCATTAAATGGGAGCGCCTGGGTGGTTCAGTCAGCTAAGTACCTGGCTCTAGATTTCAGTTAAGGTCATGGTCTCAGGGTCTTGGAATCAAGCCCCGTGAGGGCTCCAAGCTCCGTGCTCAGCAGGGAGTCTGCTCATCCCTCTCCCTCTGCACCTCCTCTCTCTCTCTCCCTCTCTCTTCCTTTCTCTCTCAAATAAATAAATATAATCTTTAAGTGTGCATTAAATGGCATGAATAGGACACGTGTGCTGCACTTAACATCTCAGCAAAAGAATCTATGTGAAAATTAGAAGACGTGCAATAACAAAACAAATTAATGTGTCAACATGTTCTGAAGAACTTAGGGAAACCCTGAAATCACACCAGTGATTACTATCTGACAGATGGGTAAATAAAACAGACAGCCTGTGACACTATCATTTCAGTCTTCCGATTTCATCATTAATATCCTTCTTCACACAAGAAGAACCATCGTGATCTTCCCAATCCTGCATGTCCACTTCAGAACCACAGTTAAATGACTGATTAAAGAAAAAAATATTTGATAGTATAGGAAACATTTTTTTATTTCATTCAGGGGTTTAGAGATTAGTGGGCCATATTCTGCTTCCTTATCCACTATCCATATATTCCTTCCTCATCCATTATCCTAGATTTTAAACTTCAGACCATTCTAAATATGAAGGTTAGCTGGAATGGTCTGAAAGAAATCTCTCAGATCTTTAGAGGAGGCATTTCCTAAGGCAACGCAATGCTCATCATCCTTGTGCTCTGTGTACACAGTCAGTGAGAGTCACTGGGCTTAGCCAAGATCTTAAAACCCTTTCACTCTCCCCCTGTGAATGAGAAAGACATTGCTTTGGAGTTAAATGTTCATCAAATCTAACGTAATTTTTTATAATAAATCAGTTAGTAGCTCAATATACTTTACAAATTACCTTTGACTCTCCTCACAACCAATCGTACTCAGAACAAAGAGCAAGGAGGGATATGCCCTTCTAAAGGCCACTTTTGTCATGATCCACACCCGGAAACCCTGATGACGACGACTGGTCAAGAACAAATTCTCACATGTTGAAGTCAAGGTTTCTCACCATGTGGCCCACCTCATCTTCCACATCTCCCTCAGAGAAACTTGACAATTTCATTGACTTTAGCTGCTAGCCATTACCCAAAATACCTATCCCTCTCTCACATCTTATACTTTATAAATGCTGCCACCTTTGTCTGGCCTGGCTTTCTGCCACCTTCACCTATTAAAGCCCCAGTTCAAATGCCCCCTCCTCCATGAAGTTTCCAGGTCTGCACAGCCAGAAACAAGTCCTCTCTCCACTGAATGGCCAGAGCTACTCAGACTCTGCCCACGCCGTGGTGCTTTGCACATACCAAGTTTAACTATCCTTACATGGCAATGTAATCCATCTGCCCTACCAGCCTATAAGTTTCTTGATAACAAAATTATGCTTAAATGTTAAAATAATTCTTAACAAATAATAAGTGCCATACAGATAATAAGCGTTCAAATACATAATAATCTTTGTTTAAAAAGTCTTAGCAAATGCTCTAATCACTAATCACATATTTCTCCATTTCCAATTTGCCTAACAATCAAGGACTATGCAAAACAATGGGCAAAGCCAAGGTCCTCTTAACTAGTTTCCAAACTTTGCAGGACTTACCACTTACTTCCAGTCATCAGAACATCCAGTATTCATTATATTCTATAATAAGGATTTGAGATTGGAATGGAAATTCATTTGTCAGCCTATATGCTGGTCCTTTAGGTCCTGACATTTTTATTGTGACAATAAAATAAACATTTTCATCACATGAGAAAACGTCCTTCCTTCTATGTACTACATACAGAAATCACAGAGCCCATTACCTGCTACCATCAGAAACACAGAGTTCATTATTAGGATGGTGGCTGCTCTCCATGATCCTACTTAAAGAAGAGCTCCTAAAACCCACTCACTGAGGAGGGCAGGTTTTTAATAACTAGAAGACCGGCACAATTTATAATCATTCCTCAGTTTGAACCTATGTCACATTCACCATGTAAGAGATTTTTCTTCCTGTCTAAGACACTTTCCTCCATCACTTTTGAAAATTACTAAACAAAATGCTCTCCTTGTGCATCACTTTTTGAAGGGTTTGATACTTTTAAGAGAGGAAAGGACTCTGCACCTCTCTCTAGAAGAACTGAAGCCAGTCAGATCATTTTCCAGGATTCTTCTGACAGCTCACTCTTCACATCAGAGGCAGAGCCCCTGGCTTGTGTAAAAGCAAGTGACATGCAGAGGGAGACAGCTTGGGCCTCTGCTACGGAGCTTTGCTGTGGAAAAACACAGTTGCTATTGCTGGACAGATTCTAGGGAACGAATGCTAGCCCCTCAAGAAGTCAAAATTCACAAACAGCAGGTTGATTTTCAGTTAAATACTACGATTTGGAAAATCTGTGTTTCCAATTGAAAAAAATAGATGACAGACTGAAAAGACTAGCTCCTTAAAAGGACATAAAATATAGACAAAGCATACGTAGCTTTCAGGTTCAAATTTTAATGATGTCTTGAAGCCAACATGATTGCTTACAGTAAAGCAGCGTCCACATGGCTGTGTTCTAACAGCCCCACTTACCGATGCCAAAGCAGCAAAGCCACATTGGATAGAAGGCAAACCACTGGAAAGGAGCCCCACCGCACAGACATGATACTGTCCCCTCTTCCCTGCCACTTTTCATGACGAGACCATCCAAGCAGGACAATTTAAAGTGTCTCAAAGCACTACTCCTTTGAACTCTTTCGCTGTTCCATTACTCTTCAATAAATTAAAAGAGGGCAGAGTTTGTACAGGCTTTTGTGCCCCACACCTCTAGAAAAATTCACAGAGCTTGACCAGAATGCAATGTTGCTGCCTAAATGATAAAGGGATAATTCTAATTTAATTTAAAAGGGTAAGCCGTTAGGGGACTGAGCACCTCAGGGCTTATCCACAAGAGTGAAGGCCTTTTATTACTAGATTTATATATCCCCATACCACCCAGATCAAAAGTGAGCCAAGTCATTTCCACATAATGACTCTCTGGTAGCCTATGGATAATGAGTTTGTTACCTCTACCCATCTCTCATTAGGAAGGAATTGGCCCCTTTATAAACAGTGCGGAGTGGCTAAACTTTATATCAAGCTCTTATGAAGAAAGAGCTGGGTAGAATTTCCCAGGGCTTCAGGGAAATCAGATTCTAACCTCATCTTCATCGGCCAGGTGTGGTAAATGTAACCTTGACACACTTCCATTTCTGGAGATGTAAAACAGGAACACCCCTGCTCACAACCCATCTCCGAGTCTTTGTCAGAGTTAATGACGCTGGGGTGTACTGTAAGGAAAATGTACAAATGGAATCCACAGCTGTATTTTTCTGTTGTTCTATGACCCTGACCAAGCCTGGGAAAGACAATGATTCGATAAGAAAAAAGAAGGCAGGAGTTTGTTCCTGAGAGTGAGTAGTGATACCTGATATAGTAGGTGGACTTTTCAGGTGGAGGTGCCCATTCGTCTTCCCTCATGGCACCCAAGTAGCTAATCCACAGCTCTGAACTTTGATCAGGAGAATTTCCCAGTCACCAGGACCACAAGGACCATGTCAAGATGCCTTCCAAGAGGGGCACATGAGGAGCTGGTGAATTACATCCACTCTTCCATTTCCCAATCTGGGGTGTAACTATGGATTGCTTGTATGTTACTTCAGCAGTAAACAGCAGCAAAAACCAAAGCCAGCCTTAACACAGTCCAAGTCACCATTCTCACCAAATCTCCAAAACCAAACCAAACTGTCTCATCCAGCCTAAGTCACCAAGTCAAGACAATTTGTACATTGCCAAAGCCATGAGGACAGCTCTGTCCTATACCAAGCATTGCCGGACATGAGTGCTTCTCTATCCTGGCTACACATTAGGATCACCCAGAGGGCTCTTAAAATCTAGATGCCAAGCAGCATCTTGACTGAGTCAAAATTCTGGGGCTGCATCATAGCTTTTCAAGTCTTCCCTACGTGATTCCAAAGTGTACTCAAGGCTGAGAACCACTACTGTAAACAATACTGTAGATGTTAACCACTTAACATCCTACTCTAAGACTTCAGTTCTAGGATGAACAACTCATCCACATTTGCCCTACTTTCGCAGTTTAAGCACTGAAAGTCCCACCTCCCAGAACATCTTCAGTCCCAAACAAACCAGGACAGTCAATCAGTCTAGTGCTGAACACAATTTTTTCAATAATTGGGTTTCAACCCACCAAAAAGGCTCTCCTTTTTATTCTTCTTACACTTGCCATTGATGACTCATCTCAAATCAAAATCCTCTATTTCTCACCTACTCCATCTATGCTCTTTATTTTGCATCTCACTCCCCATCCAGAGGACATAGGGGAAAATGTCTAAGACCCAAGGGATATTGACTCATAAGCAAGGAATTACCCGAAAAAGTTAAAAATGGATTTCAGTGAATATTTTTTAGAACCCTACTATATGTGAAGCACCATTTCAAATGCGGTGGATCAAAGATGAATAAGAAGAGAAGCTTACATTCAGAGTGTTCAGAGTCTGATAACACTATAACAACCAAGGCAGAAAAAGGATGGGACAAAGGGAAACAGCAAGAAAATGAAGGAGTAGATGAAAAAGCAGTACACGAGAATAAATTTATAGATTTTATTCTATATATTATACTATAACTTTGAACTGTAACCTTTGTAAGAAAATTTGATACTTACCTGCTCCAGATAAATATGTAATGTAAGGAGAACAAAGACAAACCTCCACACATGATTTTAAAAAGCATATCTCTTCATGTATCACTTCAGAAAATGTTTTATTTCTGAATCTTAAAAAATTGGGGCAGATGAGCTGATTCAGAACCACTCAAAGCTTCTAGATAATCCAAGGTCAATGATCAGTATAAAGCCCAGAGTACTTCTAAGTAAAGGAAGTTATTTGACAATTTGCCTTCATTTTGGAATTTATGCTCATTATACTATGAATAACTCTCTCTTGTGTAATTTACTGAAGAAAAGCAAAAATTAAAATAGTACAAATGGTGGACTGATAGGTCAAGAGGTACTGGAAAAGACATAGCAACAGTGAAGAGTAAAAGTAATCTCAGAATTTTATAAGAAAATAAAATATAGTCCTCTCTTTCAATAAAACCAAAAATCAAAAAAGAATGGGAAGAAACTTTCAGCACTCATTGTGGAACATTCTTAGCCAATAGGAAGATCTGACATGGTCAATTTTGGGTAGGTTTAAATCAATTATGTTTATAATTCTCCAGAAAAGGTAATCAGAGGCTCATTAAGCTTTCATTTTATATTTAAATCTAATCAGAGAGACTAAACAGCTCAAATTTTATCTCTATTTTCATTTCATCCAAGGAGGGGGGGAAACAGAATAATATCACCTCAGGCTTAAAGGTATCTAAGAATAGTTAAGTTCTAGTTATCCTTTTACTTCTTACTGAGAAGTGGATTAAAAAAAAATGATGAGAGTTGTATGACTATATATCAAAATTCCAAGAGACCAATCACATAGGTTGTGGTTCCTACATGATTGGGTCTTTTCTGAAATTAGCTCAGTTTAAACAGGAACCATTTCCAGATTAGGGTTTCAGAAGTGTCCTGGAGCTGGTGTGTACTAGCTTGCAATGAATGACTGCTGAATTTTGTGAGCTGGTTGTGTCACACTGGTAGCTTGAAATTAGGCAGGATGGGAGTATTTACACAAGAGTGATGGGCAAGAGCTAGATAGAAATCAGGAGGGTTTTTTCCTCTTTTTTTGAAAGCTGGTTTTTAAACACTTATCAGCACACCACTTATTTTAGCTCACTTATCTTGAATGTATTAAGAGTCAGATACTTTTTTTTTAATCTTTATTAACACATAATGTATTATTCGCCCCAAGGTACATGTCTGTGAATCGTCAAGCTTACACATTTCACAGCACTTAACAGCACATACCCTCCCCAATGTCCACACCACAGCCACCTTATCCCTACCCTCCACCCCCTCCGCCGCCTCCCAGCCACCCTTAGTTCGTTTCATGAGTCTAGGAGTCTCTTATGGTTTGTCTCCCTCCCCATCCCTTCCTGTTTCATTTCTCAGATACTTTTTTAAGTGAATTCTGGATCAGAAATAGAAGAGTCTCAAGGACGGCCTTTATGAAATGGCCAAAAACACAGAGAATGCGATACTTCTTCTACTGCAGTAGAATATGAAGGAAAAAAAATTGCAACCTCCTTGTATCTTGGCTCAAAATAGATCTCCCTTTAAAGAGCAGGTGTGTGAATAAAGCTATGCTATGGAAAGAGGTTGGCACTCAAGGGGCACACAGGCCTCTGGCCCTCTCTGACTGTACCATCTCCATTTCATGGCATATGTAAATCAGGTTGGGAAGACCAGACATGGTGTTCCTAAGAAGGACCAGACACTGTCTACATCAGATCTACTCAGTTTCACAAGCCAGAATGTCTTCCCTTTCCACAACCCCAGGATGATGCCCTTCATGAAATATAAACACAAATTTTGATTCCAAAGCCTTTCCTCTCTGTCATACCAAAGTCATCCTTGGCGGGGGGGAGAAAAAAGCAACTTCTTGCTTCCCATTCTGAAGGTGATATTCAAGGTAAGAGGTTTTCTTATTTTTGTTCATGCTTTGTAAGCATGAACACAGACTTACTGGGAGTCCTGACTGTGAATAAACATTTTATCCAAACTTTTTGAAACACCAGTTTCCTATTTCTTTCCCAGGAATATGCTTTATGTGTCTAGTGCTTCCCTTCTAATCTTTCACATCCCCTTTTGTGACAGTCTAAAGTGAAGGTACAGCAGGTCAACCTTTTATTGATTTAGCAATGCTTCCCTTGGCTTAGAGAGGTAGAGAAATGTTTCCTGTCCCTTACGAGGCATAAAAGTAGAAAATCAAGTTTCGCAAAAGGGTGTCACACTCTGTCCATACCTTCCTTAGCCTGCCTGGGGCACTGATATCCTGTGCTGACTGCTTACACGCATCAGCCCTCCATCAGGTTCTGACACCCCATGTCAGGCCAGCAGTTCCCCACCTGTATGGATGCCCAGCTTAACCTTCTCTGGCCCCAGTATCCCACACTGAGTTACTCTCTCATAAGATCACTCTTCTTACCTCACTCAGGTTCTGAAATCTCTTGGATGCTTGGGTTCCTTTAAACTCTGCACATCTGGAATAAGTAGTTTATTTCTCTTTTTGTTCCCAACAGAATTTGCTGTAAATGTTCCTATGGTCTATAGAAGGAGGAGAGAGGGAAAGACGGAAGGAAGGATGGAGGGTAGGAAGCTAAGTAAGGAGGGAGAGAGGAAGGTAGGGGAGGGAGGGAAGGAGGTAGGAAGGAAATGTCCAGAGATAATTTTTCTGCCCACACACCTCTCTCTGCATGCTCATAAAACTAAACCCTTTTCCTTCTACTGTCTTTTCATGTTCCTGGATTGCTAACATTATTGAGCTGTGGCAACATCCCTCAACACCACAGCCACACGTCTTTTGCAATTCCTCTTAGCAGTTTACTCTTCTCTCAAGATATTTTGCAGGAAAGGGAAAAAAGAAAAGCTTAAGAAAAATTTTGCTCTGCAGCAGCCCTGAGAATTTTAAACTCTGAGAGGTGCATTCACACCATTAAGCTAGCAAACAAATAAGAAAAGCTTTGTTTTCCCAGAGCCCATTTTAGAAAATAACTTTAAAAAAAAAAAAAAAAAAAGGAAAAACAAAGGCATCACAAAATAGATGTCACTAAAAATATTTCATTAATTCAAGATGGGTAGTACATTGGGCTCCAACCACTTTCCTTCCTGAGATCACACTGATAACCTGCTATCAAAAGCAAGGAAGGAATAAACGAACCCCCAGCAATGGCATACCCAATCTGGGAGAAGTAAAAGGAGAGATGAGATAGAAGCTAGCTGGAAAATGGAATTTATAAAAGGAAGAATCTGTACTGAAAGCCATGCCCATCACAGTTAGCTATTAGAAAGCATCAGTAACAGAGTACTTTGGGGACAGCTGTAGACACTCATTTGCATTTGAACATAAGCAATGGCCACCCTAAGGAAGTTTAATTAACTTTGCTTTCAATTACTACTGTGATGCAATTAATTATCTCTGTCCCCCAAACCATTATATATATTTTTTTGGTTGATCTTTTGTTGATGGGGTCTTACAAATGATGGAGCAGCAAAACTTTTTAACACTTTACGGCTCATCAGGATCTTCAAGACCCCCAATTGAAAATGGTAGCATCTAGGGGCACCTGGGTGTCTCAGTGGGTTAGACCCTCTGCCTTCGGCTCAGGTCATTATCTGAGGGTCCTGGGATCAAGCCCCACATCGGGCTCTCTGCTCAGTGGGGAGCCTGCTTCCCCCTCTCTCTCTGTCTACCTCTCTGCCTACTTGTGGTATCTATCTCTCTCTGTCAAATAAATAAAATCTTTAAAAAAAAAAAAAAAGAAAAGAAAATGGTAGCATCTAATACAGTAGTCGCTAAAGTGGGGTGCACAAACCCCCAGCGATGTGCAACACGATCCTCAGGAATACTGAACAAAATATTAAGACTTCTATTTTTTAATGTATTTTAATCCTTAAAAAGATAAAGAAATCAAAGTCTACTAATATCTAATCTGTGGATCAGCTCTTGCACTCAGCAAAGATGTCCCATTGCCAAGTAGTCAGATCTCACCTATCTAGGAGATGTGTGGGTCTGAAGTCTGTCTCAAAGGGGGTTGGGAGCAGCTGACAGAGAGCCCCGCCCTTGCTGCTGCTTTGGTGGTTGACATCTTGCTCTATGTTATGGTTTACATATACCCAAATAAGCAGATTCACAGATAAGGGTACCTAGTTTTCATCAAACGAATCCTCACTACATACTCTGATGGTTTTAAGATATTTCTGCAAAAAACCCAGCACGCTAAAAACTTTGCAAGTACAAATATAAGAAGAGAGCGACAACAATGCTCACTATTCTCCTACCTTCAGTACCAGCTTTTTTTTCTGCTCCACATTAAATCCGTTCCTTCAAGGTGAGTTAGATGTTTCACCACCAAGTGGAAAAGCAACTGTTTTACAAAGGGAATCCATGTATCTAAAGAGCATTGTGAAAAGTGAACGTTTGGAAATCTTTCCATTGTTATATGATTCTGTTGAAGAAAACACTGTAAGTATATCACTATAAACACTCTCCTGTCTGACAACTGTTTTTAAATCTTCCACGTGGAGAATTTCAGTAGGTTCTGAACGCCTTTGTTCAAAATATTAAATGCATTACCTTCAAATTAGTTTTGCAAAAACATTTGATAAAGATCACAGAAGATAGAAATTTGCTAACCATATTTCAACAAAAGCCATTACAAGATGAATTTGGGGTTGAAAATTAACCTACATGATTAAGTAAGTGAGGTCCATGATGGATTTCTTCCACTTGGATATTTTTGATGAATATTTTTCAACTACGACAATAATTGAAAACCAAGTCTTGAAATAAATTGAACTTGAAACATACCTGCTAATTGCTTCATTGCAACGTTTTAAACTAATAATCTACAAAGTAATAAAGTACACGCAAGTACATTGCTCTCATTTAAAAATTGCGATACTATTTTAATGAGAGCAAAAATACTCTATCAACCAATAAGATGTCACTTTAAGGTGTTTGTATTTATGTCACCCTTTTTAATCCTTTTAAGAATATTTTTTATAATAAACAAATATGGCCACTGATGTACATGTATATAAATGAAAAATATACATAGATTGTGGGTGGAGACTGAAAAATACTTTACTGATAGAGATGCAAGATGCGAAAAGTTTGTGACCACTGGTCTACAGTGCCTTCTGGCCTAGTGAGAATTCACTTCCAATTCTTACAGTGTCTACTATGTACATCAAGTAGCAAAAAGTCCTTGGTAGATAAGTAAGGGAGCAATAAAAACATATTCAGAATAGTGCATTGATAAAGCTTTAACTAAGAAATATAATATGCACTAAAATGTAGGTCACAACATAGGCTTTAAGTATTCATATTCACCTCAGAATCACAACCCGATGCCAATAGTGTTTCCCGTACTCTGCTTTAAATATATTCAAAATACGGGCATAATTAAGGCATGCATTTGTAAACCTTAAAAATAAAACTTCCAGTTATTTCACCAGCGGAAGATGGATTTATTCCAGAATAACAGAGAATTGCAGGAAGAACGTGGGAATTTGGGAAAGTTGTTATAAACAAAAAGTGCCCTGGAGTAAACTGGAAGTTTGAAGTATAGTGGCTTTTCATTGGCTGAATTGTGACTGTCTCTGATTGGCTGGGTTGTTGCCAGGGGGAGGAGGAAGATTCACTTCCTCCTGCTTGTAAGTTAAAGTAGTAGCCATAGTAAGCACGTGCAAGGTACATCTCTTCCTATTGCATTTGTAATTGACCACAAGTTGTAGGGCATGAGAACTCCCCCTGCCAAACCCTCTGACTCAATTTTTTTTTAATTTTATTTATTTTTTTCAGTGTTACAAGATTTATTGTTTTGCATCACACCCAGTGCTCCATGCAATACGTGCCCTCCTCTGACTCCATTTTAATGAGGTTTCCCTTAATTAATTTTCACATTTTCACTTCAAAGGTTGCTAAACCCATTTTACTGCCTTCCACCTTAGAGTGAAATTTCTGATAATCAAAACACAACTTTCATCATGGACAAATTTTCCTTAATTTTACATGTCAAATCATGCCACTCCAACATTCAACAGTCTCCAGTAGGTCTTCCCTCTCAGAGCAAAAGTTCAAATTCTTAGAAGTGACTACCAGCACAGATGTCACCCCTCGCTACCTCTCTGCCCTCAGCTCCCACCCCTTCTGCCCTTAGTCCCCAGGCTATAGCTACACACTGATCCATTGTTCTTTCATGAACATTCCAGGCCCACTCCCACTTCAGGCTACACTTGCTGTTCCCTCAGCCTAGAAGACTTTTCTCCCCCATTGGCATCTCCATCACCAACCTCCAGTCTCTACTTGATTGTCGCCTCACTAGGAAGGCTTTCCCTAAAAGCCCCCCTGCAATCTCTGTTTCCCTATCTTGATTTATTTTTCTCCTTAACTGTGATCACCCATCTAAATAAGATATATATTTATTTGATATTCCTTATTTGACTAAATAAGGGACAATCTTTATTCACTCCTGTATCCCCACCAACTTGGACACCACCAGGCACATAGTATGGTAAACAAACACCTTTGAATAAGCATTCATCTTAAGATGAATTGTTGAAGAATTATTTCAAAATTGTCAAAAGGACAAAGTGAAACCATTAATTTATTGTGCATTTACTATGTATAAGTCATTGTTTTTGATTTGTTGGAGCAAATACAAAGATGAACAAGACAAAACTCCCTCAATAAGTTTGTGATCCAATATGAAGTACAAACACAAGGAATTGTTAATACCTGACAGGCTACGGATGTTAGCACCACTGAAAAGTTGCTGACAGGAGGAATGTGGGAAAGACTGAACCCACCTCTGACTGGCTGGAAAGAGAAAAGGATGTGAGCTATCAGTAAGGACTTTGGAGCAGAAAATATTCTAACTACCTCTCAAAGGTAAAATTTTGTTTATAACTTTAAACCAGTCACACATTCTATAATAGGATTCACTTTTCTCTAAGATTATTTTCAGTTTCTCCCTCTTTGCACTACACAGAGAGGTAAACAAAATGAATTTATAAATGTATCTGCCCTCAAGAAGCCTAGAGCTTCTTATAAGTCTGGGAATTGTTAGAATTTTACAAAGCTTTTTAAATTCAGAAATAGAGAAATTTGACCCCCCATAGCAAGGGGACAACATCACATCAGACAAGAGTAAGTGTGAGCTAAAATGACTGGGATGTAGACTGGTATGAATGGGGGAAGACGGTGTGTTTGTTTGATTTTTAATACCAATAGCTTCTTCCAGCAAATGCCACATTCGTGGGAGGTTTATATTTCTTATTATGTCATTTTGCCACTTAAAGAGGATAACAAGGACAAGTCAAAGTCCCATGAATCTTTAAAATCTTCAATTCAACCTTATCTCGAAGATCAAGACATCAGATCAAGATTCCCCTCCCCACCACCAAGTACTCATATTCCTTGATGCCGACTGGGAAGAAGAGATATGAATCCAAGATTACCAGATTTATACTTGCTAGCATTTTTATCACATTCTACTATTATATATCTGTGATCATAGCACCTGCTGGGTCCGAAGCACCAAAGGACCAGGTTCAAGAGCTCTTGCAACTATTTAGTTGCTGAACTAAAATAGGTGTCTGGACAGAAGAGACTTCTATTTAAAAGAGAAGAGCAAAAATACCTTCCATGCTGTAAAAACTGCATAACCTTCCAGCCACAGGGTAATGGTGGGCCACTGGAAGAGATGATGGCAACCCATAGTCTCTTTGAGGCTATAATTGGAGTGTGCTCCTCATTGTTGATGGTTTATATCACACACAGAATCATAAAAGGACTCCCAGGAGCCCTTCTGGGGTCCTTTTCTTTGTAATGATACAAGAAGCTGTCTGAAGATGAGTAGGTTCCAATAGAGAACTCCAGCTTTATTTCCATATTAACTAGAGATTAGGATGAACACTAGACCCCATACAAATATTTTATTTATAAATAGAAGTCTGAAATGGCTATGAACACAAAACTGTTCAAGGTAGGAAACTCTTCCCATTATAAATAAACATCCATAGCTTTTAATCAAGTATAAAATCATATCTCCTGCTTGAATCATTTTCTTAAGTAATTAGAATATGCAAATGAATGAGGGAAAATATCTTAGGGATAATGCTTTGATTATATGACAAGGATCTTTATCAGCCACCATGAATGTCACTTACACATAAATGTCCTTCAGGAGAAGGGGGATGGATAAAGGCTATACAGACCACTACAGAGCTCAAAAACAATTCATTTATTTTGCCAACCGCTTTTGTAATTAGGCTCCTGTTTGTATTTTCTTGTTGATTCAGAATCAATGAACGGTTTATTGCTCAGTGCAGGATGTCCTTTGAACAAACTCTGATTTCCAGAGCCAAGGAGTTAATTCTCACAGTTTACATGACACTCGAGGTTAATCATTAAGCAGGTAGTGTACATTTCATTTCCAAGAGGAGATAGACATCTCCCTAGCAGTCCACGGGGATAATGGAAGGCAGAAGGAAGATCTGATCTTCATTTCACTGTTGATGAAGTGAATATCCTGAATGGATATTCTGCGGCAGTCTAATGAGACAACACGGCTCACAGCGGAAATTTGAAATATTCTGAGTTGCTCTAGGAGAGGAGATTCAGACCTGCTTTTGTTTATTTTCTCATCTCCAAGAGCTTGTATGCCATCTCTCCAAATATGAGAATGCTCCTCGAGCCTCCCTTGCCATTGCTTTTCAACGGTGTGTGTTACCCAGGGATCATAAGAGTTCTAGATGGGAACAGTCATTTTGACCCCAGACAAGTATCCACATTTGGCTTCTGTCCACAAACAGTGCCCATGAAAACTTGTTTCCACCCTTACCCTCTGGATCCTGCTGTCACCTCATACAAACGGGCTAGCCACATCCCAGGGCACAGGCCCCCAGAACTGCAGCCCACAGACCCAAGTGAGTTATTCAGTAGTGCTCATGTAATTCATTCCATGCTGAAAAGCAGACCTCAGCCACAGTTTAGAATCAAATGTGGGACATAGCTGTAATAAAATTGATGTCTGTAGCCCAAGGAAATACCACCATCAATTTTTGGTTAAAGTCTAGCTTCTTTTAGGTTTAGGTGAATGTCTTTCAAGTCCTATGGCCTATGAACTTGCGCTACCAGTAAGACTGATCTACTCCACAGGAAAACAAAACTTTCTGACCTTCAAAATCACCTATCCAAAAATTTCCAGCAAAAGCTTTTGGGAACTCTGAAAGGATACTTGAGGAACACTGCAATGCTTATTATCTCGGGTTCCTCTAGACTTCCCTTGCAGAAAATTCTCTCTTGTCACGCCCCCCCCCCATATTCCCTGCCCTTTCCATATGTAAAAACCAAAGGCTAACTCATATTAAATTTTAAGATTTCTAAGGGGAGAAAACTCAATAAATTTCTATTAGCTAAAGTCAAAGAGCACAAAAATTTTCTTCCATAAATGAAGTTACAGAAAATAAAAAAAAAAATTGAACCCCACAAAATAGCCCTCCCCTCCCTCAGCTGAGGTTTTTGTTGAAAGCCCATGATTTATAAGCAGCACATGGCCATGCTTCTCACCTGCTGCCAGAAAAGTAAAGGTATTTTCCGCTTCAATCCTATGCATTTTCCTTAAGAAATGATACCTACTGACCAGTGAGAAGAATTAGCTATAAATAGCCAATAAATATCATTTTATGAACTTTAGGGCCCCACGGGGACCGTTATTTTACCAATGAGCTAGCTTTTTAAACAGGATAGATGGGCGTGTGGGCCCATTCGAGATGCCATCCCATGGCCCGTAACGGTCTGTGCATCTCCTGAGACAACAGGTACCAGAATAAACGGCAGCTCAGCAGGGTGAGGCTGTCCGTGATGAAAATTAGCTTCAGGTGTCACAGTGAACTAATCCCCACCCCCGTCCTTTCCCACCCCCGCAGACTGGGAGTCTCTTTGCAATTTCTTTCATTCTATCTATCTATCTATCTATCTATCTATCTATCTATCTATCTATTTTATTTATTTATTTCCCTTCTTTCAAGGTCACTTTTCTCTGTGCCTCTGACTCCCACCCCGTCTCCCTTCGAGGAGGAAGAGGGCTGGGGCAAGGGGAAGACTCCTAACTTTCTCTGTAAGCGTCTCCTCCCGTTTCCATCCCTCAAGTCTCTTTCCCTCTCTCCCTGTCTCGCTTTGGTGTTTCAATTTGGCTTTCTTGTTTTGCAGGGAGCGGGACTGATTTTACACGCCAGGAAATGAGAGAATACAGCTAGGCAAGGGGTTCTTGGGGAGTGAATCACTACTGTTCCCAGTGGTTTTATTTGTCTTCTTTACAAGTCTCCTTGCTGCCCACAAAAGTGCCAAGCTCCTGATAAATGGGACAGAGAGGTGTCACATTTTTCCCCTCTAAAGGCTGAGTACACTTTCACAGCCTTGCTCCACTGCACTGAAAAATGAAACTATAACTACATGCTGGAAGGCCCTTAAAGAATTCCTCTCTAGGCATAGCCCCAGAGTAGCTTCCACATGGCTAAATAAGCGCTTCAGAGGAAAAATATTTATCCCCATAAATAAAATGATTCCCCACAAGAAAACTTTGGTCCTACAACTACCTTCTGCAGGAATCCCAGTTACATGACCACCATTAGAAGCCACACCTGGAATAAGAAGCATATCGAGGGGAAATGAGAAGTGCTTCCCAGTGAGCCCTGAGTCCGATAGACCTTTTCATCCCCATTGGCTGGCCCAGTATAAGCCATAAATGTGTATTGGTAATGATGAGGTTATGTTTTACAGCCTAAAGTTCTGCCAAGACTCGAGTCCTGACCTGTCCTCTCTCTTCCCAGAATTTTATTAGTTCTCAAAAATAATGGAAGTTTTCGTACAGGATTCAGTAAGCCACCACTATCAAGAATGACAGCCTCCCTCCATAACTACATTATGTCACATTTGTAGCCCCTGTTGCTCCAAAGCAGGGGCTGGCAAACTGTGATTCGTGGGCCATCTCCAACTCGCCACCTGTTTTTGTAAAAGTGTTATTGGGACACAGCGCCACCCCCTTGCTTACTATTGTCTGTGGCTGTTTTTGCCCTGCAGTGTCAGAGTTGACTAGTTGCCACAGGAAAGGTACGACCCTTTACAGAAACAATGGATATACCCACTTCAAGCAACAGAACACTTAATGATCACCACGCCCATAACTGCTATCACTCACTGTTTACCATGAGAAAATGCTACATGTTTGGCATGGATTTTCTCATTTAATTGTCACAACAACCTATGAATTCAGCATTTTTATTATCACCATTCAATTTTTTTTT
>CM053609.1:78988150-79004021 GCA_028646535.1 Procyon lotor
TTTTTTTTTTTTTTTAATTTTTCACTGTGAGTCTTTCTGTGGCAAATTTTCTTTCTTTTTTTTTTTAAGATTTTATTTATTTCACAGAGAGACACACAGTGAGAGAGGGAACACAAGCAGAGGGAATGGTAGTGGGAGAAGCAGGTTTCCTGCCGTGCAGAGAGCCCGATGCAGGGCTCGATCCCAGGACCCCGGGATCATGACTTGAGCCGAAGGCAGACACTTAATGACTGAGCCACCCAGGTGCCCGTCCCCCCTTTTTTTTTTATAGTTCAAAGGTTGGTATCTTTTTTGGTTTCCTTTTTTGCTTTTGTAAAGAAAAATAAGGTTGTGTTTTTTGACTGAAAGAAACATAAGTAAGCCCCCCTCCCCACTCTGCCTTCCCCCTGCCCCTGCGGGACTCTGGGACCTTGGGTCTCGGGCAGGGGGACCGAGGGAGAGGGGCGGGCACCCTGTGTTGGGGGCTTCCTCAGAGCCACAGAGGAAGGGTATTCGGGAATGGAGTTTGGCTTTACTTGAAGATTGAGAGATATGAATTTAGTGCCATTTTATTGCCTGTTAGGTGACTGTTAACTGTATATTGTCTCTGTTTCTTCCTAGTCTGTTAGGCTCTCTCTTTGCTTAGAGGAACCCTTTCAGTATTTCCTGTAGGGCTGTTTTGGTGTTTGCAAATTCTTTCAGTGTTTGTTTGTCCTGGAAGCTTTTTATCTCTCCCTCTATTTTCAGTGACAGCTTAGCTATAGTATTCTTGACTGCATATTTTTCTCATTTAGTGCTCTGAATATATCCTGCCAGTCCTTTCTGGCCTGCCAGGTCTCTGTGGATAGGTCTGCAGTCAATCTAATATTTTTGCCTTTGTATGTTACAGATTTCTTGTCCCAAGCTGCTTTCAGGATTTTCTCTTTGTCACTGAGACTTGTAAGTTTTACTATTAGATGCCGGAGTGTAGACCTATTTTTATTGATTTTGAGGGGGGTTCTCTGCGCCTCCTGGATTTTGATCCTTGTTCCCTTGGCCAGATTAGGGAAATTCTCTACTATAATTTTCTCCAATATACGTTCCGCCCCTGTCTCTCTTTCTTCTTCTGGGATCCCAATTTTCTATTACTGTTGCATTTTATGGTGTCCCTTATCTCTCGAATTTTTTTCTTTTTTTTGTAGCATCCCAAAGGTTTTGGAAAATTGTGTGTTCATTTTCATTCCTTTCCATGACCTTTTGATCCTTTTATTCCCTGCTTGACCCATTCATTGTTTAAGCATGTTATTTAACCTCCAGTTATTTGTGGTCTTTCTAGATTTCCTCTTGTGGTTGACTTCTAGTTTCATAGCATTGTGGTCAGAAAAGATATATGGAAGAACTTCAATCGTTAATTTGTTGAGGCTTGTTTTGTGGGATAATATGTGATCATTATCATTCATTATTCTCTATTCTGGAGAATGGTCATGTGCACTTGAAAAAAATATGTGTAGTCTGCCTTTTTAAAATTGAATGTTCTGAATATAACTGTTAAATCTATTTTTTCCAGGGTGTTATTCAGAACCATTGTTTGCTTATTTTCTGTTTAGGTGATATGTTTATTGATGTAAGTGCTAAAGTGATAAAGTCCCCTATTATTAATGTATTATTATCAATTAATTTCCTTTTTTTTTAAAGGTTTATTTATTTATTTGATAGAGAGATCACAAGTAGGCAGAGAGGCAGGCAGAGAGAGAGGGGGAAGCAGGCTCCCTGCTGAGCAGAGAGCCCGATGTGGGGCTCGATCCCAGGACCCAGGACCCTGAGATCACGACCTGAGCTGAAGGCAGAGGCTTTCACCCACTGAGCCACCAAGGTGCCCCATCAATTAATTTCTTTATGTTTGCTATTAAGTGTTTTATGTATTTGGATGCCTCTCTGTTGGTGCATAATACTTATGATTGTTAGATCTTCTTGTTGGATTGTCCCCTTCATTATTATATAGTGTGTTTCTTTGTCTCTTGTTAGTCTTTGTTTTGAAATCTAGTTCATCCAATGGAAGTATTGCTGTTCTGGCTTTCTTTAGTCATTGATTTGCATGATGGAGTTTCTCCATCCCTTCACTTTAAATCTGCAGGTATCATTAGGTCTAAAATGAGTCTCTTGTGGTGACAAATTGATGGGTCTTGTTTCTCAATCATTCGGTCACCCTCTGGCTTTTGATTGGAGTATTCAGTCCAGTTATGTTCCAATTAATTATTGATAGATATGTATTGTCATTTATTATTTTGTGGTTGTTTTTGAAGATTGATCTGTTCTTCCTCTGTTATGGTTTGCAGATTTTTCTTCATAATATATTTGGAATTTTCTCTCTTTGCATGTTTACTTAGTGGTTTTTGGTACATGGTTACCATTAAGTTTCTGCATATAGCAATCTATATTAAGTTGATGGTCATTTAGGTTTGAACCTATTCTTTAATCCTCCTCGCATTTTAGGTACATGTTGTGTTTTACATCCTTCTATTTTGTGAGTTCCTAAGTGATTTTTTATGGATATATTCATATTCCTGCTTTTGTGTTTCCTACTTTTATATTGTCACTTTTGGTCTCTTCTTTATATTCAAAGGGTCTCCTTTAATACTTCTTACAGGTTTAATTGTCATGATCTCCTTTAATTTTTGTTTGTCTGGAAGACTCTTTATCTCTCCTTGTATTCTGAATGATTGCCTCCCTGAATAGAGTATTCTTGGCTGGAGATTTTTCCCATTCAGCACTTTGAATATATCATGTCACTCCTTTCTGGCTTGGAAAATTTCTGCTTTAAAATCTCTTGCTAGCCTTATGAGTTTTCCCTTATAAGTTGCTGTCTTCTTTTGTCTTGTTGCTTTTAAATTTTTTTCTATATCACTATATTTGGCCAACTTAAAATATTTCTTGGTGTGGATCTGTTTTCTTTAATTTTTGATGGGAATTTTCTGTTCCTCCATGATCTGGATACCTGTTTCCTTCCTCAGATTAAGGAAGTTTTCAGCTATTATTTCTTCAAATAAATTTTCTACCCCCTTTCCTCACTCGTGTTCTTTGGGATTCCTATCATATAATTATTTTTATATTTGATGGAATCACTGAGTGCCCCAAGTCTATTCTTGTTTTGCATTATTTTTTTTATTTTTTTTCTCAGTTTGATTACTTTCCATTACTCTGTCTTTAGGTTACTAAGTTGTTCCTCTGCTTCCTCCATCCTGCTGTTCATTCCATCAAGCATGTTTCCCATTTCATTTACTGAGTCCTTTATCTCTGTTATATTCCTTATCTTTGCATTAAGGGTCTCACTCATGTATTCTACTCTTAAGTCCAGTACATATCCTTATGATCATTACTTTAAATTCGCTATCAGGCATGTTATTTATATCTGCTTTGCTTAGATCTCTGGGCATGGCTTTGTCCTGTTCTTTTTTCTGTGATAAGTTTCTCTGTCTTCTCGTTTTTTTCTAAGTTCCTATGTCTGTTTCTCTATGTTAAGACATCCAGCTATATCTCCTGCTCTTGAGGATAATGACCTTATGAAGAAGAGGTCCTATAGTGCCTTGCTATTTGCTGCCCCCTGTTACCCAGGGCCTGGAACTTCCAGAAGTATGTTGCATGTACTTGGCTATTGGGTCTGGACTGCTTTATCCTTCAGGCAAGTCATGGGCTCTCCTTGCCTGTTGTGGGCAGTGTTTGGTACCTGGCCTGAATGTGGTAAATTTTAACTAGGTGTGCTCTGGTCTGCTTGTGAAATAAGACCTATCACCACTACTCCAGAACCAAGGTTCTATAAGACTCCCTCACTAGGAGATGCAGTGTGAGCAGGGGTTTGGGCCAGTCTTCTGGGGGAGGAGTCCTCCTCATTGGAAGTGAAGCAAGCATGACTAGAAAGTGGGTTCCACCAGAACATGGGGGATGAGGCTTGGTGTAAGCAATTTAGGTAGTGAGCATAAGTGCTGTGCTGGTTCCCACAGATGGCCCTGTGCTTATGCTGAGAGGTGAGAGAGGGAAATGACATTGGCCAGTCCCTTTGTTTCTGGAGGGGTCTCTCTGTGAATACTGTTTGTGAGATGTGCTCTGAGATGAGCAAATAACCTTCCCATTCAGGGCACTTTTCAGATCGCTGTTTCCATGCTGTATGTCCATGAGTTGTTGGCCTGCCTCCTGTGCAAAAGCTGCACAGTATCCTCAGGGCTCTATTCCAGCCAAACCTGCTGACCCTTAAAATTCCAGTCTTTATGCTCTGCTGGTTGCAAGAACTCCCAAAATTCATCCCCTCTCACTTTCTAACAAAATTGCTATGGAGATTTGTTTTCCCTGTGTGCTAGTCTATGTCTCACTCTTCACAACTACGGAATCCTCGCCACTGTAGTGCCCACAATCTATTTCTCTCACAAAGAGTGTCTCTACACTTCCAATCTTCTTTTATGTGGTCTCTTCTCTACCTTTAGTCATGGAGTTTGTTCTGCCAGTCTTCAGGTCAATTTCTGAGTTATTTAGCATGATTGATAGTTATCTTGTCATAATGTTGGTAGGAGGTGAGCTAAGAGTCCTCCTACTCCCACTGCCATCTTTCAATCTCTCCTTTTTCTGTATTTTTAGATAGAGTGTTCTATAAAGGTCAGCTTGGTCAATTTATTTAATAATGTTTTTCTTTTCTTTCTTTTTTTTAAGGATTTTATTTATTTATTTGACAGAGATCACAAGTAGGCAGAGAGAGAGGAGGAGAAAGCAGGCTCCCCACTGAGCAGAGAGCCCGATGTGGGGCTCGATCCCAGGACCCTGAGATCGTGACCTGAGCCAAAGGCAGAGGCTTCAACCCACTGAGCCACCCAGGTGCCCCTAATAATGTTTTTCTTCTCTGATTTCTACTTTCTTGTTTTATCATTGAGAGAAACAAATGCGTGATAACTAAAACATTATAGTTGTGCTTTTTTGCATTCATCAATTTTAAGAAAATAATATGTAGATAATAATAGGAATTCAATTAAATACCAAACTTATTAATTTTAAGTTGTTTTATAATACCAATATTTCATAAACTTTCCAGCCAAACTTTGTGAGTTCCTCTTAAAAGTATTTAAATCTAGAAACATTCAAATAGAATATTGTGGAAAATCTTAAAATTTGCCATAGGTACATTCTAGAATATTCATATATTTCTGCATTTTCAAATAGCAGAATATTGAATAATTTTTATATTGTATTTACAAAACCATAGGCATGATAAATTTAGTTGCCTTTCATTATTTTATGAGCAATTCTGCCAAATGGAAATATGAGAGGGGACCAGCTCATTATAAGGCCATAAAGGCCTTTACTGTAGTGAAGATCCAGAATTTTATTCTAAATATAATAGGGAACCATGATTGTGTTGGGAATAAAGAAGTAACGATTTATAGTTGAGAAGAAACACTTAAGCTGCTATGTGAATAACAGGTTAAGGGTAGAAACAAGGTCCCTTGCACTACTGTAGTAGTGTGAAAAGTGGTGGAAGAAGTGTAAAGTGATTGTGAATTATATATACCATATAATTTCAATGACATTTCTAAAAGAGTGTGGTGATGGACTAAAGAGAGTGCAAGAGAAAAAAAAAGTTACGTATGACTTTCTTAGTAAAAACATTAAAGACATGAAAATAGACATTGAATTTGTGAGGTTCTGTATGAGTTAGAGATATATTTTGAAATCATCTACACATAGATTTTGTGCATGTGAGAGAGAGACATAATGGGGCAAGGAGATATCCTAGAGATTCAGTAGATTTATCTGAGAAGATAGTGTAGAACTCTAAACTTAGACATTAGCAAAAAGGTAGAATTATTAAAAGAGACTAAGAAGGGAAAGTCAATGAGTTAGAAAAGATGATAATTTTACAGGAAAATATACAAAAATTTTTTTAAAACTTGTTTGTGTTAAATGGTGCTAAGATGCTAAGTATGATGAGAATTGGCCCTGTTTTTGTGGACAAAGGTGTCTTTGGTAATCTTTTTAAGAGTGGGCTCAGCAGAGGCGCCTGGGTGGCTCAGTGGGTTAAAGCCTCTGCTTTCAGCTCAGGTGCCCTGCATCAGGCTCTCTGTTCAGCAGGGAACCTGCTTCCCCCTCTCTCTCTGCCTGCCTCTCTACCTACTTGTGATCTCTTTCTCTGTCAAATAAATAAATAAAATCTTTAAAAAAAAAAAAAAAAACAGTGGTCTCATCAGAGGTTGTATTCAAAGTCTGATTAGGTTGGAAAGTGTGGAGACAAAACATTTTTTTTCTCCAAATATGTTTATTTTATTTTTTCAGTGTTACAAGATTAATTGTTCGTGCACCACACTCAGTGCTCCATGCAATACGTGCCTTCCTCAATATCCACCACCAAACTCGCCCAAACCCCCACCCTCTCCCCTCTAAAACCCTCAGTTTGTTGCTCAGAGTCTACAGTCTCTCATGGTTCATTGCCCCCCTCTAATTTCCCCCATTCACCCTTCCCTTCCTTCTCACAATGCCCTCCATGTTTTTCCTTATGCTCCACAAGAGCTATTTAAAAAAATTATCTGAAATCTGGCACATATAAAATGTAATGATATCTGAGGATAGTTGTCTAAAGATCTCTCATTGGATTGTACACCTGGATTAAGAACCTTCATCTTGGTGAATACTATTGCTAGTAGAGAACAAAGCCATCTTGAGAGAGAAGTATTTTAATTCCAGTAGTCTCACCTAGTTGATAATTCCCATGCTTCTTCATGGCAGATCTTTGTATAGAGAATTGAATTATTTGCCTCAGCAAAGTACAAGCTATTAACATGGCATTGACATTTGAACTTGCTTGTGAATAGTTAGAAACCTCTTTTTTTATTTTTTTATTTTTAGATTTTAAAATAAAATATTTTATTGACAGAGAGATTTTAAAATAAAATAAATTTTTATTTATTTATTTGACAGAGAGAGAGAGATCACAAGTAGGCAGAGAGGCAAGCATAGAGAGAGGGGGAAGCAGGCTCCCTGCTGAGCAGATGGCCCGATGCGGGGCTGGATCCCAGGCCCCTGAGATCATGACCTGAGCCGAAGGCAGAGGCTTTAACCCACTGAGCCACCCAGGTGCCCCAAAGCCTCATTTTTTTTTTAAATCAAGAGACCACTGGGGATCACTTTTAACCAGTAGTGTGGATGAAACTCCAGGAGTTGCAAACAAGTCCTGCATAACATGATGTCTATGTGTAGTAGCCCACCAGGCTTGTTGAACTTTACTTTGTTTCACAGTAAGGAAAATACATGAAATAAGTTTGGAAGTGTTACTTCCTCTTCAATTTTTGTAAGAATTTGTGGAGAACTGGTATTGATTCTTCTTTAGGTGTTTGATGGAATTTGCCAGTGAAACCATCTAGTTCTTTACTTCTTTTTGGAAGATTTTTGACTGTTGATTCTGTCTTCTCACTAATAATTGGTCTGTTCAGATTTTCTACATGATTTAGTCTTGGAAGGTGTATATTTCTAGGAGTTTATTTATATTTAATTCTTTAAGATTTTATTTGAGAGAGAGAGATAGAGAGCATGAGTGGGGAGGAGAGGGAGAAGTAGGTTCCCCACTAAGCAGGAATCCCAACATGGGGATCGATCCTAGGACCCCAGGATATTGACCTGATCCAAAGGCAGTCACTCAACTGACTGAGCCACCCAGGCACTTCTATTTATATTTAATTCTTAATAACTGGTGTAAATGTGAGTTGTTAAAAACACTTTGAAAAGCAGTCTGTTACTATAGATTAAATTGAAGAATGCCTGTACTCACTGAGAAGTAATTTCTCAAGGAATCTGCCTCATGTAAGTAATACCACCCTCAGTTTACCATTTTTGCCCAAGGATAATTTTTGTATTGTTGTTTTAAGAAAAATACCCATCAATAATAGGCATTATGGTTAAATTAGAGAATAGATCATAAAGTTATGCAAAAAGAATAATTCAGAACTACATTTGTTGACTGGGAAGAATTTCTATAAGATATTTAATATTATCCCATATATTATGCACATTATTCATCAAATGAGTATGTTACACTTATCTGTGTAAAAGTATATAAAGCGCATGAATATGGAGAAATATGAAAGGGTATAAATTAAGTTTAATGGTGGTTGACGGGATAAGGAGTAGGCTGGATTATTGTGAAATGAGAGATATATCTTAAGAATACATGGAACACCCTAATACAATTATTGAGTGATTAGTGGGTTAATGATAATATCCTAAGAATGTCAATATGATCCACGTCTTCTCTATAAGAGTGGTTTCTAAAAGCTAACCTCCTTTAAAAGCTATCTTCTAAAAAATGTATTTTTATTGAATGCCTACATATGCCAGATATTCTTCCAGGTGCTAGAGGATAGTGGTAAATAAGACAGCTTGGAGGGGTTTTTTAGTATGGCATAACACAAGGTTCTGTCCTTTATCTTGAGTGGGTCAACATTTTTATTAAAAGATTGGGAATATTCACAAAACACAAAGGATTGGGACTGTTTAGTTGATTGAATCAGGATTAATAAATGTCTCAATAGGTTTTGTAAACTTTCTGCTAAAAGATTAAACTTGGGGAGCTTGGCTGGCTCAGTCAGGGGGTCGTGTAACTCTTGAGCTCAGCATTGTGAGTTAGAGCCCCATTGGGTGTAGAGATTACTAAAGAAATTAATAAAAAAATTATAAAAGGATGAAACTTAAAAATATTACCAATAGTCTTTTTTTTTTTTTGGTGAGAAACATCTCAAAGAATGGAAGAGTGGTGGCTTCCTCATAGTACCAGCTATTTCAATGTGTTAGAATACTAGACTTTCAGTGAACCTTAGCAATATAGGATGACTTTCAGGAGACTGGCAAAATAAAGTAATACTGCCTTAATAGAAATTCAGTGTGTAGTTAAATATACTATAAAACAGAAGAGACTTGCATTTATGTTATATACTATAAGATCGTATAAGCAGACTAACCTACAGTTGTGATAAGTCTGGTCATACACAAAACTATGTTAGTAATGAAGATGGAATAGGATGTCCTGCAAGATAAATTCTAAGTGGTGAACAGAATCAAAAAGAATTTTATTGGGGAGTAAATGGGATGTTTAATCTGAAGAAACATCATTACATATTTGAAGTTTTCTCAGATGGGTGGGATGTGCATTAATTCTTTTTAATCCATAATTGATAAAATTATAAGGAATTATATTTGTTAGAAGATGAACAAATTGTTCACAAGATCCAAAAAAAAGGGATTAAATGCCATAATAGATAGTATTTTATCATGAGGGGCACTCAAGTAGATGCTGAATGATTGCTGACATAAATGGCATAGAATGAATCAGGGATGTGTTGTAGAGTGGAAAGGATCAGTTGATTTCTGAGGTTCCTTCCAATTCTGAGAATCTCTTACTAAATGAGCTTCTTTTGGTATGTCTTATAGTATATCAGTGCTAGTTTTCTGAAAAGTTTTCTGCTGGGAAATGATTTGTGGATTTGGCTTAAATCTAAGAGTTGTAATGAAAACAAAAGCCTTAATTAGAAGATGAATACTCTGCAAAACAAATATATATTTTTTAAATTCCATATTAAACTAATTTTTTCTTTTCTCTCCTTTTATTTTTGAATAAGAGGGTTTGAATTTTATTCTGATGGGCTTAAAAGAATACAAGATTCCTAAACTATGTTTTATATATAAGCTTAATAAAAATAGAATTTAGCTTTCAATTTTAATAGTTTTACTCATTTTTTAATAAAAATATGTAGTCTAAGAAAAAGATGTGTGCCTCAACACACGTATTATATAGAGTAGCATTATGTAGCATTTATATTATTAGATTATTTACCTTCCTCCTGATTTCAACTCATACTAAGTTATAACCATTTTTAATAGATAGTAATTAACAGCTTTACTGAATTTAAAAAATGTAAATTTGTGATTTATCACTTGACAGAATTTTGATATCATGTTACACATGAATATGAGTTGATATATGTAAAAGTTCTTTACAAACTACAAGTAGGGAGGAGATTGATATGTACAAAACATAAAATTTCTTAAAAGTAGCATCTATCAGAAATAGAAATGAAATATTAGGAGTGAGCAAACTTCCTTCAAAGTCATGACATGTAGGAATATCTAGCACCATGCTATTTTTCATCATTGTACAAAAAGTGTGAAGCATTTGGACATATAGGAAAAAAGAAATGAAGTATACATATTAGAAAAGAAGAGGCAATATTATAATTATCTCTGGGTGATAGAAATGTCTTTCTACCAAGAAGACAAACTTGAGCACTATTAAAACATTAGAAGTAAAAGGTAAGTTCAGTCAAGTTGCTGGATACTGTTGAGCAATCAGGCATTGAGATGGTGAATTAGGAAAATGAGTTGAATTGAAAGTAACAATCAAGGCTTTACTCAGTGCGACAGTGCGAACAATAGGCAAAATGAGGAGCCAGCTCCCCAGAGTTCCATTTTCTGCCACAAAGTGACACTGTGTGAAGGTCAGATGGATACAACTCAGGGGGAATTGTCTTGCTACAAAAGAACCTAACAAAAGACCCCTGCCTCTTAGGGACTTGTGGACCAAGGAAGAGGGGAGAGAGAATAAAGGGCTAAGCATGAAAGGGTATTTTCTAGTCAAAATGGACAAGAGCGCCTCAGCTGAGGGCCCAACAGAGAAGACTTGGCGGGCACCTTGAAAGTGCCTCAGCCAAGGTCCTGATAAAGATGACTCTGAGTGTTTATGCTGGCACTGCAGCTGCGTGTGTGAACATGGTTGGACTGGAGAGTCAGGGGCTGAGTCCTTGACTGAACTCTGTCCAGAAAACTGTAATTCACGAGCTGTGCCCCGAGTCTGGTGTGGGGGAGGGCAGCTGTCCTTCATGACACCTACCAGACAAAATCTTGTAACTGATGGTCACCAGGCCTGAATGGTCACACATAAGATTTTTGGCCTGAAACCAGGATCCTCAGATAAGTTAAACAAATATACATATATAATCCCCTCATATTAGCAGACATTAATTTAACAAGTGCTACAAAAGTTTATTTCATATTTAATGCTTAGTAACTGAAAATAAACAGAAAAGTGTAATATTCAAATAAAGGATACCCTATATATATATTTTTTTTGAGAACCTAGGGTAAGGCCTAAATAATTGGGGAACACAAACACTCCTGGATGGGAAGACACTTAACACTATAAAACTATTCATTTCTGTAAATTTAATCCATAATATAGAAGTAATTCTGACAAAAATCCCCATGGATGCTTTTGGAACATGATGAATTAATTCACAATTCTTCTGAAGAATACAATGCTTTAGAAAAACCTCGATTTTGCTTTCCTTAGTAAAAGAAAATGTTTAACGCCTTAATATAGATCTGATATTTTTGATGTTTGGGGTTTTTTTGTGTGTGAGGAAGTCACTGGGGAGAAGGGTCAAGCTACCTTGAAAGAAAAATTAAAGGGTGTAGGATCATAACAAGAAGAAGGAAAGAGATTAGAACTTAGTCCTAAAGAAATGTGTGGGATAATGTCACATCATTGAGGCCGGTCATAACTTTTGTTAAACTTCATGTTTTCAGAAAGGCTTATTTTTTTAGAGGAGAAACTTTTATCACTTAATTGTGCTCAAATTTCTGTCAAGCTACTATGTTATAAAAAGATATATTATTTTACCATTTAGTTTATTTTATAGTATGAAGTATTTCAAATATACTACAAGTAGGTGAATGTTAAAAACTCGAGTACTCAATATCAGGAAGATTCAATAGCTCTCTTCCTTTCTTGATTCACATTTTAAACTAAAAATAAATGTCTGTTATATAAGTGTGTGTATGGTAGAAAGGAAATACATAGAAAAAAATATCATGTTAATATTATACAGAGATGATTACCAGTCTGAATACCTCATTGTAGATCTTTTTTATTATTACAGGCAATGATTTTTTCTTTCATTTTTCACCAAAACGAGATTGTATCATATATATTCTTTTTTAACCTGCTTATTTTTCAAGTAATAGTTTCTGTTTCTTCTTGAAAATTTTTGACTTGATAATATGTTCATAGTTTGTTTAAACTAATAGTTAATTAACCACATATTACATCTTTTTGTCATGCCACTCAAACCTCTCCTGTCTAGCAATCTAACACAATCCCCTTTCTATTGTTTCCATAGAAATAACCTAAAAAGTGAAATTAGGGGCACCTGGGTGGCTCAGTGGGTTAAGCCACTGCTTTCAGCTCAGGTCGTGATCTCAGGGTCCTGGGATCGGGTCCCTCATTGGGCTCTCTGCTCAGCGGAGAGTGTGCTTCTCCCTTTCTCTCTGCCTGCCTCTCTGCCTACTTGTGATCTCTCTCCTCTCTGTCAAATAAATAAATAAAATTTTTAAAGTAAATAAATGAAAAAATAAATAGAAAATGAAATTAATTTTAAAATAGTGTATATATATAATATTTACATATTTTATATATGTATATGTGTATAGCTATCTATACATACACACAAGTATACACACACACACACACACACACACACACACACACACACACACACATATACCAATAAGAAGGAATAAGTATGGTAAGGGACAGCAGAATGAGGGCATTGGTTAGGGAGCTGCTAGGGTAAGAGAGAGTGGTCATGGGACTCTTAAAAAGATAGCAGTGGAATAGACACTTTATTCTATTAATGCTGTGCATTTTGAAGTTTGAGATTTTATAGTTAAACCTTACTGATATTTTTTTCCTAACCTTGTCTTAGGGGTTATGAGGATATTCAATCTGATGTCTCAACACCAATGACTAATGTCATGAGACAGTAATTAAAAAAAAAAATCTTAACAGACATCAGAGAAAGGATAAATATTGGCCTCCCAGGACTAACCTATAGGAACAGTGATCAGATTATCTTTGATTTACTTTATGTGAGCTCACATCATTATTTTAAACAAGCTACTTGTATAATTTTATGATTAAAGAATTAAAAGATACTATGTAAATGTTTTTCTATTATAAGAACTTGATTTCGAAGAATATTTTTAAAATATAAAAAATTCAGTTTTAAATCCTAGCTTTTTTTTTATGTATAATACCTTAATATTTCTAGAAGCCAAAAACCAAATGCTCTTTCACTTTATAGAGCAACTTACTCATAGAACTGGCTTGACACCTTGGAGTTAAATTGAGCTGGTAGTTTCATTCTCAATATCTGGTTGCCTTTAGCAGCTTGTCCTAAAGAAATTGGATCAACTGAAATAAGATAAATTTTTTCTAAGAAGCATTACAAAACCTTTCCTTGGTCCTAACCATTTTGACATCTATTTTCACTGGGAAAAGAAATGGAAGCCAGCTACCAGCCACTAGCATGAGAGGCTGGGGTAACATTTCCTACAGGCTATAAAGTCCTGTTTCCATAGAAATAAAGTTTGGATTGTGGAATATAGGAGACAGATTTTAAAACCAGCGTGTGCTTCTAGTAGTGAAAAGTTGTGCAGATGTATTTTCATGCTTACAAGACAGAAGTGGTTGAATAATTCTGTGTGATGAGCTCTCCAATGTGATCTGAAAGTCTATGGGGGAGAAATAAAACTTCCATAAATTTTGAGTAGAGAAGTATGGGCATATTAGTCTACTAACAATGACATAAGAGGACCATAATGCTTCCTAAGAGGCTAGAGACATCAAAGCTTTCTGTTCATTGCATTTTGAAAGTTTTAATATACTTAGTCTGCAATTCATGATTTAGTCACTTGAGAGATCACAGAAAGCTGGCATTTTTAAAGCTTGGATTTAGTAATTAGAACTAAGGGTAGAAACATTTTCATCCTTTCTAAGATTGAAGTCAAACATCAATGCATACAATGTTTACTGAATTGCAGAATTTGACAAGTTGAAATCAGAGAATGCAACTGGAAATAATTCCTATAAAGTTTAGTTTTGGAGACTTAATGGTATCTTTTCTCCTATATGTCCCATTTTTTAAAATAGAATCTTACTGATGTTTTCTATTAGAGGATCAGATTAGATATTAATAGGCTATTAAGTATTAGAGAATGGGAAAGAAATTATAAATATCAAATTTTCAGATGACTAACATGAAAGAACAATAGGGATGATATTCTTAAGACTTGAGTTTTGACTATATACCCTGCTTTAAATTATTTCTCTGAGACACAAAATTATATATTTATTTGGTTGTTCTTTGCTTCATCTCATAAAAGTAGGGAAATTATGGTTGGTTGCTTCCTGGAAGTTTTAACAAAGAAGAAAACATTTCTATAGTAGTTCGGGTTTATCTTTGGACTAAAATATAATTCTTTCTCTTAAATAGTAGCCCAGTTACTGTACATATTCACTGACAGCCTGTATTTGGTGTATTCTGAAAACATATCAGTCATTCAGTTATGTATACAACTGACTTTAACATTTGAGCCTATGGAACACAGGTCAGAAAACATTCTGTCAAATTAATGCAAAATAACAGCATAAATGTTACCCAGTTAAATTTTCTAGCCTCATATTCTGAATTTGATTTAAAGTAATTACAACTCCCATTGTATTTTTGCTTAAAACAAAATACAACTTACCTAAAATTCCAAATGTTAGGTCTCAAAACTTCTTAATAATTAAAATTTCCTAAAATGGTATTTTAAACAGTTGAGGTGAGCTAATGTTAACAGGGAAAATCTATAACTATATACTATCAATAAGTCTCGATGTGAGGATTCCTTTGACTATTTTACTAAGGTTTTGATGACAATATGATCTCTTGTTTTGCTTCACAGTGCTACCTCAATTCGAAATGATTAGACTTTCAGGAAGGTTGAGGGTACATACTGTAAGCCCGTAGTTCTAGTACTTAGTTATAGAGAAGCATAGGTTGAGTGGTTTATGGTTGGAAATTGCATAACTCACTCTCATGTATTTACAACTGAAGCGCTCTCTCTCTCTCTCACACACACACACACACACACACACAAACACACACACACACACACACACACACACACAAATACAAATGTATCTTTTGTAATCACCGTGCAAAATACTGAAAGGTATTTCTCTATCCTCTTTTCACTAATGTGCTTCTGGATCGTTTCCAAATAATTAGTGCATATCAGGTTTATGAAATCTGCTAAATGATAGATGATAAAAATCCCAAACAATATCTTGGAGAAAGATATCTAAGATTCAGGAGGAGAAATGGAAATCTGTCCTTAAGTGACATTTCTCCTCCTCATAACTTATTGGATGAGTCTCACTATTTTACACAAAGCCCTAAATGAACTAATCTCTGCCTAGCTCATTGAAATTGCCTCCTGCCATTGATTCCTTGGGCATTTTAAAGATTCTCATTTATTCAGTCAACAAATACATATGTGTATTTGCAAAAGCACATTTAAAGGATGTAGTATTGAACAAGGCAAAGCTCTGTTCTTTTTTTTTTTTTTTTTTTTTATTGACATAAAATGTATTATTTGCCCCAGGGTACATGACTGTGAATTGTCAGGCTTACACGTTTCACAGCATTTACCATAGCACATACCCTCCCCAGTGTCCACAACCCACCCACCCCATCCCTAACCCCCTGTCTCCCAGCCACCCTTAGTTCGTTTCGTGAGTCTATGAGTCTCTTATGGTTTGTCTCCCTCCCCATCCCTTCCTGTTTCATTTCTCTCCCCCACCCCCCCCCAAACTCCTGCCTTGCCTCTCAAATTCCTCATATCAGAGAGATCATGTGATAATTGTCTTTCTCTGACTGACTTATTTTACTTAGCATAATACCCTCCAGTTCCATCCATTTTGTTGCAAATGGCAAGATTTCATTTCTCTTGATGGCTGCATAATATTCCATTGTATATATATACCACATCTTCTTTATCCATTCAT
>CM053609.1:79004521-79030978 GCA_028646535.1 Procyon lotor
GCTACTTTGGCATAGTGGGAACTGTTTGAGAGGGATCATTAAATTGGAGAGGAAGAAAAAGAAGAGGGAACAGAGTATCTGTACCTATTTTACCATTTCACCAAGGTAGTAAGTAATACCTCCACCAGGGACTTATGTATATCTTAACATACCAGAGAGAGATAAGACACCAACAGGGTAACTTTGTTTTTCAGTCAGAATTTATTTCTCAAAGGCTCCTAAGAAACAAGCAAGCCCCTTAGTTTTCACATCTATAGGCATCTACCTTTCACACAGCTTAGAGCTAAGAGGAAATCCTCAATGCAATGAGATAAGCTTAAAATAAACTGAGATCAAAATGTTTAGTGATGTGCAAGCTGAAGACAATCTCCCCAACTTGCCCCCACTTGGATTCCCAGGTATCAGGTAAACAATCTCATACTACTGATCCTTGACATACTACCAAAAAGAAGGCTTACATTTTCAGAGAAATAAATGATTATTCTGTAGTCTGGGAAATGGAGTTTGTTTTCATCAACTGTTGTAGGCCGTGACCTTTTCTGTTTCTGGAAGAACAGAGGGAATTGAGGTATGAAATTGGGAGACTGAAGCACGTCGGAGTTTTTTGCATGTCTAAGCTTAGTTAAATGTTAGCTGGAAACGTGCAAAATCACCTAAACAAGGTGAAAGGGAAGGCCAGAGATTTCCCAAAGGGAGAGGGTGGTGAGGAAACTCACTGTCTATCTGTTGGACAGCTCCCCTCAGATACAGAGCCCCTGATTGAAATTTCATTGCCCAGCAACTTCAGATTCTTCTATATTAAGCAAGCACCAAACCATTCCAAACTAAGTGTTAAGATATGTGAAATGTTCTAACAATTTTAAATTGCTCTTCTCCACTCATGAAATGACTCCCAATCAACTTCCTATTCCAGATCATATTAAGATGGCAGGAATTCTGTGCATATTAAATCACTGTGAATCATGCATGGTAATTTAAAACTATTGCAGACTAATGTTTGGTTGAGAACAGTATTCTAATTGGAAAAATGATAGAAAAGTTGGTCTAGTTCAATGCTCCAGTACATATTGAAAGAAACTATGACTAAAAAGCATTACACAGTTATACGTTCTTGTCCTCTATGTCCACTTCCTTCTTGAGAGAGCAGGACCCACCCTGGGCCCTCTTCATGGGGCATTAGCCAATCTGGAGGAGCTGTTATCGAGAGTGGGGGCAGGGATAGGCAGGGCTCAGGTGGCCAAGGAATGGTATGCTAAGGAAAGGCTGAGACAGGTCAAGGAGAGATGTGGAAAGACTAAGCTTGGGAAGCCGTCCTAATCCCAGGAGGGTAGACAGAGGCAAGGACCTAAACAGGAAAACAAATAACTAACAAAAGGCAGCAGCAATGAGAGCAAATCAATGAGGAATATTTGAGAAGGACCGGAGTAGAGGATTCATAACTAAGCTCAGGAACCACAGAAGTACTGTTTTGACATAGTCCAACGATATATAGGTAAGAAGGTGAGCTGAGTGGGTCCTAGAAACCATGAAGAATACTCATCCAGAGGGTTAGACCAAAAGCTGCAGGCTGGAACCAGCCCAGAGTTATACCCTCAGATTGTGTTTGTGTGCCTGGTATGCCAAGGAATGTGCAAAACTCCAAGATGAACATGAACACGTGAGGTATAGATTGTCATAGATGGGAACTTAAACACTATTTTTTATTTCAAAACATTCCAAGATATATTATGCAGCAGAACTCAAAAGCCTCACTCATTTTTTATTTTCACTTTTAATGATGTTGGAATGTTTATTTTATTAAAGACTTCTGATATCAATTAATGATTTAATTGTGGAAATGGATTTAATGCATTTTAAACATTTCCTGCTCTGAGCATCCTCGTCTTCAACTTGCATCAGATGACAGAGAATTTTTACCACAATTAGGGAACAGGAGCCCATAGACACTTGTTCATTTGCTCATAAGTGAAGATTGAATGCAGGAGAAGCACTCACTTTTTTTTTTTTTATAAAACATATTCAGTGTGAGGTATGATCTGTGTCTCAACAGTCACCGGGAAACATTTATTAATTGTGCCTCTGATTTTGGCTCTAGAAAGGTAGCAAGTACAAACTAATCCTCAAATCCACTATTCTAGGATCTCACAAGCAAAGCTAACTATATTTGTGACTATGTTGTGTCGTGTTTGGGGCTAGTGCTACATGCAATTTAGGTGAATGACTAGCAAGACAAGTGCAAAGGGAGCAAAAAATGCCACCTAGCTCTGCCTCCCTGCTCAGCCCTGTCCATTTTCTTAACAGGTAGAACTGACATATCATTATACTAGTTTCAGATATACAATGTAATGATTCCATATTTGTATATACTGTGAAAATGATCACCAAATAAGTCTAGTTAACATCTATTACCATGCTATTCCTTATGTTTCACAAGTAAGTGAAACCATATGATAATTGACTTTCTCTGCTTGACTTATTTCACTCAGCATAATCTCCTCCAGTCCCATCGATGTTGATGCAAACATCCATTTCTGATGGCTGAGTAATATTCCATTGTATATATGGACCACATCTTCTTTATGCATTCGTCTTTTGAAGGGCATCTTGGCTCTTGCCACAGTTTGGCAATTGTGGACATTGCTGCTATGAATGCTGGGGTGCATGTGGCCCTTCTTTTCACTACATCTGTATCTTTGCGGTAAATACCAAGCAGTGCGATTGCCAGGTCATAGGGTAGCTCTATTTTTCATTTTTTGAGGAAGATCCATACTGTTTTCCAAAGTGGCTGCACCAATTTGCATTCCCACCAACAGTGTAATAGTTATGGAAAGTTTTTTCTTTTGATGAGAACTTTTGAGATCTACTCTCTTAACAACTTTCAAATTTACAATACAGTGTTATCAACTATAGTCACCAGGCTCTACATGACATCCCTATGACTTTTATTTTAACTGGAATATTTTACCCTTTGACCCCCAGCACCCATTTTGTCCACCCCTCACCACCCCCTCCTGGGCAACCACCAATCTATTCTCTGTATCTATGAGCTGAGACCTTTTCTTTATTCCATATATAAGTGAGATAAAACAGTATTTGTCTCTGGCTGATTTATTTCACTAACATAAGGCCCTAAGGTCATAACATGGACCTCAATGATAAATGTAATACGTGAAGTATCAATTGTCCTAAGTGCATAACTTAAATACGATTTTTGTTTTAAAAATAATCCAGGATACTTTATGTAGCGGAATGCTAAAATCCCATCAATTTCTAATAAAATACAAGGCTTTAAAAACTGGCACCAACAGAGGGGTGGTCTGCCTTTGGTTCTTCCCAACGCTCCCAGAGGGAGCTAATTTTTTCTACCTAACCAATAAGGAAACTGAATTGTAAGATTGACCGAGTGTGTGAATATAGTTGAACCCATTGGAATCACCTTTTCTGAACCAGAATTCAAATAAGCAACCCTTCCTCTCCTATGGTCCGTTTCCTGCCTCATGACAGATGCATATACCTCTTTGGTTTGAATATTAATTTAAAATGAAATTTGTATAGCGGGTTCTGGAGCCACAGAGCCCTAAGGCTCCCAAGCCCTAAGGCTTACGAGGCTCAGTGAAACATTGCGTGCATGAGGACTCTCTCTCTGCCCCATAGATAGTCCCAGGCTTTAATGGCCTGTAGAAGTTGAACAGTAGTATTACCTCAGGGTAAATGCTATTCTTTTGCACACCACACACAACTACCTGTTCGTTTGGGATATACAAAGTCTAACTACATGGGGATTGCAGCTAACGCTGTGTGAAACCCAATTTTCACTTTGTGGGGCTTCCAAATATAACTATGAAATAGTTATATAGTTAAATAGTTCTTTTTATTTTTTAAGATTTATTTATCCATGGGGAGGCAGGGCAGAGGGACAGGGAGAGAGAAATCTAAGGAGACTCATGCTGAGCAGGAAACCCAACACAGGCTCAATCTCAGGACCCTGAATCACGACCTGAGCCGAAACCAAGAGTCCCATGCTCAACTGACTGCACCACCAAGGAGCCCCTATAATTAAATAGTTCCCATCATGAAATGGTTAGTTACCTACTATCCACTCAGTAGGTTCTAGCCATACTCTGTAAGAAAACAGCAACATGAAAATGAACGTCCTCAGCTAGAGACAGAAATGGAAGACCCTCCCCAGGAATGAAGAGGAGGAGGAGGACTGAACAAAGGCACTACAAGTAAATCCCTAAGAAGAAGACATCAAGCTGGCAGGTGAGGGAGAGAAGAGACGGGAGGAAAAACCAGAGTTGTGCCAGAAGAAAGCTAGTTTCCAGTCCTGTTTCCTGAGTAAGAGCAGCCACCTCAGAAGTCACCCCAGGAATCAGAAAGTGACCGCTCTATCCACCCAACCCAGTGACTCTGCTTTAGTTTAGTTCTATGGACCCAGTTTGGAGAATGAGATTTTTCTAGAGCTGTTTCCAGGTTTTATGACCAGCTGAGGAGGCATATGTAGAGAAACTGTCTTTCAGGGATTGCCTGGAGGAAATCATAGGCACTTCATAGCAGCCCACAGAGAGCATATGAGCTCACTCTGAACCGAGGAGTCCAAGCTCTGCCTCAGAGGTTCAAAATGAATGGACAGAAACCTCAGGGTGCATCTGTTACCCAGGCTCCCCTCCCTGGTGAGAACATTTTTCTTCATAGATCTGCCCCTGAGCAACTCAACACTGAAGATACTGTGAACTATCCTCCACTGGTGAAATATGCCCTCCACAAAAAATGAAGGCTGCCTGACAAGCCACCAATGCGATGGTGAAAGACATGAAGGATAATGAGGAGCAGCTGCTGTTCTCATCCACAGAGATTTCCAAAGGAGCCATGATCACGAGGGCCACCGGCACTGGCCACTGAGCTGCTGGCCCTAGAACAAGTCCAGTGAATCGCCGGGCAGGACACTCGACTGGGACTCCCACACAGCGCTGTCCCTGCATGCAGCAGTTTCAGGCTAAGCAGAAAAGGAAGAGAAATTTTTCCTGAGGGATTTTTGCAGTCCTTCCCGCCACCCCAACGCAATGGCATCCTTGTAATACCCAAGAGGAAATGGGAGATCACTCATCTTCCAATATGTTTATCAAACACCTTCTGAAAAATTTACTGAAGGAAAAGGATAATTTTACATTAAATAATTATATGGGGATTAGAGACCCAAAATTTGGGGTAGTTCCTGCTATGTCTTGATTATATTAACTCAAGACTATAGTCTCTGACTCTCTAGGTCCCAATATGGGACACTGGAAAAGAATATTCCAGGTAATAAACTGGTCCACTACACCCCACTATTGCTTTTACTCCTGTCTACTCTTCATGCTTTGAGGCAATAGTAGAAAAACACCACATACTCTGGATGTGCTCTCAGTCTTTCCCATAAGGCAAACAACAGAAAAGGGGGTAGGGGGAGAAGAGGACAAGACAAATAAAAAAAGAATATCTTGTGTTTTCTGCTTTCACAGCTGCTGAACACTCCACCTACATTTTTATTTTATTCTTGCACAAAACCTCTGAAACCTCACTGAAGGAACAGTGTCATAGCTTTTCTACAGATTTCCACATGAAGGCTTAGAATTTCTTTAATGTGTACTAATGAATTAGTCCAAGCTATCTATACTCCATAATACAGAGATCAGATGCTATTTTCTAAAGTAAATACATGGCTAACTTTTTCAAAAACTTAAGATCCTGCTAAGCTCTGGAATTGACTCATTATTTCAAGGATGTCCATTTTACAACTCAGCCTATTGCCTCTAAAGTGACAATCTCTAGACAGTTCTTTTTAATTCTGTTTCCCACGCATAATTCCAAGTTGATAGAGAGACCTGTAAACATGGCACTAAATGGATCATTCAGACCAGACAGAACTCTCTTACTATCTGCATATTTATGATTAAATATATCTGTAGCTTTTAAGGCCTACATTCAAAATTGTTAATATATAGAAGATGTGCAGCAACAAAGATCATACAATGCAAAACTCAGGTCATTGATATGCATGACCAGAATTCAGACCAAAAGATGTAGTATTTGATCTTGGAACTGGACACAGCTTCACAATAAAAAGGTGGGTATTTGAGTCTTTGATGAAGATAATCAAAAGGGGGGAACTATAGTGTTTGATCAGATCTCAGAAAGAAATTAACCATGACTGGTCCAGTAAACATCTTAGGACAAAGCTCATTTTACAGAAACACATAACCTACATTTCATGCTGATTTCAGACACTGTTGTAAGTATCTGTACTAAGACTAAGCCACTGCAGAAAAGAAAGGTAAAAAGCATGTCCCCATCTTGGTGAAAACAGAACAAACATTGAGAAAGAGCTCCATCTACTGGAATTGGTTTCCCTAAATCTAGCTGCGAACGGAAAAACATTCATAAATCACACTGGAAAACCACAAAGGTGCCCTCAAACTTCCCAAAACTAAAACTTCAAGAAGGTCAAAAAACAGGTAACATTCTTGGATGCCGGTTGACCCTGATGTAGTCACTCTGAGAAGCAGAGAATTTTTCAGGAAAGTCAAAGGGACTTTTTTTAATTAACTGATTTCTTTATACCACTGGTTCACAGACATGTAGCAATCAGAACCTATATCATATAGAAAATAAGGATTTTTTAATTGCATTTCTACGGGGCCAAGTAGAGCTAATAATAGTATTGCCTAGCGTTTGTGTAAATCTTTAGCTCACCAAGCCCTTTTATATAAGTTATCATTTAATAATATCTACCAGCTACTGTTTCCATGGTTAATATTCAGCCAGAACATCCCAGTATGACATTAAAAGCATTCATTCTGATTGGTCAGTACCTGTGCCGTACCCACTGTTAGATACTTTCAAAACCACCCTCAACGCTATCACATCCTTGATTCAAATAAAGCTAAACTGAAAAGAGAAAATCCTTTAGTGAGTTGCAATCAATAGTTCAGTGTTTTCTTAAATCTATCCCCCTACTTCTCTCCATCCTCCCACACAAAGGCCACAGGTCAACATTTGATCTGTGAGAGGAGGGATTTTGCCCATCAGTTCTAATCATGCTTTTCCTCAGTAGAAGGGAAATACCCTTCACAGGATTTACACACGCACACACACACACACACACACACACACACTCATACATGTATTGCACACATACCTCACACACTACACATTCACACCTCACAACACGCACTTTTTCCTGAGAAAAACCTCACTTTTTCATTCAACATTTTACTGAACACTACTGAGTACCAATTAAGTTCTAGAAAAACAAAGATAATAAGGAGGAAAATAAAACTGGATCCTTGCCCAGTGCTATATACAAAGCTTGACATAAAGTCTACCTTGATGGATTATTGTCTTAGTTCAAGCTGCTATAACAAATGCCACAGATTTGGTGACTTAAGCAACAAACATGTATTTCTCATATTTCTGGAGGCTGGGAAGTCCAAGACCAAGACGGTGGTGGATCCAGTATTTGGTAAGGCCTTGCCTTCTGGTTTGCAGATGGCCATCTTTTCATTGTATCCTTGAGGGGTAAAGAAGAGAGAGCAAGCTCTCTCAGGTCTCTTCTTATAAAGGCACCCTCCCATTCATTAGGACTCCAGCCTCATGGCCTAATTACCTCCCAAAGGCCCACCTCCAAATATGATCACATTGGGGGTGAGGATTTCAGCTTATAAATGAGGGAGAAGATGGCACAAATATTCATTCCATAACAATCACCTAAACACTATAAAGTCTAGTAGAAGAGGCCTGGGTGCCTCAGTAAGCTCAGGTCATGATCTCAGCGTCCTGGGATGGAACCCCAAGTTTGGCTCCCTGCTCAGTGGGGAGCCTTCTTCTCCCTCTCCTCCTTCCCCTGCTTGTTCTCTTTCTCTGTTTCAAATACGTAAATAATGTATTAGAAACACTAGTAGAAGAAAATATAGACTAACTTCATGACCTAAGGATAGGAAAGGACTTCTTCAACAAACTACGAAAGTACAAACCAACAGGTAAAATATTGACTAATTAGGCTTCCTCAAAATCAAGCTTTTCAGTTCACCAACAGATACCCTGAACAAGATTAACAGAGCACTGGCAGAGTGGGAGAAGATATTTACAAAGCCTTATCAGTTCTGGATTAATAACTCCTAAATCCAAAATAAGAAGACAGCAATCTCAAGGAAATAACAGGCAAAAGATTATAAAATGCAATTTACATTAAAGGAAATCCCAGATGACTAGCAACCACATGAATAGGCATTCAAATCCATGAATAAGCAGGGAAATGAAAACTTACACAAAATGAAATGTAGCTTTACAATAGTTAGGCTGCCAAAATTTAGAAAGTTGGATAATGCCAAGTGTTGGCTGGGGTATAAGACTATGAGTACCAAAGAAGAAGAGAGATAAATGAGACCATTGCCACAACAGGGACTTATATCATAGAAATTAGATCTTTAAAAAAAAAAAAGACTTTATTTTTGAGCACCTGCCTTGAGCCAGTTGCTGTCTGGGTCACTTTAACATATACTCTCTTCTTTAGTCTTTGTAACGACAGTTATTAATACTCTTATTTTATAACCAGCACAAGGAAACTAGAACTTAGAACAATTCAGGGGCATGCCTCAGGTCCCAGGTGCAAACATTTAAATGGGCATTTTAATTTTTTTTAAGATTGATTGATTGATTGATTTGACACAGAAAGAGAGAGAGAGAGAGAGGCAGAGGGAGAGGGAGAAGCAGGCTCCCCGCTGAGCAGAGAGCCCAACCTGGGACTCGATCCCAGAACTCTGGGATCATAACCTGAGCCGAAGGCACATGTTTAACTGACTGAGCCACCCAGCTGCCCTAAATGGGCATTTTTAAACCCCTGTCTTCTTTTTTTTTTTTTAAACCCCTGTCTTCTGACTCAGGGACAAAATTTCTTTCTCCAGAGTCCTTTTCCATTTCTCTCCACACTTAGTGGACCCAGAGAAAAAAGTTTGCTTTCAGAAATAAATTCCTATAGTCGCTTCTGAAGTAGCTACATAGGTTAACAGGAAAACAAACTTCTTTTGGGAAAGCTTTCAATTTTATGTGCTGCCGAAGCGAGCTGGAAAAGCATTTTAATGAACTTTTCTGGTGATGCAAACATAGGGCTCTAGTCTGGAGTAAAGATTGAGAGGCATTTTGAGCCTTTTTTAAAATTCTTAATTTTTTTGATTTTTTTTTTAATTCCAGTATAATTAACATACAGTGTTAGTGACAGGTGTACAGTGGAGTGATTCAACAACTATGTACATTATTCAGTGCACTGCTGATGGGAATGCAAACTGGTGCAGCCACTGTGGACAGCAATAGGGAGGGCCCTCGAAAAATTAAAATTATAATTACCCTATGATCCAGTAACTCCACTACTGGGTATTCACCCAAAAAGAAAAACGGAATTCTGAACTTTTCACTCACAACCTCAAAAGAGTGAGAAAGGTGTGAAGATATGAATGTCCAGATGTAGAGAATAAGAGGAGAGAAAATGGGCATGGGGTCCAGCAAACTGGCAGAGCCCAGGGAAGGAATCCTGAGAAAGAACGCCTATGTGGGCAGTGATAGTGACATATGTAGGAACATTGGGACATTGGGACATTGGGAATCCATGTGACGTGGTTTCCATTACGTTCTGAGCTGCCCCTTCAGGATCCCCAGTCCTCAGGAGGGTCTGGTGTACCCCACTGGCAGCCGCGATGTTGCTGACCCACTGCCCCTTTCCCTCCACTTTCCCCAGCAGGCTCAAGGGCAGCAGACAGGGCAAGAGAGACAACAAGACAGACACATAAGCAGTTGATTGGCTACACTGACCACAGCTAACCCTGGCAGGGTCATTTTACCCGTTTTATACATCAAACCAAAATCCTTACCTCAGGATTTCACTTGTCCACTGCTCCAGCCCCTCCAAAATTCCTTCCCAGACCTTACTTCTGAATGGAGCTGGCCAAACCATGGGAGGCTCTTCTTCTAAATACTCACTTTACCTCCTGGTGGCTTTTGAGACCATGATTTTATTATTATAGTGGAGAGAGGGAGACCACACAGCCAAAGCAAACCAGAGGAGTGTGTGCTCATTTCCATCTCACCAGATGCACTGATCCATTCGGTCCACCTGGCCACGGAGTAAGGGAAAAACCCAGGAAAGCCTTCCTGGAGGAGGTGATGCTTGAATCCAATCTTAAGGTCAAGTAATAGTTCATGGGTAGAAAGAGGAGCAGAGCATCTAAGCAAAGGAAAGGAGCAGACGTGCAGGGGGAAGAACGACAAGGTACATACCTGAGATATAGAGGGTGTGGATTGGTGGGGCATAATGAAAAAGGCAGGGTTTTCTGGGACGTGGGAATGAAGGACACTGAGCATTGTACGCTTGGCCCTGACAGTGATGGGATGCTACTGAGGGCTGTCGGACTAAAAAACAAGCCCTGATTGTGTTTTCCTTAGCCTGACAAATGACTGCCTGCTGGAAAATTTGATAAAGGATTTTTCCTTTTTTTTTTAATCAAATGACACAAAAATATTCATTAAAAAAAATTTTAGTGAGTCATATTTAATTGTTTGTTTCTCAAATCATCAGGGCTATCCCAGGAAATCTGTGATATAGACTCCATATTAATTTCTGGAAAATGACAATAGAAAGATGGTTCTTGTTCCCAGAGACATAAATCTAAGTTTAAAAAGGACACGGGGGTGAAACTTCACATGAAGAAGATAAGGTTACCTGCAGCACTCCAGGAAGATGAACGGGAAAAAGAGCATGCCAGGTTTCAGCAGGAAGTCCAGCCAGGCAGGCCAGTAAGTGGCCTTGCCAGGAGTGGCAAGTGGATCTCCAATAGTTGCGGGGTCAAAGCCATAGGAACAACACGAGGAAGCGTGCAGGGATGTTAGCATCAGAAATGCTTTTTTCCCTGTAGTGCAAAACTGACCAATGACTCTGGGTACACAGACTAGATCCCGCAGGACTCTTGCTCACACCTAAAAGAATCCCCTCGAAGTGATTTCTATCCATGTAGCTCACACGTCCTCACCAATTCTGTCCTCTTTCTCCATCCTCCCCTAAACCCTGGTACATAACCTTCCCTCAGGTGCACATGCTTAGGTGAGTATTTGCCTATTTCCAAGTGCATGGAAATCTGCCAAACACACACACACACACACACACACACACACACACACACATACCACCACCAACAACAACAACAACTACAACTTACCTGAGCTTTTGTCCGGCATATTCTCCCATTTCCATATCTCCAAGTTCCTATAGTACATTTGGCTCCCAGCCACCCTCATTATCATCAGAATCAATCAGAAGGAGCCAGATCTGGGTGCTGCTAGAGGATGACAGATTGGCAACATTTTCTGGAGGGGTGCATTATTCTGATTTCACAATTCCCTGGCCAGGAATCTATCAAATAAATATGCAAATGTGTATATAAGAATATTCGTCACAGCATTGTTTATTATGGGAAAATTAACCACTTAAATAACCCTCAGTGGGGAAATTATTTAATAAACCACGATCTATCTGCACAATGGAATACTATAAAGGTATTAAATATAATCAAGTAATTTCATATTTACTAGCATGTTAAGATTTTTTTAGATACAAAAAGGTTGAAAAAGCAGATTATAAGGTGATATGCCTAGTATTCACTTTTAGAAAATGTACAAATTTGTGTGTATGCATGTACTCAAATACATACATTTTTAAAGTATGAAGGATTTACTTAGGTGATATTTTTTCTTATTCCTTATCTGTATTTTTTTAAGTCCCTACAATAACAAATCTATTGTTAGGATAGAGTTATTTTTAAGAAATAGACCAATGGGTTTCAGTTGCCGTCACAACATGAATCCATAATATGGTGTGAGTGACACAAATGTAAATTTGGTGGAAGTAGAACGTCTAATAGTCCAGTTACAAGTTAGTAGAAGATAGTGCTTAGGAATTGGAAGGCATAGCCCACTGTCTATAGCACTACCTTATGGTTGGATTCCAAGAGTTGAGAGTGATACTTATAAACCAAAGTTCATTCAGAGAGGGGTTTCCAAGAGAGTGAAGGGCCAAGAAATCTGTCATTTGAGGAATGATTGATGAAACTAGAGTCATTAGCCCTGGTGCCAGGCTCCCTGAGGGCTAGCAAGAGAACTGGTGTCAATCACAAGAAGGGCTAATGTGTAGAATAAAGATCTGGATCATTCCATATAGCTTTGGAAGAACAGAGGATGAAATTATAAGTTGGATTTTCATTTACAACAGAAGGAGGAAGAGACAGAAAGAGAAGGAGCAAAAGAAGGAAAAGAACCTTCAAACAATTCAAACTTTTTGAAAACTGAATAGGCCAAAGTTATAAGTCAATTTATTGTTGAAAATGTGCAAAATGCAACTCAAGTTCACCTGTCAGGAATAGTATCCAAGGGCTTCTTGTATTGGAGATGATCCTTAATGCTCTTTCCAACTCTGGGCTGTTATGAAAATTCACTCACCTCTTACTCACTCCGATACACAGTCTACAAAACAGATGACAGGAAATAAATCAAATGCTTGGGTTCAGCATCCCACAAAAATAAGATAGCTTCATTCCCTTGAGTACAACATGACTTATTCAGAGTATTCACATTTCAGCATTTTTTTTCTGTAGACTTTAGAGAAATTGTTATGAAATGTTAAGTGCAATGACACTTAAAGTTAGAATTCTCTCCCATTTCCACACTATCATAGTAACAGCTTCTTGTCCATGTTCCAAGACAAAAGGAAAGTTGGCATGAGGATTTGGGCAACCATATGGTCTTTCAGCTGAGGAGACTCACAGTTGCAATCCTTACATAAGAAGTTCTTCTCACACAAAAAGTTATCTCACTACTATCTGTTTCATCTTTTCAAGGTGAGTGAAATACTGCCCTATCTCTCACTAATATAAGGATGATTACTATATTATTTATCTAGAATATGTAAACTATAATAAAGTACATTTCTTCAGTGTTGCAAATAACATTACAGAATGGAAATAACATATAAAATAAGTCCTATGTCTATAGGAATCATACATCAACTTTATGATTCTGTCTTGTGTATGTGATTGTTACATAACAGTGCCTCATGAAAATGAACCCCATCTGCACATTTCAGCATCCTCCTGTTTCAACATGTGGTCCTTTTCAAGAAGGGTTCCCCATCCATGTCCTTTGAGTTCTTCTGATCTCAATGTAGATCTCAAGTTGGACAGTGGGTGAAGTAGATCAGGGAGGGAGGGAGAGAAGGAAGGGGAAAAAAATAATACACCATGATATTATCCTGTCCTCAAGATTTTTTCAATCTGGTTGGAGATACGGATATAAAGTCAACAAAAGTGAAACATTATAAACTTGGGAATGAAAATTTTGACTTCAAAGGGATCTCTATAGATATCTCTATCTCTGTCTCTCTCCTCCCTACGCGCGCGCACACACACACACACACACACACACACACACACACACATTCATACATGAAATTTGAACTTTAATATCACCTCAGCAATGTGTCAGCAGTTTTCCCTGTCAGCAAGGGAATTTGTCTGAAAAAGTCCAAATTTAATGAGTCTTCCTCTAAAACCTGAATAGAGATGCTAAAAGAACCCTCCATGTCTGCACAAGGCAATCTGTACCCATTTGAGAAATGATTCTGTAAAGAAAGCTTTGGAGCACACCTGCTGGGGAGCCAATTGTTGGACATTATTAGATGATATGTCAGCAACTGATAAGACTTGAATGTATAATTGTTGTATTTATAGTGTACCAAAGTTCTACATTGTAAAATATCATCATTTTCCATATGATTTTGACCTGCTCTTTATGCCCTGGTTCATTTGCTTTTCCAGTGTGATAATGACTTTAAGTTGGTGATTGCGAAGCCCAGGATCAAGACATCCCCTCGAAGATGAATAGAAAATGCTCCTCCCCAGTGCAAACTTCTTAAAAATGCACAAGCCAAAACCACTAGCCATTATGATATATGTATACATGAGCACAGAAAGCTGACATGGAAATAAGTTACCTCTTGACATCACAGTGTGGGCTAAAGCAGTGCATTTTCACAACATAGATTTATGACGCCAACACAGTTCAAGTGTGAAAGATATGCCCCAGCACCTGTACGTCGTGGGAATGAGCTTGACTGTATTCTTCATAACACTGAGAAGCTTCTGATGGATTGTTGGCAGCACAGTGACTTGATTTATGCTTTGACTCTGACCGCTACAGTTAGAAGAGAATAGAGTCTGAATGGACTATAAAGGAAAAAAGGAGTTTGATAGCAATAGTCCAGGAGACAGATGATGGTGGTCGGCACAGAAAGAGAGAACTAGAGGGATCTGAGACATTTTTTTGAGGGAGGAGTCAAAACTGACCACCAGGTATCTTCTCTCCTAACTAGGTGGATAGAGGAACTGGTTGCCAGGATGGAGAAGACTGAATAGGGCCAAGTTTGGAGAGGAAACTCAAGAGCTCAGTCGTGATGCTAAATTTAAGATGCATGTGAAACACCCAATGGGAGATGTCAAGAAGGCAGTTAGAGAGGAATCCTGAACTCAGAAGAAATGTCCAGCTACAGATAAAAACTTAGAATCATCAGCATGGAAATGGTACTTAAAATCATGGGAAGGATCATATCAATGGAGGGAGAGAGTATACACGTGAGGAGGGTCCAGGATTCAGCCCTGAGGAACTCTAGTAGAGGTTGTCTAGAGCAGAGAGCCTAGTTAGGAAAGAAGAGAATCAGGAGAGGATGATGGTGTCACAGAAACCAAGAGAGGAGAATGTTACAAGAAGGAAGGCACAAGCAACTTAGGTGGAGGGTGAGCAAGATAGAAAAACCTTTTACTGGCTTTGCCAACATTCATTATTGACTTGGCAGGCAAAGCCAACAAAAACCCAGAATGGAACACAAAGGGCGATGAGAAAAGGGATATTGCTTGTAGGTTATTCTTTCAAGAAGTATGAATTTACCTTCGTTATTTCCATAAATTCTCTCATCTGTTTTATCCTAACACACAGACACACACACACACACACACACTTTCAGGTGTTACAAAAATTTGCAGACTACCTACAATGAAATAGTTTCAGCCATTAAAAAGAATAGTAAAATGGAAATAAGTTAAAGGTTGGAAAGAAGATGAAACAAAGTAAATAAACATAAATGTTGAAAAACAATGTGTTAAAGGGATACATCATAATAAGTCATGAAGGAATACACAGCAGAACAATAATAATGATTATCTCCAAGGGTACGATCATGAGGTTTTTTCTGTCTTCCATTATGTACTTGTGTCACACAAATTTTATACAGGCATGAATTGTTTTTATAGTTAGAGAAAAATATATGTTGGTTTGCATTGTTTAGCTTTTTAGTTAACACAAGGACCAAACAAAATACTGTGTGACAAAAAGTAGCCACAATTTAGAGGGCTATTTTGGGGGGGGCCTTGAAGCATTATTTTTCTGAGTAGCCATTTTTTTTGGCCTTTTTTGTTTTACTTCACATGTCTTTGCATTTTCTTTCTTTAAATGAAAAAAAGAATAATTTTTTCAAGACAGTTTGAAAATACACAGCAGTTGCAACACACTGAGATACTTTCTGCATGGGTACTTCGAATGTTGTTCATTTCTAATCACACCCAATGACTTAAATTCAGTCGGTCTTCATGTTTCCAACCCAGATGAGTGCTCAGACTTCCCTGTAAACCAATCATAGCAGAAACTCCAATTTCTTTCCATAAAATGTGTCCTGAGAAAGCTTAAACATTCTCACAGCTCTGCAGAGGGCAAGAGCCTCCAATTTGCCAGAGACCAAGAGCAGGGTTGTGGTTAGGGCTCACCATAAAACATCCTCAAAGGGAAAGCTTCCAAAAGTCAGTCATCAACTTCCAAATTTCCATCAAAGAAAGACACTTTAGCGCAGAGTAGTATCTGACTTGAGAAGTGCCACGGATGGGAGACTATCTTCCAACATAAGTTTAAATTATCTTCCTTCTGTGTCTACTTTTATAGTGAGATTCTGATTAGTTTAGTTTCTTCTAATAAATTACCAATAAGTAATTAGAGGAACGCCATGTTTTCCAAGCAAAGTCAGGCAATCTGTGGTCATCCTTTAACAACAAACACATCAAAAGATCTGAAACTCTGGCATGTCAACGTCAACATTAGCCGTGTTTATACACTTGAAGTGTGGGTCTAGCCAACCGGACATGGTGCACAGGGAGAGTTCTCTGTCTTAACCTCCAAGGTAACAGCTGGTTTCCAAGGAGGACATTTCATTATTCTGGAGTACGTATTCAACTGCAGATCCTGCTCTGCTCGTAAACTTGTCATTTTCAGTCTGGGTTCTATACTGTCGCTGAAATACAGGGGCAGTAAATCTATGTGCTGAGAACACAGAGTGAAAAGAGGTTTCCTTTTATTTGTTCTGACTCACCACCCAATCAGTGCCAGCGACCTGCTAAATGGAAGCCAGGGAACAAACACAACACGAAGAAGAAGATGATCAATTAGCTCTGTGCATTTCAGGGGCCTAAAGTTGTCAGTCAGGCTGCCCTCCCATTCATATCTATTCCTGGATACATAATTTTTTCTGTCCTGCAATTTTTCTATTTTCTTTTTACAATTCAAAATAGAACTGCCTTGTTTGTTTTACCAATTTGCAAAGTGGATCTAATTCACTGCTATTCAGTTCCACCATTCTCCTGCCTACCCAGTATCTATGCACCTTATGTTTTTTCTCTCATCATATTGTTTTACATTCACATGATTTTTTGACACTCTCCAAAATACAAACCAAAGGAAAAAAAAAAAACCCTCGAGGGAGCCATTCGTTCAATTGTTCACATGGCAGGTTATTATTACTCAGTGTGGGAGAGATATAAAATATAATCTTATTAATAATTAGAAGAAATTTAGAGCCCACGTAGTCCAAGCTCCTCATTGTGGTAACTAGATCAGGTCATGGAAAGGTGGCTCAAACCTAGAACTGCTAACTGGTAAAGCACTGGAGATTTTATTTACATACATGGGCCAATAATTACAGCCCTAGAGGAAGCAACACATTGGCTTTATATTATAATTACTGGGGACCCTTTGTCTTCCCCAGGCAATCATAGCATTCTGGAAAGCAGGGCTGTGGGGTGCTCATTTTACTCACAGCAACAAATCTTGCATATAGCAGTACTTAGTAAATATCTGCTAACGTCAGTGCATCTTTCCCCAGTTTTATAGTTGGGTTCATAGTCACAACACTTTCAGACACAACAGTGTGCAGCAGAAGGGCTGGTTCTTCCTCTGTATCTCATCTTCCCTAGAGGCACACCCAGAAGCTCCCTCTCACCCCACATTGGCCACAGCTGGGTCACCTGAGCACCTCCAGGCCAATCACTGGCAAGGCACATGGAGTCGCCATTCTTAGTTCCTGAAGTCAACATCTGCACGAAACTATCAAACAACCTGGAAGCTTGTTTCTAGAGACATGTAAGCAAAAATGCAAACTGCAAGGTTGTGTGTACGTTATAATTCAACTTCATAAAAGTTGGCCAAAAAAAAAAAGACTTGGAATATACACTATACACTAATTAAAATAGCTTTGTGGGTCGCATGGGTGGTTCAGCTGGTTAAGTATTTGCCTTCAGCTCAGGTCATGATCTCGGGGTCCTGGAATTGAGCCTTGCATTGGGCTCCCTGCTCAGTAGGGTGTCTGCCTCTCCCTCTGCCCCAACCCACTCCTCATGTGCTTACTCTCTGCTCTCTCTCTCAAATAAATAAATAAAATCTTAAAAAATACAATACAATACAATACAATAGCTTTGTTCGGTGGGATAAAAGCTCTTGTTCCCCTGTTGTCAAATTCTTCCTTAATATTGTAAGATTGTATTATAATTTTTTCTAAAAATCAGATATACTTTGCTAAGTGAAATAAGTCAGACAGAGAACAACAAATACCATATAACCTTGCTTATATGTGGAATCCTAAGAAAACAAAAACAAAAAAACCAAGCTCATAGTTACAGAGAACAGACAGGTAGTTGCCCAGAGGTGAGGCATAGCCAGTTGGGGGGTAGGGGCCAAAATGAGTGAAGGGGTGAAGGCGTCAAAAAGTACAAACTTCCAGTCATAAAATAAATAAGTCATGGGGATACAATATACACTGTGGAAATTATAGTTAATAATACTCCTTGGCATATTTGAAAACTGCTAAAAGAGTAGATCTTAAAATTTCTCATCACAAGATAAAAACTTCATAACTACATATGGTAACTAGATTTATGGTGGTGATTTCACAATACATATCACTGTCAAACCATTATATTGTATACCTAAATTAATATAACATTATTGTCAGTTTTACCTCAATTTAAAAAAAAGTCAGATGAACTTTCATATTCATATACGTAAGCTCAGCTTGACTAGACAGAAACTTCGACCTCTGATCTCTGCCTCAGGACCCACTACCTGCGGAAACGGATGCCCCTCCCCACGGCAGGTCTGTTTCACGAGAGGCTGGAGGCAGGCTCTTCAGATGACAAGCACTGACAGCAATTTCCCTTTTCTCCAAAATGTCCAATGAGAGTGAACTAAGGCTCACCGAGATAAGTGGGGGCAGGTCACGTTACGCCATTTGTGGAAAGCTGCGAAGGGTGGTGGGGTTAGGGAGAGGTCTCTGTCATCCTTCTGACCCTTCTGTAGTCTCCTCAGATGCTGACTTCCAAAGCAGGGCGGTGAGACTCGGGAAGATGGAAAAGCAACCTCACACGCAGCGTGGGGCGGCGTGATGAGAGGAGCGGGAAGCCGCACACCCACCGAGCAGGTCAGATGAAGCAGCCCACGCCTGCTGGGACACATTCACCGAGGGCGAGCAGGCAAAGGAAAAGAGATCAAAGCCATGAAACTTTATAATATTGGCTGCTGCATGATTTTCAAGAGTGGGAGGCTATACTGTTTGTTTGGTCTAGGTTGTAGTCAGAAACTTGTACATGAGAATACGGTGGCAGGCTATGAGCACAGCACAAGGCAGGAAGGTTCCAAAGCTCATGGTTGGGGCTCAGCACCAAGTGAGCACTGCTAAAACAGCTACGCCCTGAGCTTCCGGAAAGCTCCGTCCATTTGCCATTCTTCTTAATGTCCTCCAACCGGCACAGAGCACTGAGTGTGAATCTACCAAACTGCTTACTTTGTAGTGGACACATTTTTTTTTTTCATTTTGGCTTTCCAAAGGTAAGAAATTTTTTTATATTGTATATGAGGAAATAACTTATAACCTTTAAATGATCATTATGGCTAGAAATGAATTATTTTTAAAAATTATGCCATTGCATTGCCTTGCATTGGGCTCCCTGCTAATTGACCTAATAACCAAATAAATACAAATTGAAAACAGTATGAATGTTTTTCACTTACTGTCATAGGAAAAAAATAGTTAACAGTTTTAAATGCCAGAGTGAAATTGTAGCTGATGTTGTGGTGCTAGTGGCCATGAAAATCAGAATAGATTTTTGAGGGCGCCTGGGGGGCTCAGTCAGTTAAGTATCTGACTCTTGATTTCAGCTCAGGTCATGATCTCAAGGTCATGTGATTGAGCCCCTCATTGAGCTCTGCTGTGGGCGAGGAGCCTACTTAGGATTCTCTTCCTCACCCTTTGCCCCTCCCTCACCCCCACTTGCACACACATGTGCTCGCTTGCTCGCTCTCTCTCATTCAAAAAAAAAAAAAAAAAGAATTGCTTTTTTGGAGAATAATTTCACATTAAAATAAAATGATCATTTTGTTGGAATTAGCAAACCCAATGCAGAAATCTAATTCAAGAAATAATCCAAAATTTAGAAGATTCTCTATGCTCAGAGATATTTGTCACAGTATTATTTATATTAAGCTAAATGTGCAATGCTTGGCAGTCATTAAACTAAATCATAAACTGTAAATCAATGAGCAACTGTCCACTGTTATGACTGTAATTATAAAGATTATGGTGAAACACAAAAAAATATATCATCTAACTCACACTTTGGTTTTGGAATACAAAGAAAATGCAACATCCTTATTGTGTGTAATGAATTTGGTCATCCTGCTAAGCCCCTTCATTGGTTAAATGGGGGGGAAGATAACTTTTTTCAGTCCTGCCCAATTTGAGATTTTGTCCAACCTAATAATTTAATAATAGTAATGATATTCCCTTTGGGTTTTATTCAGGCTTCCTCAGATAAAATTGCTTATTCACTCGCAAGTCTGTTTCTCTTTATAAGAGAATGAACAAGGGTATATAGTATGTTGAGGGGAGAGAATAGGGCCCCTAGCCTTGGCTGGATCTTAACTATTTTCTGGTTGGCATCCTCTGATCTACAGAGGGCCCCATTTGCATTCACAAATGAGAACTACAGCTGCTGTAACATATGGTCTGGTCTCCTGTTCAGGTGTGTTAGGTTCCCTGGATAACCCGGCCTCATTTTGTAGGTCACTCCTGAAGAACTCCGAGCCTCAGCCAGGTCCCCACCCAGACCACTGGCCCCCGTCCATCCCCACCTCTGCCTTGAGTAGGGCTGGAGCAAGCCCACTAGCTCCTCTTGTAGCATCTGTGCTGCACAAGAAATGCTCACCCAAAAAAATTAATCTTAGCTCCCTGCCCTTGGCTGGAACATCTTGAATTACTTTTCTTTCTAGCTATGGTCAATGAGAAATGAGGCAATAATCCCCTTCTTTCTGTTCAGAATTCCCCTGAACAATGTGCTACCGCTCTGAGTTCAGACTAGAAAAAGGAGTTCAGGAAATTCATATCTGAGTGTTCTGTTCTCACACTTCCTTTCTCTCTCTCTCTCTCTATCTCTGTCTCTCTCCCACCCCACCTCCCCTGCCTTCTCTCTTTAGCCTTTAGCCCCCTTTTCTCCCTTGCTCAGGGCCCCCCCCTCCACTGTCCCACAACCTCCTCTGCCCAGAAAGATTGGGATTTTCTTTTACTGTCCCTAAGATATGCCTTCTTTCTCTAATTCCCAGTTATATCTTCGGGGTTGGCAGGGGAATCTCCACAACACAACTGGAGAACACTGCGAGTTACATCTTCCAGAATCAGTGGTGAATATGCTGGGGAGGAAGGGGAAGGAAAGAGGGGAAGACAGAGAGAGGGAGGGGAACTGGAGACTTAAGAAATCTCTCAAGTCTGACTTGTAACATTCCTGACCTCACTGCATGATCCTGTTTTGAATGTCAAAACAAAATATGACCTTGGTCTTTCAGTCAGCATCCCTTATCCTTGAATACAGAAAACCCAACTCAAATGTGTTCAAAAGAGTAAAGAAGCCCAGAGGTTTCAGAGTTAGCTGATTTAGTGGCACATCAATATTATCCCAGGTTCTTTTCATAACTTGATTCTCCCGTCCACAGGCATAAGCTTGGACATGGTGTAAAAAAAACATGGTATCTTCTAAGAGCAGAGAAAGGTTCTCCATCCTCACGTCTTACCAGCTAGACCAATGATTGACTCTTAAGCCATAGATTGGGCCACTCTCCTGAACCATGTAGGGGATGAAAATACTGGAATAAAATCAGGATTCTGTTAGCAAAGGAGACCAGTGAAACAGATATAGAGCAAGCAGCCAGCAAGCATCTGGCCTCTGGGCTGGGGCTTGGCATTTATTTTGTAGCAACCTCAGACTTTTGTGTGTCTGGGGAAGTTAAGGACAAAAGTTAGGTACCCATTAAAGCAAAAAAGAAGAAAGGAGGCTAAACATTTTTAAATTATAGCTTTTGTGGGACGCCTGGGTGGCTCAGTTGGTTAAGCAGCTGCCTTCGGCTCAGGTCATGATCCCAGGGTCCTGGGATCGAGTCCCACATCCGGCTCCTTGCTCAGCAGGGAGCCTGCTTCTCCCTCTGCCTCTACTTGCTTGTACTTTCTCTCTCTCTCTCTCTCTGACAAGTAAATAAAATCTTTAAAAAAAAAATTATAGCTTTTGTTGCAAGTTTATAATAGAATATTGAATGACAAGAGCCAGTTGAAAAATGTGCCTTGACTACAACTAAAACTATGTTTAAAATACATTTTAACACCAGAAAGAAAACACACCAAAACAGTAATAGTGATTGTGGTTGAGGTTCTGGGACTGTCAGCGATTCTTTTCCCTTAATTTCCAAGTCTTCTATAATATTTATGAATGTCTTATGTAATTTTTAATTATAAGAATTCCAAACTCCATTCTGCTTTATAAACTCTTTTAAAATTTCTCATTATCTTTGTGCTCCCACTTTCTCTATTTGAAATCTTATAAAAGGAAGTAATCCATATAGCCCACCTGTATTCATCTAATATATGAGGCACAAATACTCTCCATGAACAGGATAATTAAGCAAAATATCCCTCTGCCATAAATGCATGCTCACTGTATCAAAACGTGCCTTTAAATGGACTCCCTCATTAAATCTGGAAAGGTTATTTCTACTATTTTCTCCACAACCACCATAAAACTCTAATGGGCTTTGTAATTATTTCCTATTTTTCAAGGCACTTTCTAACTTGAACATTAGTGACACTGAAACATTTAAGCTACTATTTTTGAGCTAATATCCACCCCTAAAGCACCTTTAAAGGGAACTCCTAATTCTACTGTTGCCTTATCTACTAATTTCTTCAAGCCCAAGTGTTAGCCAGGCTTCCAGAGTAGTTAATATTGTGTTTGAAATATTCAGGGGTTTTTACCATCTTGCCAACTTCCATTTATGCAGAAGCTGATCCTGAAGATAATGTATTCTCTGCCCCACAGCCACCTCCCCACCATCATCCCGACAGGCCCCGCCGGGCTCCACCACTGCCTGTTGCATCACTGCCTGCCTTCCCCTGTTGGTCTGGGGCCTGTCAGCCACTTCCAGTCAACCTGCTGTGTGTCCTTTTACTGTATCCCCCTGTGTAACTGACTGGCATAGAAAACACTGAACCCAGTGTAGTGGGGTGGCTACTACACTTTTATTCCTGTCTTCCTCTCAATAATTCTCGAGTAGAAGAGCCTTGGACAAAGTGGTAGAGACGCTTTCTCTCGAGTATGTGCCAGTTTCTCCATTAAAATACATCTTCACCATAAACTGAAAACTCTTTTGATTCCATTTTGTGTTTTCTCTGCATTCAACCTTCTAGCCTGTATTTGGGTTCTCCAGAGAAACAGAACCAAGAAAGGGTGTGGTGTGTGTGTGTGTGTGTAAGAAATTTATTATAAAGGATTGATTCACCTGATTATAGAGGCTGACAAGTCCCAAGATCAGCAGTCAGCAACCTGGAGACCCAGGAGACCTGGGTCAATCCTGGCAGGCTTGAGACACAGAAACAGCCAAGGTTTCAGTTAGAGACCAAAGGCAGGAAAGAACTAATGTCCCAGCTCAAATAGGCAGGAGTTGTTGCCTCTTACCCTTGGGAAGGTCAGCCTTTTTGTACTCTTCAGGCCTTTGATTGGATGAGGCCTACCCACTTAAGGAGGGCACTAAGCTTTACTGCCTTTACTGATTCAAATGTTAATCTCATCCAGAAACACTGTCTCACACCCAAAATCATACATGACCAATGTCTGAGCAGCTATGGCCCAATCAACTTGACACATAAAATTATCCATCATACTGCCCAATGCTGATTTTTTTAAGTAACTCTTTAGATTTACTATCTCCTTACCAGACTATATTTTTTGCATAATTGGTTTTATAGCGCTTTCCATTTCTCTTCAACCACCTTAAGCTGCTGCTTTTTCTTTTTTCCATTTAGATATCACCACTATGAGTTTCTCATTTGCAGATTCTTAATGGGGCCCTGTCAATATAAAACTTGGAAGGCCTCAAGTTCTTTTGCTTTTGTAAGCAGTCAGAGTTATAATTGTTAATACCACAAAGCAGTAGATGTGAAAGCATCTTTTAAATTTCTTTGATATTAAGCCAAAAAAAATGTTCATGTTAACTAAATACCACTGGCAATGCTTTCAAAGATTCATGTACAATTCCAATGAAGGAAACCAACAGCAAAACAAAAAGACAACCCACTAAATGGGAGAAGTTATTTGCAAATGATAAATCAGATAAGTGGTTAATATACAAAATATATAAAGAACTTATACATAAATAACCTCCACAACTCAACACCAAAAAACAAATAATCCCATTAAAAATGAGCAGAAGACATGACAAGACATTTTTCCAAAGAAGACATCCACATGGCCAACAGACAATGAAAAGATGATCAACATCACTAATCATCAGAGAAATGCAAATCAAAACTATAGTGAGATATCACCTCATATCTGTCAAAATGGCCAAAATCAAAAACACAAGAAACAACAAGTGTTGATGAGGACATGGAGAAAAAGGAATTCTGTACACAGTTGATAGGAATGTAAGCTAGTGCAGCTACTATGGAAAACAGTATGGAGGTTCCTCAAAAGATTAAAAATAGAATTACCATAAGATCCCATAATTCCACTACTAGGTATTTACCCAAAGAAAATGAAAACACTAATTCAAAAAGATATAGGCACCCCATGATTATTGTAGTATAGCCAAGATATGGAAGTAGCCCAAATGTCCATTAATAAGAGAAATGGATAAAGAAGATGTGAAATAGATAGATGATAGATGATAGATAGATAGATAGATAGATGATAGATAGATAGATAATAGATAGATAGATAGATAGATAGATAGATAGATAGATAGATATACATACACATACACAATGGAGCATTACTCAGCCATAAAAGAGAATGAAATCTTGCCATTTGCAACAACATGGATGGAGCTATAGAGTATAATGCTAACTGAAATAAGTCAGTCAGAGAAAGACAAATACCATATGATTTCATTCATGTGTAATCCAAGAAACAAAACAAATGAACAAAGAGAAAAGATATCAAAAAAAAAAAAAAAAAAAAACAGATTTTAAGAGAACCAACTGGTGGTACCAAAAAAGGAGGTAGGAGAATGGGTGAAAGAAGGGCATTAAGAGTATACTTATCATGATGAGCACAGAAAACTGTTTACAATTGTTGAATTGCTATGCTGTACACCTGAAACTAGTAACACTATATGTTAACTATACTTGAATTTTAAAAATAAATAAATACATTTTTAAATATGTGCAATTCCTCACAAATAAGATCTTTATGAAATTTGGGGAAAGAAATTTTTATTTAATCTCATAGGGTTTATCTCATCACCTGTGCAGATAAGAAATTTCTATTGTTCATGAATACTGTATACACACATTGATTTGGGCAGTACTGGAAAATATAAATATAAAACATCATATGCTGTTTCTTGGGAACCTCCTCCTATGGAATGGAACACCCATGAACAAAAGTTAAAAATCCTAAAAGGGATACTGTCCATACCAAATACAATAGATTGTTTGCAAAAATGGCTGCAATATTTCCCCTCCCTATCTATGCCCTTGGGATTCCCATTCCACACTGATGTGGCTTGGCCATTTGACTTGCTTTGGTCAATAGGATAATAGCAAACATGATACAAGCAGACAATCAAAACAAGCTTCCTTTCTTGGCTACTTTTAGGAAACTACAAACACCACAGTGTAAGAATCTCAGGCCAGTCTGTGGATGATGAAAGACACTTAGCCAAGTCAGCTCCCTTCATCCCACAGACATCTAGGCAACTGCCAGACATCCTAGACCTGTGAGTGAGGCCATCCTAGACCTCCCAGCCTAGCCTTGCCAGCCCAAATCAGAAGAACTACCCAACTTGCTCACAAATTGTGAGAAATGATTGTTTCTTGTTTTATGCCCCTAAGTTTGTGCGTGATTTGTTACAAAACAAAAGCTAACTGAAAGAGAAAATGATCCCAGAATTAGAGTGCCATTATAACAAAATCTAAAACAGGTAGCATTGCCTTTTCAGCCAGGGAGAAGGCAGAGACAAAAAAAGCAACCCAAAAAAAAAAAAAAAAAAGTTTAGGCAACTCTAAAAACTGCAAAGCAAACTGTTAGCAGAGGCTAACAAAGCAATGAAGAAGCTCCCATATCACAGGCTGGAAAACTGGCGCCCCATGGTATTTCATAAAGAAACAATTGGCAAAACTGTCGCGTATGATAACTTAGAAGACAGAAAAAAAGCATAATGAACTTGTAGACCTTAGTAAGATGATTTCCAGGCAGAATGTCGAAAGTGTCCATTGAAGGAGGGGGGTGGCCCTTGGGTGACTCCTTCAGTTGAGCCTCTGACTCTTGGTTTCAGCTTCGACCATGATCTCAGGGTCATGAGATGAAGTACCATCAGACTCCATGCTCAGCACGGAGTCTGACTCCTCTCCCTCCGCCCCTCCCCAACCTCTGTAAAATAAATAATTTTTTTAAGCTGTTTATAGTATTATTTTATTATTCTTTTTTTTTAATTTTTATTAACACATAATGTATTATTTGCCCCAGGGTACAC
>CM053609.1:79031478-79047313 GCA_028646535.1 Procyon lotor
GTCCTCTCAATAGATGCAGAAAAAGCATTTGACAAAATTCAGCATCCATTCCTGATTAAAACTCTTCAAAGGATAGGGATAGAAGGAACATTCCTCAACATCATAAAGTCTATCTATAAAAGCCCATAGCAAATATCATTCTCAATGGGGAAAAGCTGACAGCCTTCCCTTTGAGATCAGGAACATGACAAGGATGCCCGCTCTCACCACTCTTGTACAACATAGGACTAGAAGTCCTACCAACAACAATGAGACAACAAAAAGAAATAAAAGGTATTCAAATTGGCAATGAAGAAGTCAAACTCTCTCTCTTCACCGATGACATACTTTATATGGAAAACCCAAAAGACTCCACCCCCAAACTACTAGTGCTCATACAGCAATTCAGTAATGTGGCAGGATACAAAATCAATGCACAGAAATCAGTTGCTTTCCTATACACTAACATGAAAATATGGAAAGGGAGATTAGAGAATCGATTCCATTTACTGTAGCATCAAGAACCATAAGATACCTGGGAATAAACCTAACCAAAGAGGTAAAGGATCTGTACTCGAGGAACTATAGAATGCTCATGAAAGAAATAGAAGACACAAAAAGGTGGAAAAGCGTTCCATGCTCATGAATCAGTAGAATAAACATTGTTAAAATGTCTCTACTGCCCAGAGCAATCTATACTTTCAATGCCATCCCGATCAAAATTCTTCTTCAAAGGGCTGGAACAAACAATCCTAAAATTTGTATGGAACCAGAAAAGACCTCGAATTGCTAAGGAAATGTTGGAAAAAAAAAAAAAAAAAAAAAAGCTGGGGGCATCACATTGCCTGATTTCAAGCTTTACTACAAAGCTGTGATCACCAAGACAGCATGGTACTGGCACAAAAACAGACACATAGACCAGTGGAACAGAATAGAGATCCCAGATATGGACCCACAACTCTATGGTCAAATAATCTTTGACAAAACAGGAAAAAATATCCAGTGGAATTTAAAGTTTTTAAAAAGGGAGTGTATTTAAAGAAAATGGTTAGTGAATAATAGTACAGGAAAATCATGAAAATGGCAAGCAAGGCATATTTTGGAAGCCCCATCCTAAGGAAAAGCTCTTTATATAGGGCAGCCCTCTTCCATAGACAGTATATAACTTACACGGTTACCACTGTCAATTCCAAAAGCTAATGACAAATAAGTAGGCAACCACAAAGACTATCACCCTAGAAGACATAGGTAAGACTAAACTTGAAGAAAGGTTTGTTGGTTTTTTGTGTGTGTGTGTCTTTTTTGTTTTTTTTGTTTTTTTGTTTTTTTGTTTTTTTTGGATAGTACAGAAAAACTCTAACAGGGATGAGTAAATTTTAATCAACACCAAGATAACCAAGGATTAGTTTAGTCTCTTTTTAAACCCTTAGGTCATAACTCCTTAACAAATATGAAAGCTCAAGCTTCCCCATGAGAATAATGAAAAAAAGATACTACCTCCCAAGTATCCTTACCAACCAAGGAAATATTTTGCTGTGCTTTATTTCTCATTATTCGTATTTTTAAAATAGGGTACCCACACAGATAACTGGAAAACTCTATCCTGGTAAATATGTTTTTTGTTTTTTGTTTTTTTAGATTTACTTATTTGAGAGAGAGAGAGCACAGAATGAAGGGCAGAGGGAGAGGGGGAGAGAAACTTAAGCAGATTCCATGCTGAGTGCTGAGCCCAGTGTAGGGCTCGATCTCACCACCCTGCGATCCTAACCCTGCGATCACAACCTGAGCGGAAACCAAGGGTCAGGGCTTAATCTACTGCACCACCCAAGTGTCCCATAAATACATTTTAACAAATTCCACTCCTCGTTTTAGAATCCCTAAGCCACAGCCCTTTGGGTGTCATGTACCATGAGTTGGGAATTACTGGCTATCTTAGATTACTGTTATAAAGAGTGAAGGGGGCTCTCAGTAACCAAGACATCATTCATTACTCCTTAAAAGGCACACTGCAATTACTTCAGACTGTTTAAATTTTTCCAATGATAGTGAAGTACACCATCAGAGGCCAGAGTTAACTTGCTACATTAAAGCAATTTGTAAAGAAATACAATTAAAGTAAATTACTTCTCTTCTTATTTTAATAGAATAAGAGTGAGTTTGAGGTAACATAGCAACTGTAGGTTGCTATAGAAAGTGAAGTAGTAATATGATTTTTATAATAAAAACAAAACAATCGTTGAGGAGGAACTATAAGTCTCCCCTGATTAGCATTCCTAACCTTGCAAATATGTAGAAAAATAATCTTTTATAGAATGTTAAATGCCAAGGCTAAAAATTACATCTACAGTGTGTATTGTCAAACACAGTGTAAAACAAGCTGTAAAATAAAATCACAAAAGTAAAATAAAATCACAGGGCTTGTAGGAAAGCAACACCACAAGGTACATATGGAAATTTCAGGGTTCTTACAGAATTCACTTTGTATGTAGCACAGTAGCCGTAAATAATTTCCAATGTACCCAAAACTTAACTAAAAAGCAAAGGACACTGCTAAAAAGATAACTGTAGGCATCCATAGGGCACATACAACTAGTTATCCTTCAAAAACCACTCTACACTTATTTTATAGTAATAATGACCCTCATTTTTAATTGCATACCTGGCAGCCCAGAATAAGGACCTTATTTCCCAGCCACCATGGAAGAAAGGGTTATCAACACCACTTAAATTCTGAATGACAAAATGTAAGAGAAAATGTTAGATGCAACTTCTAGGAAGTATCCTTAAAGGAATGAACCTTCCACTCTCCCTTCTTCCTTCCTGCTGGCAGAGGACAAATGTGATAGCTGAAACAGGAGCTCTGTCTTGGAGCATGAGATGGCCTTCGGAAGAGAGGCCAGATACACAGCAAAGAAACAAGACGTAAGGACCTTGGATGTCTGAAACCATGCAGCAAAGGCCCTGAAGCCCTGACCTTTAGATTTGCACGGGAAAATTAAATAAATTTCCATCTTGTTCAAGCTGTTGTTATTTGAGGTTTACTGTCACTCTCAGTCAGACTTAGTCCTAGTGTGTACAGGTATACATTTTCGACCATGCATGAAATTTGTTCCTTCTACCACCTCTTTAAATTTGCTTGAGTTTCACTGTTTCGGGTATTTTTAGGACACATTTAATGTGGATTGTTTGAAGCATTAGCTGTCATGAAAGAATTGTCTCAAATATATATACAGGTAATGCAGAAAGAGTTCAGCAGTTCATCATTTAAAACAAATGTTTCCAATGCTTTTAAAGTCTTACATTTCACTGATGATCAAAGGAAGGACCAAAAAAATAAGCCATTTGTTCAAGTTCCCGTTCGACGTCCAACAGATATTCAGTAAATGAAAAATGTGAAGTGAAACTTAGATTCTACTGGGGGACATGGACAAAAAAATAAGAAATAAAAAGTATGAATGGAGATGCAATGAAGGTGATAAGTTGCTGAGAGAGCCCAGCAAGCAGGAGGAAGGGAAATGGCCGGCCAATGTTTGCTTTGTGTCATGGAAGGCTGAGGCCTAATGGACCAGAGGGAGCCTTGTAGGAAAGCTGCAGAAAAAGGCATCCTGGGCAGAAGCAGGCTCAAATACCTTCATGTGGACCACGCTTTACTTTTTTTTAAATTTATTTTTTATTAACATATTAACATATTATATTAACATATAATGTATTATTTGCCCCAGGGTACATGTCTGTGAATCATCAAGCTTACACATTTCACAGCACTTACCATAGTACATACCCTCCTCAATATCCATAACCCAGCCACCCCATCCCTACCCCCCTACCTCCCTGCCACCCTTAGTTCATTTCATGAGTTTAGGAGTCTCTTACGGTTTGTCTCCTTCACCATCCCTTCCTGTTTCATTTCTCTCCCCCACCCTGCCACAACCCCCCCGCCCTGCCTCTCAAATTCTTCATATCAGAAAGATCATGTGATAATGGTCTTTCTCTGACTGACTTATTTCACTTAGCATAATACCCTCCAGTTCCATCCATGTCGTTGCAAATGGCAAGATTTCGTTTCTCTTGATGGCTGCATAGTATTTCATCTTCTTTATCCATTCATCTATTGATGGACATCTAGGGTCTTTCCATAGTTTGGCTATTGTGGACATTGCTGCTATAAACATTCGGGTGCACGTGCCCCTTTAGATCACGACATTTGTATCTTTAGGGTAAATACCCAGTAGTGCAATTGCTCAGTCATAGGGTAGCTCTATTTTCAACTTTTTGAGGAACCTCCATACTGTTTTCCAGAGTGGCTGTACCAGCTTGCATTCCCACCAACAGTGTAGGAGAGTTCCCCTTTCTCCGCATCCTCACATCCTCGCCAATATCTGTCGTTTCCTGACTTGCTAATTTTATATGCTTTACATTTGAATAACTGGGGTGCCTCTTCCACATTCCTGCAGTCTACTATAGTGGGCAACACTTCTGCACTTCCCCAGGTACCATAAAAGCATTGGTAAACACACAATCATGTTTTCTCCCCACAGAGCAAACGATGGAAGCATGTGCACTGAGACATACACTTGCCAACATCCCACTACTGTGTGGGGCCTGGATTGGAAAGGAGACCCAAGGGGCCACCACGGATCCTAACTGCCATGATGGGATATTTGCATGAATAGCCAATCTGAAAATCAAGGGTCAAGGCCAGTAAGTCCAGCACGAGCATCAGAAAAGCCCAACAGCCTTCTGACCAGGAACATTCTCCAAAACTATCTCATCTCCTGCTGTTCTCTCCCTCAGTCCATGTTAAACTTTCTTCTTGCCTCATGCCTACAGGAAAAAGAAAAGAGGGGGGACTGAAGCCAAAATAGGACAGAAAGCTACTTTACAAAATGAAAAGTAGCAGCTCCTGGCCCTTTCCTGACCTCTCTTCTCAGAAAAATTGACTTTTCTCCCCCAAATACGTTTATTTTATTTTTTCAGTGTTACAAAGTTATTGTTGATGCACCACACCCAGTGCTCCATGCAATACGTGCCCTCCTCAATACCTACTTCCAGGCTCACCCAACCCCCTACCCCCTCCCCTCCAGAACCCTCAGTTTGTTGCTCAGAGTCCACAGTCTCTCATGGTTCATCGCCCCCTCCAATTCCCCCCATTCACCCTTCCTTTCCTTCTCACAATGCCCTCCATGTTTTTCCTTATGCTCCACATGTAAGTGGGACCATAAGATAACTGGCTCTCTTTGCTTGACTTATTTCACTCTGCATAATCTCTTCCAGTCCCATCCATGTTGATACAAAAGTTGGGTATTCATCCTTTCTGATGGAGGCATAATATTCCATTGTATATATGGACCATATCTTCTTTATCCATTCATCTGTTGAAGGGCATCTTGGCTCTTTCCACAGTTTGGCAATTGTGGCCATTGCTGCTATGAACATCGGGGTACATGTGGCCCTTCTTTGTACTGCATCTGCTTCTTTGAGGTAAATACTTAGTAGTGCATTCGCAGGGTCATAGGGTAGCTCTATTTTTAATTTCTTAAGGAATCTCCACACTTTTATCAGTTTCTGCTTTTAGTTCCTTTGGTGGTTATCACCCATATCCAAATGGTAAATTTTGCCTAGTTCTTCATTTATCAGTTTTAAACGCTTTCTATTTATTCCTTGCTTACTTATAAGCAGTTACTTAACTGTCTTATGGATTTTCCCTTATCAGAATCGTCTCTCTGTTGCTTTTTCACAGCACAATTATTCTCTCCTAGATATCCACATGGCTTCCTCCATCACTTCCTTCAAGTCTTTATTCAACCTAACATATGGTCCAGTGGGCACAGCAAGAATGCATAATAAAAGGAAGAGGTCCATTTAAGACCAGGCTCAAGCTGACCCACAGGTCACAAGGAATCTGCACTAAAAAGTGTCCCAGAACCCCACGTCACCTACCATTGGTTGCTCTGATGTCTTGCCCTCACCTTCTGTGGGGTTCCCCAATGACCAGCTGATGGAGGATGAAAATTCTCATGCTTGAGTCACAGGTCAGTCTACTCGGTAGGTGAATGCAAGCGAACAGGGACTGTGCCACACTGCAGACCCCTCAAGTAGACCTGAAAGATGGGGAAGGGGAAATTCTCCCAGTGGATACAAGACCCAGCTGCCTACTATGTGTGGAGAGAGAGAAGGGGCCTGAGGTAAGAATATACATAGACACACAGATGGTTGGTCAGGGGTCTGGACTTAGCAAGAGTGGAATAGGGGACAAAGGGTCTAGGGAAGAGGTGAGTCAATGGACCCATGGGAATGGGTACAAATTTGAGGATCTCTGAATCACACATTAATGCCCACCAGAGAACACACTTTAGGAAATGTACCAACCAACCAAGTAGACAGGATGGCTCAGCCAATGGATGCCAGCCAGATTCTGTCTTCAGCCACCCTAATGTGTACACAAGGTTCTCATGCAACCAGTAATCACTTTGGAGGCTACTCTTGGACCCACAAGTTGGATCCCTCTCACCAAAGCTGATCTACCTACTACTGCTGCTGAGAAATATTTGGCCCACAAGCCACAGAAACCAACACTGAGCCCTGAAGATGGTACCATCCTTCTCACTGAGTCACCTGGTGATAAACTGATTGCATCAGATCCCTTCCATCCTGGAAGTGGCCATGTTTCATGCTTGGTGGAAATGATACAAACTCTAGGGACGAGTTTGCCTTTACTGTTCACAGTGCCTCAGGCAGCATGGCTTTTCAATGACCCATAAAGTGTCTTGGGATACCAATAAGCTTGCACACCAGCTATGCCTTTGAAAGACTGTTTCATCACTCCATCCGGTTGATAACTCCTGAATGGTATGAGATATGACAGCACCTTATGGATGCCCGGTCATCTGCCTTTATCACCTCAGCAACTTTGTAGCAAAGCTCAACCTTTAGGCTGATGTGCCAGCCTGGAGATAACACCCTGGAGAAATGGAGCATTATTCTTTAAGACACAGCATACCTTAAACCAATGGTGTTGTGCCTCGGAAGCTAGAATATGTAGGTTCAGTAACCTAGTAATAGAATAGAGGAGAGAATGCTCATGAACACTCCTAGCGCACAACTGACATTCCAGGGTTCCCTGTGGATTCAGAGTGAGATGCTATATACCTGAGATTACATTCTTGCTTATCTTTTTTCTCCAGCCTTACACTACTTTTCTCCCTCCCTTTCTATAGAGAACACATTTGACCCAATAAATCATTAGATTCACTAAGACCTCATCTCAAGTTATGCTTCTAGGGAACCCAATCTAGAAACCACCATACTGAATTGGTTTTGCAAAAAATAAAATTCACTCACTACTGTCTCACAGTTTACATTATATTTTTTCCTGACTAATAAAAATAGAATACATTAAATATTTAAATAAGAAACAGCAGACTTTCTAAACTGAGTTGAGAAGGGTATATCCACTTAAATTATTTTTCTAAGTGGTTTATTCAAAGCATGACCCTCTGAATAAAACATTAGGGTGATCTTCCCTTCCTATAATCATATTATATGGCTAGCATAACACAAGCACTTGAACTTATAGCTAAGATAGCCTCACTAGGAAACAAACTGCTCACACACAACTCTGATTGTTGAAGGCAGGCCCTGTCACCAGCTCTGACATGGCAAGAGTACAGGCCAAAACTTCTCACTCTACCTGTAAAATAAGCAGTCAACCAAATAGCTTCACCTACACACCTTAGAACCTTTAGGTTCCCTTCCACCAGGGACAACAGAGGAATTTTCATCTGTCTAAAACAAAATGAAAACTTTTGATTGTGGAGGACACTAGTTTTATTCTACTGGCAAAGCAAATGAACCTTACCTAATCTACTCTTAAATATTTTTTTTACTTTTTTTTTTAAGATTTTATTTATTTATTTGACAGAGATCACAGGTAAGCAGAGAAGGAGGCAGAGAGAGAGGGGGAAGCAGGCTCCCTGCTGAGCAGAGAGCCTGATGTGGGGCTTGATCCCAGGACCCTGAGATCATGACCTGGGCTGAAGGCAGAGGCTTTAACCCACTGAGCCACCCAGGCGCCCCTACTCTTAAATATTAATCAAGTGTTTTAAAGCTATCAGAAGTTTCTTCTTATGACTTCTATGACCCTTCTTATGACCCTAAATTTCTCTTATGGAAATTTTGTTATAACAAAATCTATAATAATAATAATAATCTATAGACTTAGAAAAGAGGTAACAAACTAGTTTTCATCCTAAATCATTTAAATGTCTACACATTTCCTTATAGGTCCTCGCTTCCTAAGCAACCAATGTATCAGTCTCTTTGCTAACTTCTAGAGCATCTCGTCAACATGTCTATCTATTGTCTCCTCGAAATTAAAGGTCCAAATACATGCAAGATGACTCATCAGTGGTCACATCCATAATAGAGATGGGTCTTAAAAAATCAAATCACTATCATAAGTCACTTAGCATCACTTATGCTCCTATGGCTTTTCTTTTATTCACATTGCATTTTGGTCCCCTAATTTTTCTTCCTCTCCACTTGAAATTCAGCATTTTTGTCTAATTGCTTATCAAACAATTTACCGTAATTGTCATTAAAGTCCAATCTATTACTCCAAAAGCATTAACAGTGATTCTCAGTTATATATGCAAGTTTAAATCTAAATAAGTACAGTAATTCTTCCTCCTTCAACAGGGTCTTTGAGAACAATTGCCAAATGACCCCATTTACTGTTCACTTGGATCAATGTCTCATAGTCACATATCATAATCATCTGTGGATCTTTATAAAAAACAAACACATGCCTGGGACACTGCCTTGTGGGTTCTAAATCTAGACAAGGTGCAATCTGGACATTTTAGTTCAGAAGCTCCACAGGTAATAATAATTGGAATCATTGTGTATTTATCAAGTGCCATTCACAGCATGAAATATGTAATCATGATTCTAATGATTACCTCTACCTAAGAACCACTTTATTAACAAACCAAAGGCTTTAAATTACCTTTGCAGTAAAGATTATCAGCCTTGGAGTCCATGGTCAAGCTTAGGAGTCCATCACCCTCTTCTTGTTGTAGGCAACCGTCTATGTGTATGTGTGTGTGAGAGAGACAGAGAGAATTTTCTTGGGAAGAGAATCCATCATAACTTTTATCATTTCTTTACAAAGCTTTCTGACAGTGTGCCTGGGTGGCTCAGTCAGTTAAACCCGTGACTCATGATTTTTGATCAGGTCATGATCTCCTGTGTTATGGGATGAAGCCCTGCCTCCAGCCCAAGCTCAGCGAGGAGTCTCCTTGAGATTCTCACTCTCCCTCTCTCTGCCCCTACCCATCACTTGCATGCTTGTTCTCACTCTCACACTCTCTCAAACAAATAAATCTTTTTTTAAGAAAAAAGATTTCTGACCCAGGGGCACCTAGGTGGCTCAGTCCGTTAAGCCTCTGACTCTTGGTTTCAGCTCAGGTTATGATGTCAGGGTCATGAGATCAAGCCCCATGTAGAGCTCCCTGCTCAGCAAGGAGTCTGCTCCAAATTCTCTCTCTCCCTTTCTCTCTTCCCCTCCCCACTGCTTGCAATCTTCTTCTCTTTCTCTCCCTCTCTCTCTAAAAACAAATAAATCTTTTAAAAGAAATATTTCTCAAAAAGTAGTATAAGTACTGCTTAGAATAAAATTCTCCTGTCATTGTATATTCACCCACATTTATTCATTCACTCACCAAATATTTGAGCCCCTACTACATGCCAAATACACTTCAAAATTTGAGAATACCAATGAGCAAAACCAAGCTCCTGCTTGCCCTCAAGGACACCTCTATTTTAGAGGAGTAAATATATAATTATATGATATGCCAAACAAGTCTTTGGGTCAGAACATAACTTCTTAAACTACTGACAAATATTGCACAATCAAGAGTTGCATTTGAGATTCCCATTCCAAAGCTAATTCTAAAACCCAAACTATTTCCATTTCTTGCTGTTTTCAAATATAACATATTTCTTGATGACAAAATTCTTATCTGTTATCTGTTACTGCTTACAGCAAATCATTTTAAGTAAATGGCATTTTTCAGTTTCATAAAATGCCATATAGTGTTCAGTTATTCAAAAGTATTTCCAAAAGGTTGAAATAGTCATGTTGTATTTCTCTAAATTCCAAGGGCAAATTCAGAAACCAGCAGATAAGGAAAGATTTTTGTTACTGATATCACACATTTACATTATAATTCCCAGAATACAATTCTCTCTCTTTTAAAAAGAATTAAGTATTTGTAAATGTCTTTTATTTCTAATCACATAGCTAACAATTTGTGGTGTTCTTCATATCTTTATGTAGATCCTGGTTTCCATCTGGAATCATTTTTCTTCTGGCTGAAGAACTTACTTTAACATCTCTTGTAGGGCAGGTGCACTGGCAAATCATTCCTTCTTTCACTTTTGTATGTCTGGAAAATCTTTATTTCAATCTTCATTTTTTAAAAGATATTTTGCTATTATGGATTTCTCATTTGAATGGGTCTTGTTTTACTTTGTTTTTTTCTTGTTCTTACTGCTTGTCTTTCTACAGTTTGAAGACGTTGCTCCTCTGTCCTCTGGCTTGTGCTGTTTCCTACAGGGAATCAGCTGCCACTCTTATCTTTGTTTATTTTTATGAAATGCAAGTTTTCCCCTCTGGCTACTTTTATGACTTTTCTCTTTATCACTGGTTTGAAGACATCTGTTTTGATATGCTATGATATAGTTTCTTTGTATTGGGAGTTTATTGAGCTTCCTAAACCTGTGGGTTTATGGCCTTCATAAATTTGACATCTTTTCATTAGTTCTTCAAATAGTTTTCTGTCTATTTGCTTTGCAAGAATTTCAGTTACACATATACTTGTCCAACTGAAGTTGTCCCACTAGTTCACTAATACTCTATTTTTTCTAGACTTTCTGAGATTTCATTTTGGATAGTTTACATTACTTTGTCTTCAAGTTCACTAATCTTTTCTTCTACAGCGTTTATTCTGCTGTAGGTCTTATCAATTTTTTATCTCTTTAAGTCCAATTTAGGTATTTTTTTATTATCTTCTATGCTTCTACTTAACACGCTCAATCCTGCCTCTAACTTCTTGAACATATGAAGTACAGTTATAATAACTGTTTATAATCCCTTTTCTTCTACTTAATCTGTTTAGAGTTTGATTTTAGTTGTCTTGGTTAGTAAGTACATCTAATTCCTATAACTCTATCTTGCTCAGAAGCAGAACGTTAACTATAATCCAATTTTTTAATTAAATTGTGTGATAAAAATTATTCAGTAGAGAAATTTTGAAGAACACAGATTTAGTATACAAGGAACAACTTTAGGATACAAAACATGAAGAATTTAAGTAAATGGATTTAAATAAAGAAATAAAATTTAAATAAAAGAGTTTAAATGAAAAGTAAAACTTAAATAAAGGAATTTAAATAAAAATTCAAAGGTTTGAGCAAATTATTTGTATCAAGCCATCTATTTCTTGACCTGTGTGGGAGTTACACAGGTATTCATTTTACAACAATTTGTTAAGCCACACATTTATATTGTATACACCTTTTTGTAATATCTTATCTGTTTTTTACTTTTTTTTAAAAGACGTGAAATCACATCTTCAAGGAACTTATAATAACAGAGTAGGGCTATGTACACAAAGAGCAATGCCTCTAAAATAACTACCAGATGCATGATCCTAACAAAGTGCTCAGTGTTTTAAAGCAGGGAGAAAGTATTCCAGCTGAGTCTAATAAAAGATGGCTTAATACAGAAAATTATCTATGAACTGAGTTACCTGCAATGACAGTTAAAATCTGTAGAACCCTTTCCTGCTTACAAAGGTATTTGGCATATGACACAGCATTTGAAGGACAGGTAGGATTTTAGTGAGGATGAGAAGAAAAAAGCACTCAAAGCTGAGGAAAGGGTATAAATGAAGACGCTGAAGTATGCCGAAAGCATGTTCTACAAATAGAAAAAAAAGACCTGTTTGTCTGGAACTAGGCATTCAGCCTCAAAAATGGGTTGAGAATATGTCATGGAATTGAATGTCTAGATACAACACTGATCAGACAGGAATAGGGAAACTCCTCCCCTAATCTGCCCTATCTCTGTTGCCCCAGTCAAAAACCAAAAGCCATCCCTGATTTCTCTTTCCCTCAATCTTTACATCTAATCTACCAACAAGTTCTACTGATGCTGCCTCCAAATTATGTCCCCAAACTATTTTTCTCTCCCCTGCTGCTACTACCCCAGGCCAACTAACCATTATCTCTTACTTTGGGACTTGAGAGTCCCAGGAAAGCTGCCCAGAATAGATGGCATCTGCTCTACTCAGCGTGCCCATGAAGCTTCCATGAATTTTATGAACCCTTGGCTAAATAAATCAGAAATTTCAGTAGGCATCTGGGTGTGTGGTCTGTTCCACCAAGCAGCCCATCTAATATAATATAGACCTAAAATGCTTTTTTTTCCCCCATGGTGTTCTGTGTTCCTTTTTCAGAAAGCAGACAGACTAAATATCAAATCTCAGTGTGAAAAAAGAAAGATAATCAGCTAAAATTAATGTGGCTGCTAAAATTCTACAGAACTTCTGGTAGCAAATAGCCTGTTGAACTATAAAATTCAAGTTTCCTTTTAAAAGTTTCTTTTCTTGGAAAATAGAGTTTCTTGCAAATTCAGATTTCCTCTAATAAGATTTTTATAGCATCTGATTTGATAGTCAAATCCCTTGTTAAGTTTCTATATAAAAGCTTCCACTCTTTTGGATGTAGCCATTCCTGCAGTATGATCATTCCAAAATATGATCTATGATCATCTACCTATGATCATTCCAAAATACCCATGCAAGACTGCTTCTTTCAGCTAGTGTCTGCTCGCTGCTGCCAAATGAGGTTACATTGCTTCTGAGGTCAGGCTCTGATTAGCTGCAGAAGCAGGTAAAATTCCATTCTGATCCTGTGAACGTCGCCAACCATACTCTGCAGAAAGCAATGTGCATTGCTTCATTCAATATGCATTATCTGCAATGTGTTTTCTCAGGGAAAAGAGTCAGATGGTAATAAAATAACCCCTCTTTCTGTCTAAAGTTGTCCCAGGTTTGTCGTATGTATTAACCAAAATGAACTCGAGATAGATTTCAAGATCCCATCCCTGATAAACATGGATGCAAAAACTCTCAACAAGATATTAACAAATCAAGTCCAACAGTACATTAAAAGAATTATTTACCACAATCAAGTGGGATTTATTCCTGGGCTGCAGGGGTGGTTCAATATTCACAAATTAATGTGATACACCATATTATAAAAGAAAGGATAAGAACCATATGATCCTCTCAATAGATGCAGAAAAAGCATTTGACAAAATCAGCATCTATTCTTGATAAAAACTCTCAACAAAGTAAGGATAGAGGGAACATAGCTCAACATCTTAAAGGTCATATTCTAAAGACCCACAGCTAATATCATCCTCAATGGGGAAAAACTGAGAGCTTTTCCTCTGCAGTCAGGAATAAGACAGGGCTGTTCACTCTCACCATTGTTATTTAATAGTACTGGAAGTCCCAGCCTCAGCAATCAGACAACAAAAAGGAATAAAAGGCATCCAAATTGTCAAGGAAGAAGTCAAACTTTCACTGTTCACAGAAGACATGATACTCTATGAAGAAAACCCAAAAGACTGAGCAGAAAAATTACTAGAACTGACACAAAAATTCATCAAAGTCATAAAATGTAAAATCAAGGGGTGCCTGGGTGGCTCAGTCGTTAAGCATCTGCCTTCGGCCCAGGTCAGATCCCAGGGGCCTGGGATTGAGCCCCGCGTCGGGCTCTCTGCTCTGCGAGAAGACTGCTTCTCCTGCTACCATTCCCTCTGCTTGTGTTCCCTCTCTCGCTGTGTTTCTCTCTGTCAAATAAATAAAATCTTTTAAAAAAAAAATGTAAAATCAAGTGCAGATATCCACTGGATTTCTATATACCAATAATGAAGCAGCAGAAAGAGAAATCAAGGAATGGATCCCATTTATAACTGCACCAAAAACAATATGATACCTAGGAGTAAACCTAGCCAGAGAGGTTAAAGATCTGTATTCTGAAAACCATAGAACGCTTATGGAAGAAATTGAAGAAGACACAAAGAAATGGAAAAGCATTCCATTCTCATGGATTGGAAGAAAAATATTTTCAAAATGTCTATACTACCCAAAGAAATCTACATATGTAATGCAATTCCTATAAAAATACCACCAGCATTTTTCACAGAAACAGAACAAACAATCATAAAGTTTGTATGGAACCACAAAAGACACCAAAGAGCCAAAGCAATGTTGAGAAAGAAAAGCAAAGCTGGAGGCATCACAATTCTGACTTCAAGCCATATTACAAAACTATAGTCATCAAGACAGTATGATACTGGCACAAAAACAGACATATAGGTCAATGGTACAGAATAGAAAACCCAGAAATGGACCCACAACCATATGGTCAACTAATCTTCGACAAAGTAGGAAAGAATATCCGATAGAAAAAAGACATTTTGTTAATAAATGGTGTTGGGAAAACTGGACAGCAACATGCAAAAGAATGAAACTGGACCACTTTCTTATACCATACACAAAAGTAAACTCAAAATGTTCAAAGGCCTAAATATGAGAGAGGAAACCATCAAAATCCTAGAGGAGAACACTGGCAGCAACCTCTTTAACCTCAGCTGGAGCAACTTCTTACTAAACATGTCTCCAGTGGAAGGGAAACAAAAGCAAAAATGAATTATTGGGGCTTCATCAAGATAAAAGGCTTCTTCTGCACAGTGAAATAAACAATCAACAAAACTAAAAGACAGCCTATGAATGGGAGAAGATGTTTGCAAATGGCATATCTGATAAAGGGTTAGTATCCAAAATCTATAAAGAACTTATCAAATTCAATATCCAAAAAATGAATAATCCAGCTAAGAAATAGGCAAAAGATACAACAGACATTTTTCCCAAGAAGACACACAGATGACTAACAGACACATGAAAGGATGCTCAATATCACTTATCATCAGCGAAATACAAATCAAAGCCACAATGAGATATCACCTCACACCTGTCAGAATGGCTAAAATTAACAACACAAGAAACAACAGATGTTGGCGAGGATGTGGAGAAAAGAGAACCCTCTTACACTATTGGTGGGAATGCAAACTGGTGCAGTCACTCTGGAAAACAGTATGGAGATTCCTCAAAAAGTTAAAAATAGAACTACTCTATGACCCAGAAATTGCACTACTAGGTATTTACCCAAAGGATACAAAAATGATGATTCAAAGGGGTACATGCACCCTAATGTTTATAGCGGCATTATCAACAATAGTCAAACCATGGACAGAGCCTAAATGTCCATCAACTGATGAATGGGTAAAGAGAGTATTACTCAGCCATCAAAGAGAATGAAACCTTGCCATTTGCTACAACACAGATGGAGCTAGAGTCTAAGCGAAATAAGTCAAAGAAAGACAAATACAGTATGACTTCACTCATATGTGGAATTTAATAAACAAAAGAGATGAAATATGGGAAGGGATAAAAAAGAGAGAGAAGGAAACAAATCACAGAGAACAAACTGAGAGTTGATGGAGGGAGGTGGGTGAGGGATGGGCTAAATGGGTGATGGGTATTAAGGAGGGCACTTATGTAATGAGCACTCATAAAGATGTGGTATATATATACAATGGAATACTATGCAGCCATCAAGAGAAACGAAATCTGGCCATTTGCAACGACATGGATGGAACTGGAGGGTATTATGCTAAGCGAAATAAGCCAGTCAGAGAAAGACAAGTATCACATGATCT
>CM053609.1:79047413-79073531 GCA_028646535.1 Procyon lotor
AAACTAATTTTATCATATGTGTTAACTAACTAGAATTTAAAAAAAACTTTAAATAAAAAAGGGGGCGCCTGGGTGGCTCAGTCGTTAGGCATCTGCCTTCGGCTCAGGTCATGATCCCAGGGTCCTGGGATCGAGCCCCGCATCGGGCTCCCTGCTCAGTGGGAAGCCTGCTTCTCCTGCTACCATTCCCCCTGCTTGTGTCCCCTCTCTCGCTGTGTTTCTCGCTGTCAAATAAATAAAATCTTTAAAAAAAAAAAAACTTTAAATAAAAAAAAGATTACAAGATTCACCTGTGTTCTGGCTGAAATCCCATCTCATTTCAACTGTCATCCTTTACACAGAAACAACACAGTAAATGTTCTTGAAGGAGGACAAAGAGGAAGAGAAAGTGATGGCATGGGCAATAGTGCCAGTATCTTTAAGGAGGTAAATGAGATTAAGAACTGAGAAAATGCCACTGACACTAATAATTAGGAATTTACTGCCATTCTTTGATACAATTTCAGAAGAGATAAAGAGCACTGCTCCGAAAATATATCTTCTCTTCCATCAATAACCTAAACACAAAAGACCGACCTGCTTAAATCAGTTTCAAAATGGCTATACCAGGATACCAAGGTGAATCCAGGCAGCCAGCTCCCCTAATTAAAATACAACCAAGCTACTTAACCATTCAATATGATACCTTGGGTGGGCAGATATCCACAGCATGTTCCTTAAAACAAATTATGGTGGGATGAATATTGTTAATGCCTGACCCCAGATCCCCTTGTCCTCCTTAAGTTAATGAAGTTACGGCTCATAACAAGCTGACAGCTTCCGACCTCACGCACCTGTATCTCCACTTCTCCACCTAGGGGCTTTCTCCAGAGGGGAACTTGCTTGACATCAAGCAGGCTCATCCTGGAAATACATGAAACAGACCCTCAAATCCCCAACCAATAGGGAACAGGAATTGGTAGATAACCATCTCAGCCTCCTTGTCCCCCTCTGGGACAGTTCTGAGGTGGGCCCGTGCAATTTCTCAGAATGCCCTCAATGGGAATAAACCCCACTTGGCTTCTCTCTCTTCCTTTTTTCATTTTTTCCGCTTCCTTGATGTCCTGGGTGCAGACAATAAAAGGATGTGTTGTATGCAGAGAATTTTAAAACAATAACAAAACCAACTTAAAGTCAGCCTGCTTTCTATTAATATCGTTGAAAATTCTAAATAATGTCGGTGCAAAAATGCTCCTCCTTGTTGGGGCAAACCACTCCCATAGGCACTCCCACCTTAGTATGCCACTACTAAAAAAATTAGACACACCCAGAATGGCCTTGACATCAGATGGACTTTGGTCCAACCTACACTCTGTCACGTACTAGCAAGTGGCATGTAAGCTTGAGTAAATGACTTAAGCTCTGTAAGCTCTGTAACCATTTTGTTATGTGTCAAATAGAAGTACTAGTAGGACATGTATTAATAGCATTAGTATAATAGTATTAAGTTGCATTAAATGAGAAATACACAGCAACTATCACCAAAATATCTGTTGTGTATGGGTTAATAAATAGTAGGTTCTGTTAATATCATCCGACCTGAATATTTACCACACATTTAATCTATTGAATTTAATACAATCATTAATGTATACATTACTCCCTATTATCATCCAGAAGGCATATGTGGTTACATTAAGACTAGCACAGACTATTCACATCCCTCAAAATATTTAGTTTAATTACACTCTGTTCCCTGAAATAAAATGTCAGCAGATATCTCCAACTCATTATCTTTTCAACATTTATTCAACTCATCTCTAGTTTTCCATTTCCTTCCTTTCCCTTTATCTTCAATTTTATTTTTTTTTCCAGTTCCTATTGAACTCCTGATGAGGCCTACTGAGTCCTATTTACCATCCTTAATGGGAGCTGCATAGCAAAAGAGAAGTGAATTTGAAGTTCACTCAGGCTGCTACATTACCTGTTTGATTTTTTAATTTCTTTGGCTCTTAAGATTTTAAATATCCTTTCATCTCTAATATCTTTGAATATGATAGAATCCTGCATTTTTTTCATCTTCTTCATATCTGATAGGACCTTATAACTCATAAATATATTAAAGTGATATTTAATTAAATTCTGATTATTTCTCATGACCTTATCTGGCTTTGCCATCCCAGCTTTTAAGGTCATTTTACTGGCAAGCAGTTTATCAGTATCTGCCTTAAAGCAGCCTAGTGGAGGATAGGGTGTTTCACTCTGGAGTCAGAACTTGACCATGCCAATCACTGCTTTCATTACCTTGGACAAGTCACTTACACTTTCCTTACGTAATGTGAAGATAATACTAGTAGGTCCCTTATGGAGTTGTTGGGGGATTAAACAAGGAAAGTGCCTATGATGTTGCCTGGTACATAAGATATGTGCAATCATTTAAGTCACTATTATTATTATTATTAATACTACTACTACTATTACTATTTCCAACTTACATAGTTTTTTAAGTACATTTGTCCTCCTTGACAGTAAATGCCTATATGCCCGAATCCAAGATAATTTCATCTCTTTGGGGTGCTTTCCACAAATGTCCCATAAATCCAAGTTGAATTGAGCGCATAACTTGAGTCATTGGCCCCTGGTAGATACTTAGGCACATGGGAATTTAAAAGGTTTCAATGTTCTCCTTTTGCATTTGCTCCACTAGAGAATTTTACTAACAAAACACATAATGGTCAAGAGGTGGTTTTTCTCAGCCTGACAGGATCCACCCCCACTGTAGCTCTCCACCCCTTCTTTCCAGCTGGGTGCTGTCACCCTCCTTCTCTCAGTTGCAGTCCCTCAGCTCTGACACTCCCTCTCTGAGGTGGCTGATGGAGCCTCATTCTTTGGTACCAAACACCCTGATCACTGACACCTCATGCCGACTCTCCTGGCTGCCTGAATTGGTTGAGTGATCTGTGTCCATCTGAACTTGAACCCCATGCTTATGTGGATCTGTCTAGATCCACTGCCTGTTCCTACAATCATAATCACCTGAATCATTACAACACTTATGTGGCTTTATATTTTCTAAAGTTCTTTCAAGAACATTTTCTTATTCAATCCTCCAGTGAGAAAGGAGGGCTCATATTATTATCCCTAATGTGGACTAGGAGAAATTAGAAAAGGTCAGAGAGGTGGTGTCTACCACAATGGAGACTAGAAAAAAGATTTACAGGTGAGTGTGCTGTATTGACACTAAGAAGAGGGAGGCCTGAGCCCAAGAGAAGCAAACTGAAGGCAAAGCAGCCAACCTCACCTGGTTTGAGTGATGGATGGGCCTCTTAACAGATTAGGAATCACCCTGAGTACAGACTTGGGAAGCTTTATCTCAAACACAGGCCTTTGAGTACTTCACAAAGAATTAATACCATAAAACCCTGATTCTAAAGGAGACACTGGATGCCTTATAGTCTTGTTTAGTCAGGGGTCCACTGAAGAGCTGAATCCTGCAGAAAATGATTAGTGTGACTTCTTTCTCAATGCTTCCAAGAATGATACAAAGCTAGGACTATTCTAGATGCATAAGCAAGAAGTTAATTCGCTATATTCACTGGATGCCTTAAAGACTTAAAACTCTTTATAGGCTCTTGGTCAAAAGGAAATAAATGAGTATAAGACAGTTTTCATTAGACCTGCTATGTACAACAGACTCCACCTGAAATAAGTGTTTCCTCTTACGTGTTAAAACACAATAGCAGACCTGAATAAAAGATTCCTCTTAGGGGTCATTCTTAACGGGGAAATGCCTTAAGTTTAAGTCCTATATCTATCAGTGTGGCAAAAGAAAAATCTACTACTAACCTCAGACGATGTATCTGTGGAAGCCTTATGTTTTATTATATGAGAACCAGGGAACAGAATGTGAACATATTACTACCTTCCAGCCCCCCCAGGCGAGAGAACATCTCTGGAGAATGTTCTCCAGGCAGAGGGCCAGCCAGAAAAGCTCAGTCTATGAACAAGAGTAACTTCAGGTGTCAACACAGATGATAAACTTTCGAAACAGGCTGATTGAAGCAGGCTAGAGAGTTTTTTCCTGCAAAGTACTTTCAGAGATTTGTGGAGGATGTTTCTAGAGGCTGGGAAATTGATCCCCATTGACTCCGGCAGGGAAACGATGACTTACAAGCCCTATTCTGACTGCGCATTGGTGAGCCAGGGCCATCTGGCAGTCAAATCAAACCAAGTGGGCCTGTTGTGACCTGACAAACCATCTCCAACGAAGGAAACAAGTCTGCCTTTGTCATCGATACATCTCTTAGTTAAAATAACAAGCGAAAGGAAATACAACCAGCTGGATTCAAGGGAACAAAGTCAGGAGAATTTTGCCTCCCATTTATTTCCATCCATAAGCTCTCTTTTATACTTTACTTTGAAGATGAAGTAAGGAAGGAAATGCCCTCTGAGACGGAGGGGGAAAACATGAATTTAGAACAGAAGACTAAAGGCCTAAGGAAACAGACCGCCAAGGAATCAGAATAGAATATTATTTGAATAAATTGGCTTAATCAAGATTAATTCTGTTTATTGAAGGGCAGAACTGTTACTAAAGCTAAGTAAGCAGTGGTCTGTGTCCAATCAGGGGGAAAACTCTCAGGGGGAAAGACAACCAGGAACCGGTGTGAGAACTGCCATGGAAGCACAGAGGGAGAGAAGGTCCTCTGGTAGAGCTCCTCAACACAGAGCCCTGAGAGAGAGATTAGAGGCAGCTTTGAGACAACCTCTCCATTTGCTCTCCCTTTTACAAAATTAAAATGTATTGGAAAGAGATGAATAAATATGACATTTGACCCTGAAACACTACCTGATCCACTTAGGAAGTAACCATAGTTAACACAAAGTGTGTTATAAATTCTCTCCCTCAGTCCAGTTTCCCTGAAGTCCCCACAACAGCCCTAGAGGAAAGTACTAGTATTATCTCTTTTGACTGAATTAATTGGCTCCTTTTCTGCTTCTTGGGAATTTTTTTTTTTTTAATACTCCTGTGTACCTTTTGTACACCAGGCACCGTGCTGGGCTCTAGGAAGGGCCGATGCCTTCAGGATCCTTACACACAGTACAGATTATGGAGGGAAAAGAAACAAAGGGCTATGGTAGCAAGGAGGGAGGGGAAAACCTATGTCAGTGGCCAGGGCAGCTAAGGCCTGAAAGATGAGAAGTAACCAGCCACGTGAAGAGCCAGAAGGAGGAGCACACCAAGCAGAAGACACAGCCAGGGCAAGGGCCCAAGGTTGGAAGGAACTTGGTATATTTGCAGTTTGAAACCTTTTTAGTTGGTGAGAGAACAGTGAGCAATAGGGAGGGGAACATGAGATAAGTTTGCAGAGATGAGTAAGAACCAGACCCCGTAGGAAGTTTCAGAACTTGTTACAAGGTTTGAGTGTGTATTAAGTACAATGGAAGCTCCTGAAGGGTTTTAAGCAGGAGCGATAAGATCTGATTTGGATTTTCTAAAAAAATCACTTGAATTGATCTTAGGAGAGAAGATTGTAGGGATTCAAGAGGGGAAGCAAGGAAACAAATGAGGAAACTGTTGTCCAGGTAGCAGAGACAGTGGTGGCTTGAGCTACAGATGGGATGGCCATTAAGAAGAAATAGAGTCAAGTAAGCTTTGGAGGCGGAATTAATAGAAGTCAACCTTCTACACAATTCCACGGGAGCACTTATCACATTTTCTTATAATTCTTCCTTTGTCTGTTTCTGCCAATGACTGTGACTTTTTGACTTTTTCACTAAGCTGTGCTTCCTCACAGCCAACCATATTTTCTGACACATTCTCAATAAGGATTTGATAAATACATGTAAATAAGGTCGAAAAGATGCAACCACTTCTTGGGGTGGGTTGCATACTGTCTGTTCTGTGTGGTCTTAACCAGCTGAGAATTGTGAAAGAACAAAGCCAGCAAGTATCATTCTGAGAGAGACATAGTCATCCTATTTACTCCTCTAGATCAGGGGCCTCGGGACCACTATGGGGAGCATGGTAGATTCTAGCTAAGGCATACATTGATACTGTTAAGCATGGATGCTCCAATCCCCTGCTGCTAACATTTCAGAAGAGGTAGTACAGCATGGTGTTCAAAATAATGGACTTTAGTGTCAGGATCCTACCCCTGATCCCTCCTCGCTGTGTGACTTTGTGCAAATTACTTAACATCTCTATGTTTTATCACCTGTAAAATGGGTAATAGTAATACTGACCGTAAGTAGGCAGAATAATGGACCTCTAAATATCTTCACATCCTAATCCCTGGAACCTGTAAATACGCTGTTTTACATGGCAAGGGGGAATTAAGGCTGCCGATGAAATGAAGATGGCTAATCAGCTAACTTTAAAATAGAAAGATTATCCTGGATTATCTGTGTGGGCCCTTGCTAATCACAAGAGTCCTTAAACTTGTAAAAGAGAGGTAGAAGAGTCATTCTCCAAGCAATACAGCATGAAAAAAGACTCCACGAATTGACAGCTTTAAAAACAGAAAAGAGGGGTGCCTGGGTGGCTCAGTCAGTTAAGCCTCCAACTCTTGGTTTGGGCTCAGGTCATGATCTCAGAGGCATGAGATCGAGCCCTGCATCAGGCTCTGCACTCAGTGGGGACTGACATCCCACATTGTGGCTTAGGATATAGACAACATTCTTAAACATTCTCTCCTTCATCCCCCCTCCTTCTCCCTCTCCTTCTGCTCCTCTCCACACACACCCATGCACTGTGCTCTCTAGCACGCTCGCCCTCTCTCTCTCTCTCTCTCGTAAATAAAGGAAATCTTTTTAAATAAATAGAATCAGAAAAGGACCATGAGCCAAGGAATGCAGGTAGGCTCTAGAAGCTGGATAAAGCAAGGAACTAGATTCTCTGCTAGAGCCTCCAGAAGACCACAGCCCTGCCAATACCTTGATTTTTAACCCCTGTAGACCCATTTTGGACTTATAACTTCCAGAACTATAAGATAATAAAAGATATAACATAATAAATGTTATTTTAAGTCACTAAATTTGTTAGAGCAGAAATATGAAGGTAATACACTAATATCTTGTACAGGTATTATAAGGATTAAATGAGTCAGTGTGTCTAAGAATGTTCTTGACACAGACTTGCTCATATACGTATCATCTATCATCCTTTCAGAGAAGGATACCTGACTAGTTCAATGTCCTTGGCTGCAGAGTCTACTCAGGATAGCACTACTTCATTATATGATTACATAAATTACAAAGAATATATTCAAATATAATCACGTAAATAGGAGCCATCAATATAGTTTTAGACATTGTAGCTTTGGATATAGACAACATTCTTAAACATTTTCTAAGTCCCAGTATCATTTCTCTTTCACCAAGGTACTTTATCTGGATAGGAAACAATTGAATTGACTCTGAAAATCAGAATCCAGTAATTCCAGATGCCAGTTCTGAAACTCAATTGTCATGGGATTCCTTACCTCCTCCTTCCCATCTCCTAGAAAGGAAGGATTTTTATATTCATTGTTAAGCATTTCTGTCATTAATGAATAACGTGAGTGAATGCAAAGAGATTCATTAATATTTTCACCAATTAAGGAAAGACATACTTTCATTATCAACTACCAACATTAGTTGGCTTAAACGGAAATCCTCACAGTTTAATAAACTCATCACTGCCATTCATTAAAATATAATACACTTCTCCAGAAACAGTATTCTACCCTACATTACCTGGCTGAATTTCACTGGAGATTCAAACGGTAATATCAAGTGAGAATTTAATGCCCGACCCCACCCCATTCACGATTATAACATTCCTGGAATGTCCATGACCTATAAGGCTAAAGATGCCATGGTCTTCATGAGGGCCATTTCCCCCACAATTTATTAAAAGGAAGGCTATGTTTATTCCAGTCAGGTTTCAGCCATCCATTTAAAGCTTTCTAATTTCACTTCTTGGTAATTGTTCCCCCTGCATTTCCTGTAACTATGCCTTATCTGATTCTTTCACTCCAGAGTGTTATTTTTATTGCCGTGTAAAACAGAAAACATTTTTGAATTATAATTGGAAGTCCTGACTGGTTTCCCATGTGATGCTGAATAATTTAATCCTGGCTAATTAGGCATGGGGAACCTCCGACTCACCCTGCAGAAAGGCTTACCCTGACTTCTGGTGATCCTTCTGGAATATGGCTAATTTTCAGAAGCCATGTGTAGTGATAATGAGCACATCTTTGCCTCTCTTGCCCTCATGAGGGAAACTGGAAATTTCTAAAGTGGTATTTAGATGAGCAATGATGCTTTTCAGTGTTCTAAATTATCAACTGGAACATCCTGATAATGACCGAGCCATCAATCTTCTCCAACTCTGAGTTCAAACAGAATGTGCCCACTTCAAGACTCCTACTGAGGGTTTTCCCAGGAAACAGAATGTTAACCTTAAGTGACTTTTCATTTTTTTTTAATTTAAAAAAATGCACAATTACCTTTGCTTTGCAGACTTCACAAATTCGAGTTTATTCTTCAGAAGATTTTAGCAGAGTTACAAGGTGAAGATTTGTGTCTGAGCTAATTAGTTCCTACTTCCATTTGAAGGACTGTGCTATAAAAAGACAAAGGAGGCCAACAGGACCACAGTACTTTTGGAATCCTTATAGAAGGACTTCTCTGCCAAGTGTAAATTTGCAGGCTGAAAAATCACATCTATCCTTAAATATATTTTCATCAGGCTCTGACGATCCTGCAAGTGCCCACTGCCTATATCCTTTTATTAAATGTTGACTTCATATCACCAACCATTTTCATCTTTTAGAAAAGTCGTATCTGTTCCTAAAAGGAAAAAGAAAACTGTCAACGCAATTTTAATTCTTTTTCTGACACGTCTGTTTATGTTCTTATATTAGCATTTTTCTTTTTGGCATTATTTAGTCTATTATATGAAAGGGTCTTCTTTCAAGTACTGATAACAGAAAATTCAAGAGGACATTGAATCCAATTGGCTTTTTTTTCAAGGGATGAAATATATCCAAGGAATAAGATTTATAGAGCTGAAAAGGAACTTTTAAAATTCTTCTACATCTGAGAGTTCATATTGGAAGTCCTACTCAGTATGGATCTCCCACAGGAACTGTTGTTTGGTCACTCTGCAAAGACATTCGGGCTTCATCCATAATTTGGCTATTGTATATAATGCTGCAATTAACAGAGAGCAGCATATATCTTTTCAAATTAGTGTTTTCATTTTTTGGATAAATACGCAATGGTGGAATTACAGAACTATACGGTAATTCTGGTTTTTGTTTTTGTTTTTTAAGATTTTGTTTGTTTGTTTGACAGAGAGAGACAGAGAGAGAGAGGCAGAGGGAGAAGCAGACTCCCTGCTGAGCCCGATGTGGGGCTTGATCCCAGGACCCTGGGATCACGACCTAAGCCAAAGGGGGACACTATACGACTGAGCCACCTAGGCACCCCTATTTTTAATTTTTTGAGGAAACGCCATACTCTTTTCCACAGTGGCTGCACCAGTTTGAATTCCTGCCAGCAGTATCTTCATCAACACTTGTTGTTTCTTGTGTTTTTGATTTTAGCCATTCTGACAGGTGTGAGCTGATAGCTCATTGTGGTTTTGATTTGCATCTCCCTGATCATCAGTGATGTTGAGCATCTTTTCATGTGTCCGTCAGCCATCTGGATGTCATCTTTGGAGAAATGTCTGTTTGTGTCTTCTGTTCATTTTTAAAAATTTAAATTGGGATTATTTGACTTTTTTGTGGCGTGTTTTCTAAATTCTTTATATATTTTGGGTCTTGACCCTTTATCAATAACCTCATTTCTTAATAAATAGTTTTGAAGGCCAATAATCTACCCTTGACCCTTTGCTGTTTAGTGGCAGTACCACGGACAAGATCCAGAGACTCTCAACCATGAATCCACTATTCTCTCCACTATACTATATCATTTGCCACATTTAATGTATTGAAAGAGTCACTGGATTATTACCATGCATTTCAGCACTGCCTCTCATATCAGGGACCCTGAATCCACCCCGACACACAAAGTTGTCAGATAATTGACAGCTGAACAAAAAGTAGAAAATTTAGAGGTTGTCCAAGACTGTCAAAAGTCAGACTTCTTCATATAAGCTCTAATGAGTGAATCTCTTTCACTAACCCTCCAGTTTTTGGTTCATAGTTATTATTTATTAAGCAATTAGTATATGCCAGCAGCATACAAAACAGTTTACATTTAAGTATTTCATATTATCTCATTTAATCCTCATTTTCCTATGAAACAGGTCTTGCTTTACAGATAAAGAAACTGAGGCTCAGAGGCCATTAATAATCTCTGGGGTTACACAGTCAGTAAGTGACCAAAGCAAAATTTGATCTACAAATAGAGCTCACTATACTTCTGCAATCGATTAACAACTTCTCTCTCAAATAGTCAAATCAAGTAAAATGTATTGAAAATAATTTGCACTCTATTTGTCCTTTTTTTTTTATTGCCCTTCCCTGATCAAGCAGAGAAAATATATTACTAGCATTTTCCCAAAGTTTGAAAATGTTATCATTAAACCAGGTTATAGCTTTCTTTAAAAATAACGGATGGTACCTTCCAATGACAGAACCCTTTTGGACACTGGTCTAAATTCATTATATTGATTCTTATTATGTTTTCAATGAAATACACAGTAACTGCTCAGCACCCCACCACCTAGTCTAAATCCTTTTATATTTCTTTCCTTTCTCTTGCTTTTCTCACAGCTTAAATAACTCCAAATGCTTGAGGTTTTATTCAAAGGACCCATTTCCAATAGCATAAGCATATCTACACATCAATCCTAAATGTGTGGTTCTTCTAAGTGGATGTGTGTATACAAAAACTTTCTCTTAGGGGCGCCTGAGTGGCTCTTGGGTTAAGCCTCTGCCTTCGGCTCAGGTCATGATCCCAGAATCCTGGGATCGAACCCTACATCGGGCTCTCTGCTCAACAGGGAGCCTGCTTCCCTCTCTCTCTGCCTGCCTCTCTGCCTACTTGTGATCTCTCTCCTTCTATCAAATAAATAAATAAAATCTTAAAAAAAAAAAAAAAACTTTCTCTTAGACTCTCAGGCAGTCCAGGAGGAGTCAATTTCAAGATCCTCAAATGCCATAGGTTCTCTTTCCTAAAAGTGATCTTCCTGAGAACAAATACACTCAGAGCACCATGCCGATTCTCCGTTCCCTCCTCCCCTTTCACAGAAGCCCCCTTCCTTTTTCCTGTTCAGTGAAAGGCAGACCTCACCCAAGATAGATCTCCCATCAGGGCATGACCCTGCAATGGATAAACCACAGGCTACAAAGAGACAATTCCAAGTGCTGCTGAGAAAGTGAGTGACTCTCTACCAGGCTACACTACGTATCCTTCTATAAATCAGATGGCTTCCAATTCACTGCTTTCAATCTAGTTAAATAAAGAGTAAGTGAAACAATTCATTGATTAAAAAAAAACACTTTTTTCCCCTGTTCTAATGGAAGAGCATTAGTTGATTTTTTGGCATTTAACTTGACAATAGTCCAAAGAACTGATTGACACTGCAATAACCAACTTTCCATTTATTCATTTATGAACAAGTTTTCAAATACCAAAAGAAGGGGGAAAATAGATTTAATATTGATGCCAAGCTAACTGTTTCATTCTAGCAAAATTAATCCACAAATATAAGAACTTTTAAAATTTCTCATTATGTGATGCATTTCTAATAAGTTTTACTTTTTATATTTAATAAGAACCCCCAATTTGTCATAATAACTCTACACAGAAAAAAATATTAACACTTTGAGACCTATGGTGAGAGAAATACATTAAGATAAATCCAACTTCAATATAAATTGCTGTGGTCTTGAGACTCTTTAATGTATTGAATACATTTAACAGAAATGCAATAAAATAAGAGGAATGCAATAGTTTTATTTTGAAATGCCCATACTTATATGTGGTAAACTACATCTTTTATATTTACTTAAATTTACATTAAAAACTTTAGAAGTTACCTTAAAAATGTAGGAAGGAATATTTTACTTTCAAAATCCTTTAGAGGTACACATGGGAAAAAATTAGAAGGTAATTATGAACCAACTCCAAAACCCTTTTTATCCTTCTTAGTATTTATTGTTACAGCCTAGATTGAATTGTCTTTAGCAAAAATAGCCTAAAAATTCATGCAATGTCTTGATTAAATCTTAGCCCAGATTTTTTTTTTTAATTTATTAGGAGAATTACTTTGTGATTCCTATGTCTTTTTTTACTTTCTGTTTAAACATCTCAGACTGATACTTTTTAAGAGCTAGTTCTAATTTCTCCTTGTCCCACAAGTTCTTTTCTATCACAGATATGCTTAACCAGTGTGGAAGTATGATGCTTTCTGTCATATTAAGATAAAATTAGCAGTGAACCCAGAAGGAGCAGAAAACATTCACTCATTGGTCCTCTCCGCCTTCACTGCTAGGGAACAACTCAATGCAAGGTGGCTTGGAGTGACCAGACATCTTTCAATGGCTTTCCTTTCTTTCTTTTCTTCCCTGGGTCAAATAAATATGCATATAAACCTTGAGTCCAATTAAATTCCCTCTATAAACAGGCATGAGAAGGAAAGGAAAAGAATGTCAGTTTCCTCCATCTGATATATAAAATCAACAATTTCATACTTTGTAGATTTCACATGGGGAGCCAAGGAGTCTGGTTATGGTTTCAAACTCTTTAAAAACAAGATTAGACCTCAAAAGACCAGAGGTCAAGGTTGCCATGTATACAATCAGAGTCTCGGGCAGTGATTTAATGAGAAGGATGGACCTGTTAGACTTGGGGAATTATTTTAAGTCTGGTACTTAGATCTTTCTCAAAGCTGCTCTCTAAACTACCTCCAGCATCTGAGAATTGGTTGAGCTTGTGTGGTCAACAAAATCTCCTAAGGTACTGGCAGACATACGGTGTTTCTTCTTTCTTCACCCAGTACAGGGTGGGCCACAGAGAGGACGGATCTGGTTACCCTAATAGCCCATCCTTTTACCAGTCCTCCCATTCAGTTTGGGTTAGAGGCACTGAAAGCAGTTTTCCCTTAAAAATACTAACAGAAGATACTAAAGGAGCATTTGGGGGCCTCTAGGTTCAAGAACTGCAGTGGAAAAAAGCAGCAGCAGGGAGTGGGGAGGAGGAAGAAAGAGAAAGAGGAGGAGGAGGAATTCCTCAGCCTTAAAGAGCATATCATCCAGGCAGGGTAACAGTAGAGATCATGTTGAAGTAAAAGATACCATTCAGATGCTTAGTCATGACTTAAAACCAAATACAGTCTATAGACACAGCAGGGAATAACAATTAGCAAATCCCTTAATTAGGATATTTCTTAACCTTCCAGAGTCAATTTTAATTTTTTTCATACAACCAAGAATTCTTGCTACTTGATAAATACAGAAACACCCATGAGTAATGTGAATGAATTTCCACCAACATGTTTGTATTTCACCATCTCACATTTCACCATAGGGAAATGTGGTTCAGTCCATGTCATGCTGTGATTCCCACAAGTAAGGTATAGAGTAGAAGTAAAGCTAGCATTTTCCTTTCAGATAAATGTATAATTAAAATCCTGATTCATGGATTTGCTAATTGAACTTCCTGCTGTGGACATAGGACATTCTTGGCAGGAAAAATAAGGAACTGTTCCAGAGGGCTCAAATTGCCTTATTTTTTTTTAACTACTTCAATTTGCCTGTCTTTGAACAGTGATTGGAAATGAAAGAATGTGAGTGGGAGTTAATTCAAGAAGGAGATAAAGGAGATGAATGGTTGTAGAAATGTGATAGGTGCTTCTAAAATGAAAAGAAATTGGAAGCGCATCTACTACAATGGGGCTCTCTATTCTTGAAACCCAAGAAATCATTAAGCAGGAAGGAGTTTGCTCTTTGTTTGCATCAGGGCCTGGACAACAATGTCAGCCCCTAGCCAACCCAGCTTTTTATGTTCTTACTAAGTCACCAGGCTATATGTCAATAGCCCACATCCTGCTCTAAGCAATGTGGTCTGGAAATTAAGAGAAAATTCCTGGCCCCAGACTGCTCCTGAGCAGTACCACTCTGAAAGGCCACCCCCTATCCAGGCTTTTCAGCATCTGCATTAATGTCTTGATTATCTGGTTATCTCCTTTCTTCTTCCTCTCCACCCCAAACTCTGAACTTGAGCTAGCTAGCTTGGTCCTACTTGGTGACCTCATTAAACTTTTTTAGTTCATAAATTCAGGTGTTCAAAAAATTTAACAGTTTTATGTCTGCAACAGCTCTGCCTCCAAGCCTCTGTTCTGCTGGATAACTAAAAAAGAAACAACTTCAGCCTTTCTCTGAATCCCCTCCCCCAAAATAACTTCCTACCATTTGGCTATAATTATTACAAAGGCCCAATACTCCAGGGTCATGATTTTTTTTCAGATGGCTCCCATTCCTGTGGACATGACCTCTTCAGGTCGGGTGGCTCTCCGTGGCCATGCTCAGGGCTTAGGAGTCTTCAGCAGGGCTGCCCATGATCTAGATGCAATCCATGACCGATAAGTACATCTGTTGAATTTATGAATAATTATGCTGGTTCTATCTCTTTCCAATTTTGGTTTTCTGACAATTTTAGCACAGCACTTTCAAAGTCATTTCTCTATTTCCACAAGCCCTTGGATCTGTCGAACTATCCACTAGACTCTCAATGCCTACCTGGAACTTCATCAGATTTAGTGCCCATTTGGTCTTGATCTCCAGTGGCAGGTACCTTTGTGGAAAGCTCCCTCACTGACTTCCCCCTAAAGCTTTTAGTCTCCACCACTGAACTCAGTTACCCCCTTTGTTCTCAGCATGTGCACAGCCAGCTAGTCGTATAGACTATCTAGTCATGTAGTCTAATTTAACATTCTCAACGTCTGTCCTAGTCTGTGTAATGCTAATTCTGTGAGATGTCAATAAATGTTATAAGAAAAAAATTCTATGAGCAAGGTGTTAGAAAGTCACATCATTGAGAAGTTCTGGTGAGGGGTTCAAGGGGGCAAAATTTCATCTATACAGGATTTTCAAATTTATTTCAACATAGGCCCCTTTTGTCATGTGATGTCTATTAACATCCCATAGAGCTTGGTTCCCTGCGATGTATTTTTGAATGTTGTGGGAATAAATTTTGAAATGAAGTATGGAGGCCACAACCGGCAAGGGAGTGATCAATAGACTGATCAGTATAAGTTAAAGAAGACTTTGGGAACAAAGGGGGTCTGCAGCTTAATCTCAAGAAAACAATGGGTACAGAGGTGCCTGGATGGCACAGTTAGTTACACAGCTAGCTCTTGATTTCAGCTCAGGTCATGATCTCAGGGTCATGACATTGAGCCCAACATTGGCCTCTGTGCTCAGCAGGGAGTACACTTAAGAATCATTTCTCCCTCTCCTTCTCCTTCTTGCCCTTCTCCCTGCTCTCTTGCTCTCTCAAACAAATAAATCTTTAAAAAAAAAAAAAAGGAAGGAATGGGTACAACTAAGAAAGAGAAAGCAAGGGGCACTTTCAGGTTAGTGAGCTCTAAGAAAGGTAAACTTGAAACCTCTTAGAACTGGCAGTGAGTCAGAAAGGAAGAAACTGTGTGAGACACGTTGTGTGGATAAAAGCATTTATGAGGTAAGTACTCTCGGGAATGGGAAACTACTACTGTGGAAATGACCAGGAAGGAAAGGAACAAGTAAGTCACCAAATGAGCAACATACCATATCTTGTATGAGGTTCTTTTAATGTTTTAGGTTAGAAAATAGACTATTCTAAGATCAGCAATTACACCTTATTGTCTAAAATATAAGCTTTTTTTTTCCATTCTTTGTTCCCTCAGAGCTTAATATTTCACATTCTGATTAAACACTCCTCTATCTGCTTTCATCCTTAAAAAACCACCCTACGACTAAAATATTACGTGAAAGAAAATGGTGTCCAGTCTTGTTATTTACCTTTCTGATTGTACCTGTAATATAAGCACATTTATCTCTCCAGGGATTTGTAGTGTAAACTGAATAAATCTCTCACTTTAATAATACAGCCCCATGGTAATTTAAATCTCAGCTATTTCTGAAATATCATATTGGTAAAGTAATCCTATCACACAAGGTTTTCCTTTTCACACATATGCCAAAATGAGACATACCCACTAAATTGTACCCCAGGCACTGAACAGCCGTCTGTTATTATTAAGAAAGGTTGCAAAGATACCTGCTTTGCCAAGTGTTTGCATATATCAATTTCTAAAAGCCCAAGATGACAGACTATCTGTTGTGTGCCTGAAGATAAAAGCACCTGGTCTGTTATAACCAGGCGATAAACAGCATGGAACACAAGTGACGCTTATCCCTGGCTGGTCTTTTTGCCTTCATAATTGGGTCACTGTTGTGTCCCTGAAAGCAGGTAAGATTAATTTCCTATAAAACATAAATAACAGTTTTTCTGTAATACCTTCCTCAGCCCTAACATACACAGATACAAGACTCACCTCTCCTACTCAAAGAATATGCAATCTCTTCTCTCACCCAATATAGAATTCTCACCCTTCTAAGGAAACTGCGTGTCAAAAGCCCTCACCATTAAAAGAAAAAGCTGTTTTTATTGTAGAAAGGTCTTCTGAGGCACTGGAACCACTACAACATATGCAGCTTTATTAGCATATGGGATTTCAATTCATTTTTTCACCCTTCACTCTCTCAAATCCCTCACGCAGCCAACTCTGGGACTGTGGTATTGGCAAAACTCAACAACTGACTCAGACCCTCCCAGGAATTATATTCTTTGGCATGTAAATTATTTATTTTGTTGTTTCTTTTCATAAATGTTCTTCCCCAACCAACTCTTTGTTAATTACCACACCGGTTGAGTGACTGAATTCAGAATGTCATTAAAATTCCTCAGTAACAATAATTAGTTTGAGCATTCACCCATATAGATTGCATACCTGCAAAAAGGCAGAAAAGAAATAGTTTTCAGACAAACTCATTTGTTTCCCTTCACTTCCCTATTTAAGAGGAACTGCAGCCCCCCAGCCAAGATATAAATAAAATTTACTACTTTAATTCTTTCTATCTGAAAATATCTATTAAGTGCCACCTTATGGATTAAATACTTGGCTAAGTCTTGGGGAAAGCAAAGGTTATATATAACTCAATTCATGCACCAAATCACTGGTTCTCAACTGGGTATTCGGCAATGTCTGGAGACATTTTGGGTTGTCATCACTGGGGGGTTGTTGAGGAGGGGGTAGAGATGAGGGTTCTTACCAGCATCTATCGGGTAGAAGCCAGGGTGCTGCTAAACATCTTACAATGCACAAAAGACTCCCCACAACAAAAATTTATTCCATTCCAAATATCAGTGGTGCTGAGATTGAGAAACCCTACCTTAAATTGTAGGTAAAAGAGAAACCCTACCTTAAATTGTAGGTAAAAAAAAAAGTCCTAATTTACTTTTGTTTCCTGATTTATTCCTTTCTCTTCCACCAAAATTAAACAGGTACAGGGGTGCCTGGTTTACTCAGTTAGTTAAGCACCCAACTCTTAATTTCTGCTCAGGTCATCATCTCAGGGTCATGGGATCAAGCCCCGTCTTGGGCTCCACGCTGAGTGTGGAGCCTGCTTAGAATTCTCTCTCTCCTCCCTTTGCCCCTTCTCACATGCAATCTCTCTCTCTCAAAATAACAAGAATAAGAATTTTTTAAATTTTTAAAAAGATATAGTCAGCTCTCTACACCTTGCCTCAAGGCAAATAGATACAGGGCAGAAAAACAGAAGCTTACAAGGCTTTCCAATTTTTATGGGAAGAGAATTTAAGAGGAAAGATGGGATTCTTGGTAGAAACTTGAAAGAGGAAGGATTTCTCCAAGTGCTTCTGGACTAGGAAAAGAGAGAAAAGAGGAAGAGGATCTGTGTGTCTCAAGTACAGAGGCCTTGCTTACTGGCAACACTCTCAGGGAGTCAGAAAGTGAGGAGAGGTCATGGATTGCATCTGGATTGTGGGCAGCCCTGCTGAAGACTCCTGTGCCCCAGGCATGGCCATAGAGAGCCAGCCACCAGACCTGAAGAGGTCATGTCCACAGAGATGGTAGCCATCTGAAAAAAAACCCATGGCCCTGGGTTATTGGGCCCTCATAATAACTGTAGCTGAATCCTAGGGAGTTATTTGGGGAGGGGTGAAAGGGGGGAATTGGAATTCCAAGAAAGGCTGAAGTTATTTCTTTTTTTAGTTATCCAGCAGAATAGAGACTTGGAGGCAGATTTGTTATAGAAATAAAACCTGTTAAATTTCTTGAACACCTGAACTTATGAACTAAAAAAGTTTAACTCTACTTTGGGAAACAAGACGAACCAAGAGAAAACAGAAGTTGGTCAGTGAATCTTCAGGGGTAACAATCCCCACAATCTCAGAGACTTACAACAACAAACATTTATTTCATGCTCGTGTTTTGGCTCAACTACTGAAGCACCACATGTTTGCTCATTCTAGGACTCATGCTGAAGGAGCAGCTCCTGTGCTCAACAAATCATTTTTGTAGCAGAAGGGATGAGAGAGCGAGCCGACAGAAACACAATTTGTCTAAGAAGCACATAGTCTGTGTCACATTTGTTCACATTCCATTGGCTGGAGCAAGGCACATGATCAAGCCCAACATCAGTGAGATAGAGATGGATACCCCTCTTACAGGGAAGGAGGAACAAATGGAAGATCATACCAATAATTACCACAGAGAGCAAACATCAGAAAACATACTATATATACAACCCAAACTGAGACGCTTGGAAATCCTAAGAAAGAGAGTGATAGGATGGTCAAGAAAAGCACCATGGGGGCACCTGGGTGGCTCAGTGGTTTAAGCCTCTGCCTTCAGCTCGGGTCATGGTCTCAGGGTCCTGGGATCGAGCCCCGCATCAGGCTCTCTGCTCAGCAGGGAGCCTGCTTCCCCCTCTCTCTCTGCCTGCCTCTCTGCCTGATTGTGATCTCTCTCCTCTCTGTCAAATAAATAAATAAAATCTTTAAAAAAAAAAAAAAAAAAAGAAAAGCACCATGGACTGTGTGGACGTTGAAATAGGAACAAAGACAGGAAACAGACCTTGTTTGATGTCTACCATGTGCCAGGAACTGAACTCTGCCTCTCATATTGCCTCAGTTAACCCAAACCAACCTCTGAGGAAATAAATTCATTAACTTGCCTATCATTATTCAAGCTGCGGTTGGTTAAATACCTGATTCCAAAATCTACATTCTTCCCAATATATGGCACAAATGAGTAAAACTTAAGACAATTGGAAGGAAGAAGGGACAGTATTACAGACAAGAGAAATGCTAAGAACATAGTCACAGAGGCAGAATTCTCATTTTCACACGACAGTAAATATCTGCCCTAATCAGACCAGCAGGCTGAGTGAGAGAGTTGTAAGAACTCAAGATTAGCAGGAGAGATCAGGTCATGAAGGGCCTTTACAGCCCAGAAGAGTTATAAGAGGAGAAATGATATATTGGGGTCAAGACATCTTGCCATTAATAGCTAGGTGAACTTGGGCAATTGTCTACAGGCTCCGGAGGTGAGTTCACTCATTTATGAAATAGAAAGATGTGGGGAGAGAATGCAGTAACCGATGATTTCTAATTCTCTTATGGAGGCAATGCATAGAGGTCTAATAGATTTTAAGGAAAGGTCATCGACTCAACCTCTTGCTTTTTTTTGCCCCAGGCCTCAAGGGATGTTGAGTAGGAAGCAAGACCCCCCGCACTCACAAAGACCTAATTCTGAGGGTGGGGAAAGCACCCAAGTTTGTCCATATTCACAGGCCAAAAACTCTTTCTGTAAGAAAGAACTGTCATTGACATGATAAATGAGGGGTTTAAGAGCAATGAATATGGCCAGGAGATGTTACACAAAATGGAGGGTGGGGAGCTAGTGTCAGAAAAGGCAACCAGAGGGATTTTGCAGCCATTTTGGTGAGGAGGCTTGAAAGGGGGAAAGCAGTGAGAACAGAGAGAAAGGGGCATTTTAAAAACATTTCCAAGGTGACAATGGAAATGTACAGGTCTCAGAGTGTTAATTTAGGGTGTGAGATCAAAACTTGCCTCCCTTCTGAAATGGATTCTTGAAACGATTTGTGAGTGATTCAAATCCTGCCCCCTTCACCTCCTCAGGGTGAAAACTGTTCTGTGCTTTTCAGAAAGTCAAACAAATCAGAACTTTGGCCACTTAAAAGTGCTCCAATATCACACAGATGGGAGTTGTCACTCCAGTAAATTAGCAAAGTATATTTTAGGTACAATTGTAAAGGGCCCATTATTTACAGCAGGGCTGGCAGTGCCGGGCACCCTGTGGTTGTGCATTGAATATGGAATGATAGCAATTGCCTATTAAAAGTTTTACACTTGAGTCCCACAGATCTGCCTCCTGGCTCAACAGGGGGAAAAAATGACTTTTCTACAGGAAAAAATACAAAATACATACTCTAAACCATGTCACCGGAAACATGACACATTTCCAAAATCTTAGGTGACTAGAAGTTCAAATGTCAGAATGAGGCATATGGGATACTAGTCTTATTACTACCTTGAATATTTATCCAAACTAGAAGGCAGACAGCAGATGAAATTCAGCCTCTTTTGGGGGAGGAGAAAGGAGAATGCCAGTCCCCTCAACAGAAATGCGTAAAACAGACAAGACCCAAAAATCACTAAGTTCTACTCCTGAAACCATTATTATGCCATATGTTAACTAACTAGAATTTAAATAAAAATTTGAAAAAAAATCATTTTTAACTGAAAATTTGAAATTAAATTATACCAGAAAGGAGAACTGGAAGGAAAAAAACCTATCCCAGCACTCAACTATGATCAGCAATCGGTATAGATTTGCTCCCTCCAAAGATTGTGCTCTCCCTGAGAGATAACATGTAAGTACAGATGCCTCCAGAATTTTTTCCATTAATTTAGTTCACAACAGTTGGTCTATTATGACTTAGGGCTTGAGGGGATACAAATGAAAAGGAAAAGGTGAGCCTTATCTTTGAAGAGTGGAAATGGAGAGGAAGGGACATTTAAGAGACATTTCAAGATCGCTGAAGGATTAAACAAGAATTATTAAGTAATCAGACAAGGGAGAGATTCCCCCAGTCCTATAGACAAGAGCTATACTGAGAACAACATGAACTGGATAACTCCTAACGACATGGTCTAGGTCTGCTGCCAATGATCTGGGCCTCATTTTCATTTCATCCTCATGCCAAGCACTGTGGGCTAGGCACCGTGCTAAGAAGAGAAATCGTGATACTGGCTGCACGAGACTGGAGACCATAATAGGAACATGAACCACATGACCATAGAGAAAGCCAATGGACACAGTAACCACTCAGGCCTCTGACAGTTCCAACATCCAACGTTCTACATCCTCTGAGCTCAGAGAAGGGCCCAGTCAGCATGGACTGAATGGACAAAGGGGTCTTCGTCAAGGGATGAGATCTGAATTGTGCCTTGAAGAACAGGTAGGACTTGAATAACAGCATGGAGGATGAAGCAGAAAGGTGGGCACTGGGGAGGCAATGTATTCAGAAGTGAAAAAAGTAAAAAGAGGATTAAAAAGACAAATTGGAGTCAGATTAAAGGAAATCTTAAAAACTGGGTCAAGAAGTTTGGGACTTTTCCTCTGAGGAAACCCAGAGAAGATTTTGGGTTTTGTTTTCTTTTTTTAGCTGGGTTCATGAAACCTGATGAAAACAATATGTTGGGAGGACTGAGCCTATTAACAATGTCAAGCACAGGATAGATTGAAGCAATGGGGACCAAAGCAAGGAGATGAGCAGAAGATTATTGCAATAGTCCATTGGGCCTTGAACCAGGGGTGTGGAGCTAAGATGGAAAGGAAAGCACAGGTCCTCTGCCAAGATAAGATGGATCTTAAGTGGAAGGATGGACAAGACCTAACAAGTGACCAGAATTATAGGACAAACTGTATAGAGGATCCAAAGTGACTTAGAAATCTCAAGTCTAGGTAAGTTGGATGTTAGTAGGGTTATTTACTGATTTTTTTAAATGAAAAAAGGAACATGTGAATATGGACAGGTGACAAGCTTGTCCAGAGTAATGCCAAGTGTCAAATGACATACAGAGAAGGATTGGTTTTGCAGTTGCTATCTACCTACTGTGCATCTTTATTTTTAGAACCATCTATGAATCATAAAATGCTTTAGCTTGGCTAAAAGACAGACTGTTCCATTTTCAACTGCTTTGCATTAATTAACCTTCAGCCTGGTCATTTACAGACACACTTGTATCCTTGCTCTAATTAATTGTAGGTACTATACAAGGTCACTTTTACCAAAAGAAGTTCAATTACAATATGTATTCCATTGTTTTAATCATAGTTATCTACACAAAGATATACACAGACAAGGAGATTGAAAGAGTAATTGCAATGTCTACCCCCCAAAGAAAAATCCATTTACCCAAACCAAGCAACACAATTATCATCATAGTGACACCCGTGGAAGGATAGACTGGATGACAGGATACAGAAGCAAATTCCTTAAGCACGCACAGGCTCAGGGAATAAGCAGAAGAAATGGCAAAAAAGGAGTCTTTCTGGAAAGAAACAAAAGACAGCATTCCCAATAAGCGAACAAAGGGGAGAAGACGATCAGACAAAATGTCAAAGAAGGAAAACCCAGTGACTAGTACTGTTCTTTGAATGGTAACTTATGAAAACCAGAATTTTTCTTAGTACTTTGGGAAAAATTAAGAAATAAAACAAGGATGAGTCAACCCCCTTCGGGATGTGAATATTTAAAACAGAACATGAACACTCAAAACTCAGACTCCACTAGAAATTATCAAACAGACCCTTTTGTTTAGCCTATTTGATATAATTTATATGATTTACAGTTTAGCGTTCACTGGAAATACTTAATGTCTCTTAAAGGGCTAGTACATTAAAAAATTAAAACTATAGGCTTAATTTCTTAGTTCTTTTCTTACAGGAATTTTTGAGACCCCCCTCTTTTAGATTTGTATAAACATTTAAGAACTTCTTGAACCCAAACAAAACAGGCATGCCACTGAATTTGAGAGAAGTTACAACCTTTATTTTTAATTTCTTCTGAAGATGAACTAATTTAAAGGCATCTTCCAACTTGATCCTTGATATATCTCTGTCCATCCTTCAGGCACAGACTGCTTCTACCACTAAACTATTCAGCCTCAGAAAGACTGGAGTATCTACTGGGGTTCAAGCATCCTCTTGGAACTACTCCTACTTTTCAATTTACACAGGATTTCACCCACAAAAAAATTCTCACACTCAAACAATAAAAATATTATTATATTCTTGGGGCACCTGGGTGGACCAGTTCGTTGGGCATTCAGCTCTTGATTTCGGCTCAGATCATGATCTCAGAGTCCTGGGATCAAGTCCCACATCATCTCCGTGCTCATCAGGGAGTCTGCTTGAGGACTCAAATAAATGAATAAATTTTTAAATAATATATATGTTATTAAATTCTTGGATAACCTGGAGCTTATCCAGCAGTCATTTTCTTTAATGGAAAAGAAAAGGGGGAAACACAATTACTTAGAAGAGAAAAACACATTCCCACAGCTACTTGGAGTCGCCCCTGAACCAGAATATCACCTGGCTGTTAATCATAGTCCAGGAGATGGCGGTTCCCTATTAATGAAGAACAGCAAGCAGGGTGCCTGAGTGGCTTAGTCAGTTAAGCATGGGACTCTTGATTTTGGCTCAGGTCATGATCTCAAGGTTGTGAGATAGTGCTCCATGTCGGGCTCTGCACTGGGCATGGAGCCTGCTTAAGAGTCTCTCACTCTCCATCTACCCCTCCTCTCTTCTAAAAATAAGACAAACAAACAAACAAATAACAAAAACAAAAAAAACCCCAGCAACCTTCTCAGGTCAAGGAGTTTGACAGTTGGGGCCCTTCTAACCTACCAATAGTCTTGCAGTATGGGAAATTCTCTCTGATGGGTTCTGATGCTCTCCAAAAAAGGAATACTCAGGTGCTCGAATCTGATCAACTGTCAAACCTAAAATTACTCATTCCAGAAGGACAAAACTATAATATCACTTCCCTTATTCCAACTGCCAACAGACTCACAATATGCCTATGTATGGATCCATGCTCAGCAGTTTAGTAAAAATCATGAGAAAATAATCAGCAGCAAAAACATACAAATAATAATGGCCTTCTGGGGCCCCTGGGTGGCTCAGTGGGTTGAGGCCTCTGCCTTCGGCTCAGGTCATGATCTCAGGGTCCTGGGATCGAGCCCCACATCAGGCTCTGCTCAGCAGGGAGCCTGCTTCCCTCTCTCTCTCTCTGCCTGCCTCTCAACCTGCTTGTGATCTCTCTGTCAAGTAAAATAAATAAAATCTTTAAAAATAATACAGTGTGGAGATTCCTCAAGAAATTAAAAATAGAGCTACCTATGACCCTGCAATTGCACTACTGGGTATTTATACCAAAGAAGCAGATGCAGTACAAAGAAGGGCCACATGTACCCCAGTGTTCATAGCAGCAATGGCCACAATCACCAAACTGTGGAAAGAGCCAAGATGCCCTTCAACAGACGAATGGATAAAGAAGATATGGTACATATATACGTTAGAATATTATGCCTCCATCAGAAAGGACGAATATCCAATTTTTGTATCAACATGGATGGGACTGGAAGAGATTATGCGGAGTGAAATAAGTCAAGTGGAGAGAGTCAATTATCTTATGATCTCACTTACGTGCGGAACATAAGGAAAAACATGGAGGGCATTGTGAGAAGGAAGGGAAGAGTGAATGGGGGAAATCGGAGGGGGTGATGAACCATAAGAGACTATGGACTCTGAGAAACAAACTGAGGGTTTTGGAAGGAGGTGGATGGAGGGTTGGGCGAACCTGGTGGTGGGTATTGAAGAGGGCACGTATTGCATGGAGCACTGGCTTTAACAGTTAATCTTGTAACACTGAAAAAATAAAATAAACATATTTGGGAAACAATTAAAAAATAAAAAATAAAAATAGTAATAATAATAAAGGTCTTACTTTTTTTCCTAAAGATATTTATTTATTTATTTATTTGACAGAGAGAGAGAGAGAGAGAGAGATCACAAGTAGGCAGAGAGGCAGGCAGAGAGAAAGGGGGAAGCAGCCTCCCCCCTGAGCCCCTGATGCAGGGCTCAATCCCAGGACCCTGAGATCATGACCTGAGCCGAAGGCAGAGGCTTAACCCACTGAGCCACCCAGGCACTCCTGGTCCCATTTTTTTGAAGGCTTTGTGTATTTTCAGCAAAAAAATACTTCTTAGGAACATAGATCCAAGCTGACTCAAGCCAAATAACTTGACTTCAAGATCCAAATGCTGATCACCCTTACCTGTTTTTTGCCAGTTTTTGAGTTCAGCATCGCATCATTTTTCTGTGGGACAATCAATTGTCCCACAGTATCCATTCTCCCCTCCATTCTTACTGTAACAGGGCATCAAAGTTTTAGTTAGGTACATGGCCATTCAGCGTAAGTTCCCTGTTAATCATGTGACTAATTTCTGACCAATAGGATGGGAGCAAAATGATACATGCCTTTAGCTTTATCTGTGGTCCAGTGTAAGTGTGTCAGTGGTCCCAACTCGGGCATCTTGACTGTTTCTCACTCTAGAGTGAAAATCACTCTAGAGTGATTGGGGTACTGTCCTGGCTACCTACCTTTTTTGTTTGTTTGTTTGTTTGTTTGTAAGATTTTATTTATTTATTTGACAGACAGAGATCACAAGTAGGCAGAGAGGCAGGCAGAGAGAGAGGGGGAAGCAAGCTCCCCACTGAGCAGAGAGCTCGATGTGGGGCTTGCTCCCATGACCCTGAGATCATGACCTGAGCCCAAGGTAGAGGCCTTAACCCAATGAGCCACCCAGGAGCTCCATGGCTACCTACTGTTAAGACTGGTTCTCGGGGCGCCTGGGTGGCTCAGTCGTTAAGCGTCTGCCTTCGGCCCAGGTCAGATCCCAGGGTCCTGGGATCGAGCCCCGCATCGGGCTCTCTGCGCGGCAGGGAGCCTGCTTCTCCCGCTACCATTCCCTCTG
>CM053609.1:79073631-79084104 GCA_028646535.1 Procyon lotor
TTTTCCTGCTTAAATTAGCTAGGGTTGGTTTACATCACTTACAGCCAAGAACTCTGAGATTCAGAAACCATTCTAAGCTTATATGTGAATAACATGTGTGGTCCCCACCCTTGAGGAGTTCTCAAGGTCTAAGGACAACAATTTTGTCTTTAGCATCTTCCCGCCAATGTGGAATCCTTCTAACAATTGAGACTAAAGGAATGAAACATTTCCTTAACAAATATGTCAGTGTATTTATATGTAAGTAACCTATACATCTTAGGCCCCCTCTAAGGGGCAAATCTCTGCTCACAGTACAATTATAATTTATTTGTTTTAACAGTGCTACTGCCACAGTTGAAAACTTTTAGGAATTGCACGAGAATCACCTTCAGCCTGACAGGTTTTTTTTTGTTTTATGAAAATATGTACTCAAAAATTCTTATTTTTAAGTAAAAAATTCTTTAAATTTTTTAAAAATTCTTTAAAAAAATTAAAGTTAAGTTAAAAATTAACTTAAAAATTCAAATATTGCCAAATGAAAAATTATCTCCTTCTGAACCTTTTGCTTGGTTTCTTAGTTCCCTAGGAACTGATTCCCTAGAATCAGTGTGCTACCTTATTTCTTCAAATTTCTCTAGAGATGAGATAATACAAGTATGTAGAAAGATATAAAAGCTTATAAGCTTATATGTCAATACATATGTATATCCTTCTTTAACAAAGGTTGCAATATACTCTTCTGTACCTAGTTTTTCCACCTAATATTTTAGAGATTGTTCCTTATATAGCTCTGCCTCATTCTCACTAATGTTGGACTGTGTTCCAGCTTATGAATGCTCCATTATTACTTAACCTGTCTCCTATTGTTGGATATTTATGTTTCCTGTAACCATTTCCTGTTGTAGTAAATATTCTGTACAGGATTCTTTCTGTGCTTTTAGGAGTATATCTGTTGGATAAATTCCAAGAAGAATAATTGTGGGTCAAAGGTCAAGTTCATTTATAATTGATAAGTATTTCCAAATTGCCCCCCAAAGTGATGTGTATATCTATACCTTCTTTAACAATCCATGAGATTGTCTGGTCTCTCTTTTCTCCCCTGGTCCCTCTTAACTATCTTTGGTGATGGCAAATTTCTATCTTTTAATAGGCTTAACTTCTGAAAACTACCCCCAAGTCATTTGAGGCCAACCCTGATAAATAAAAGCATATTCTTGTCAGGTAACACCATTCTGAGTACAAGATGAGCAGTGACTCTGACATAATTAAATGACTTTCCTTGTTTGGTTTGTAAAGTGATTCTGAAGTTAGCTCCAAAAAAAGATCAAAACATATTCTGGGAACAGATGAGTGCACTGCCTCCCACGGGGCCACCAGTGAAGGAGACAATGTTCAGTCAATGGTAGGAGATCTGGTCTACGAATTCCACAATTCTTACTGAATCACTACAGGTGAGGTGTAGAGATCAAGACATGAGGCTTCTTGGTGCCTGGTTTATACAAATGAGCATCATTCCTTTATAGCCAATTTTTAATCTTTTATCTTTATAAATCTTCACAATTTCCTCAGCCTAAGACAGCAAGTGGTGTTTTCTCTCCATTGAACATCAGAATTCTAGAAAATCTCAAGGACTTACTTATGAACAATGGCACTCTCTTACAATGCCACAGAATACAGTGTGTCACCTGTGAAATTCTGGGAAGTAATCAGTTTGCTTTTCTGTTGACCTAAGAAACCTTGTATCCAAGGGTCCTCGGCAGAAAGATAAAAAGTCCTGAGAATTATGCATATGTTAATGCCAACATAATTAACTAAAATTTGGAGCACTTGGGTGGCTCAGTTGGCTAAATGTCTGCCTTCAGCTCAGGCCATGATCCCCAGGTCCTGGGACTGAGCCCCGCATTGCATCGCATCGGGTTCTCTGTTCAGTGGGGAGTCTGCTTCTCCCTCTGCCTCTGCCTGCCGCTCCCCTCTCCCTACTTGTGCTCTCCCTTTGTCAAATAAATAAATAAATAAATAAATATTTAAATTAATTAATTAATTAACTAAAATTCTTCCACATGGACGGTGAAGACTAGTAAAACTGAAGCATACATACAACTAGTAGTGTTCTAGTGATGTTTAACAACCAACTCTCGGGGAGGGCAAAATCACTCTTTGTAGCCTTTGCCCCGATCTGTGCTGTAAATGCTCCTACTATTGCTGATTTCAGGCTACCTACGATGACATCAACCATCTCACAAAATTCCTGAAAATTCAGTCATAGGCTCTTAAGAGCCTGGATCCGCAGGCTCCCAGCATCCCACTGTGTGGCAACCACAGGACTTTCAGAATGTGTCACAGCATGAAATTTTTGCCTGCAGGAAAAAACTCAAACTCTCCTGGGCTTCAACATACTACACCTCTGACTTTTGTACTACTGTGGATTATTGTGTTCTTATTGCATATATTCTGAACTCAAACTTTGCTTTAAGCTTCATTATCCCCAATGTACTGTGCTTCAAAGCATGTAACTTCAATTTTCATAAAAATATATTTTTTACATAGGTTGATATGTGAGTCTATTAATGTTCACTCATTCGGTACTTCCTTTCTAACTTTTTCTCTTTCTCATAAATATGAAATGGGCAGAGAGCAGCAAGCATGTACAAGATCATTTTTCTATATTTACATAATGAAAAAGTTACAAGTAACGTGAACAAAGGAGTCAAAAGGGAATCCAATATAGAGCAATTCGGGACATCTTGATAGATGGGACATTTTGCAAGGAATCTGCTTAAAAAGCTGTTGAGACAACACATTGCTCTTGAAAAGGTGATTTTTTTAAAACCACAGAAATGTTTAAAGATGATTTAACATGCTCATCTACTCAGCCTATACATGTATAAATGTTTATATGTGAGGTGTGAGTATCAAGAAATAAGACTCTGTGGACTTCCTGATGACATCCTTCAAAGTAGTCACCTCAAAGGATGTATATATATTCAGTCATGCTTCCATTACCCAAAGTGCTTCTAGAACTGCCTTTAGAGCAGCGTATAAAGAACACAAGGGAATTAAGTCTATACAAAGCTCTAGAATCACATTTAGATGAAAAATTAGAACCAACTTCATGATCCATCTTATCATCAGACTTAATTCTAAATGATAGATATTTTTTGTAGATATTTCCAAAGATGAAATTCACCTTTAAAGAATAAAGATTTGTCAACTTTCGAAAGGACTCCCTCAAAGAAGTTTCAGAAATGTTTCAAGCAGTGGCCGCTTTATTGAATGAAGTAACTGTGTGCCCTTCCAAGGTGAGGATTAGAAGGACATAATCCTTATCTGCATGTATCTAATCTGTCACATTTGTTTAAAATTTCATCACGTGACGGGAGGTCACATCACATAGTAGTCAAAAACACATATCTGGGAGTCATTCTGTGTTCAGATATTATCTCTAACGTTTCCCAGCTGTTTGACCTGGAGCGAGCGACTGACTCTCTCCATGCCTGTTTCCTCACCATAATCTCCAAAATGAAAGTAGTAATATTCTCCTCGTGGTATTATCTTGAGACCAAAACAAAGATAATACATGTAAAATGCTTAACTTTATGTCTACAATGTGAGAACTACTCAGTAAATAGTAACTGATTTTTCTTTCTCTCTTTATTATCAGTAACATCTCATATAGTCCTACAGGTCCTTTTTGTAGATGACTTTCTCTACTCTTCTATATCACCTATTAGAAATCTAGAAGCACTCCCACACTTTCCCCTGACCAAAAGAGCTAAACTGGGTCCAGCTGAGTCGAGTACTTTGAGCGGGAGAGTAGAGACACCACAATATTTATTCCTATTCACGTATGATAGAAAAGTAGAGAGAAGTAACACCCAGACAGCAAAACCATATTCCTGGGAAGAAATTAGGATTCAGATGGAGAACTAATGGACTGATATAATCAATTCTATTCTTAGTTGAAAATACAGTAGTGGTTTTCATTAAACAGAAATTTCACATGGAAAAATAAGCAATCTCACTATTCTTAACCTCGGCATACCTGCAAGGTATCATGAATCCTAATCCCCTGTATCTGGTCGTGTATTTCAGGGGCCCTATTGGCCACTTCATGGCCCTGCACCCTGTACTCCCCAGTGGAGAAAGCCCTGAAGGAGTTATCACACAGTAAAGAGGAGTGGAGCTGAGCCAGGCATGCCCCAAAACAAGCTCCTGGCCCAATACACCAAGAGGAGTTGAATGCATCTTCAAGGGACTGTGTTATTCTCCAGGATACCCTCAGATTGGGGGCTGGAGGAAGAGAACTCAAAAAGCAAGGAGAGGTTATCAGCTCTCCTCACTTTATTTTAAAGCCTATTTCACTTCCTTTCTTTAATACAGACTTCCTGGGTGCCCTTTATTATTGGCCAACAACTCAGGAACGGCTAGGCATGGCCCAGAACCTACAGGAAACGTTCTCTTCCCACTAGGAAATATTTCTAGACATTAACTTCTGGGAAATGATGAAGTGCATACATTGCAAATATAAAGGGTTATATAAATACTTTCCAATTGAAGCATTTCTACTACTCTGCCCACAAAAAACCATTACCTCTGTCTTTATGACAGAAGGTTTAATGTCGTTGAATCTTGCTCAAGTGTAATATTCACTTGAACACTAAGGTCCAATTTTATAGTGGCAATTTTTTATTCCAAATCACAGTCACAATCCAACCCAATTCAACTATTCTGATACCATAGCTTCTATGAAATAGCTTTTCTTCAGCCATACCTACTTTCCAGCTCACCGCCTTCCTATATCCCCAGAGCTTGGCCTGGTGCTCAACTCATAGTATGTGTACAATAAATTACTGGTGGATAGATGAATACTTCAAAATCTTAACTTGTGTCTCCTTATGAAAGGTGTCCCAAACAACAGACATAATAGCAATGACTACACTATGCACGTGTGCTTTAAGTATGTTGGCTCTCATCTTCACCACCACCTTGCAAGGCCAATAAAATGATGATCTACTCTGCATACAGGAAGCCGAGATTTGGATCAGTAATTGTCTTGCCCAAGAACTCGGAATTATTTGATGGCAAAGCTGGGATAGAAAGCCAGTCTGTTGGTCACTGGAATCAGACCTCCTAACCACTTGGGTAAAATGCCTCTAACCTTGGAAGTCCTCTCAGAGATATCCTGTTCTACAATGTAATGGCCACCGAGTTCTTCATGTTCTCTCATGGATCCCCATGATGCTGCCAAGGCTTCCGATACGACCCAAACACGACACCCTCATCTGCTTCCTGTCCATTCTCAGAGGTGAGAAGCTGTGTCCCAAGGCATGGTCTTCTCATCCATTCTGGATTCCCACAGATTCCAAGGGGAAAGGGACCCTTCATTCCCCCTCATTTTGTTCCCTTAAGTGTTTCATGGCTAAGCCCAGCAACAATGAACTGTCTGAAGACCATAGTGCTATATTCAGCATCACTTGTTCTTCACATACACCAGACTCTCTGTCCCCAGAACACTCTCCCACCGAGCACGCAAATAGTCTCCCAGAGCCTGGGAGGACCTACAGTGAAGTTGCATTTTGTGGAGATTTAGGTTCTAAAATCAGTGAGTATAGCAAAACAAAATAAATTTTAAAAATAATAAATAAAATTATCTTTCAAAAAACATATATGGGGCACTTGGGTGACTCAGTCAGTTAAGCAAGTGTTGGACTCTTGATTTCAGCTCAGGTCATGTTCTTACAGTCAGGAGATGGAGGCCTACCTCATCGCCAAGTGAGTGTGGAGCCTGCTTAGGATTCTACCTCTCCCTCTCCTTCTCCCTCTGCCTCCTGCGTGTTCTCTCTTTAAAAAAAAAAAAAAAAAAAATATATATATATATATATATATATATAAAATTTTATGTCATATATAAATTACATATAAATACTAATAAAATATATATATATATATAAAATTTTATGTCATATATAAATTACATATAAATACTAATATATAAACAAATAATATATAAATTATATATAAATAAAATTACCAGAACGCCTAGGTGGCTCAGTTGGTTAAGCGTCTGCCTTCCACTCAGGTTATGATCTCGTGGTCCTGGGATCGAGCCCCAATTTGGGGCTCCCAGCTCAGTGGGGAGTCTGCTTCTCCCTCTGCCTCTGCCTTTCCCCCTATTCGTGCTTTCTCCAACTCTCTCTCTCAAATAAATAAATAAATAAATAAATAAATAAATAAATAAATCTTTTTTTTTTTTTTAATTACCATTAAAATCACCTACAAAGTACAGTGTTTATGACTTTGTATATTCAGTTCTGGGTCAGAATTCTTACTAAGATTTACTTTTGAGAACCATGAAGCTAGAAAGAAAACTTAAACGTAAATGCCTACACATTCCAATCATTCTGCCTACCAGAATGGGGAAATGTTCCTGCTTGCTCGCAGGATTTATTTTGTTCTTTTTTAATGTGTGATAACCTCATCTCCTATTTAAAGGTGTGCTTGCTGTCATGACTTCATGACATGACTTCGGGTAGGTTCTGAAGTCAGAGTAGGCTGAGTCCTTGAGTAGCAACAGCAGCAGCCCCTTACCTGCCCAGATGGAACAAAATGATCCAGGGATAAACACTGCTCGAGGTCTCAAGCAGAGAGCCTGTCATATTAGGACCAATGAGAAAACAACTCATGAGAGCATCAACCCCCAACGGCTTACCTCCACCTTGCATGTCCCTCTTTCCTTTCTCGTTTTCCTCCCTCCTTTCGACGTGTGTATTTTTTCATTCCTTTCTACACATTCTTTTTATAACTATTCCTCAGGCCCCTTTATAAAGTGCCTAGGGTTGGGCTCAGTCATTATGTAAATGTCCAAATCTGCCCAGATGTTTTCTTCTCCCTGACAGTATCTTGTTTCTTTCTTTCTGTTCACTCATGGCCAATCTGAGCTTTCGAGGAAACACAAGACACTCTGATCCTCTGACACTCTGTCCCACCTTCAAATTCACATCTCCCAGCTCTTTTTCTTAACTGAAGTTGTGAATGTTGCAGACACCGTCTGGCTGGATTCTGAATTGTTTAAAGAAAGGAGAAAGTCTGATGATGAAGCTGGGGAAAACTTGCTCTGTCGTCTGTGGTTCAAACATCACAGATGCCCCAACAGGATCACGAGAGGGGACTGTCCCTGCACTTCTCTCCATGAGATAATCTCCAATCTGTTGCTTTCATTTTCGGAGAACTGTTCGCCATGGTCATTTTTCCAAGAAAACATAGTTTGGTGAGGAGTACAAAAGGAGACCAACTTAAACTGGTAAAGGGCCAACGTGAAAATAGAGCGAGGGTCCTCCCAAGTCAAAGACAGAAGCCAGAAACTCTCTTGGACTGGAAGTTAACTTGGTCAGGAAGTCGAAGTCTTGAGAAAGAAAAAGCTGTAAAGCTTTGATTAAAATTCCCACTGCTGGTTATATTTATATGCCCATTCAGGTGCTCATAAAGGAAGGGCATTTTTATTAAGACCATTGTAGATCATTTTGAATACATTTCCCTGTACTTTTCTTTTCTCCTTCCTCCATTTTTCTATAATGATATAAATTAAAGGGCAGAGGCATCAGGTGATAATGATGGATTTTCTCAGCTCTTTGGCTTGTGCCGCAACAAACCTTAATATTATTTTAGCGATGTGAGTTATTTGACCTGGAAGGCTCAGCCTATTCAATACGTGCAGTGGTAGTGCTGAGGAATTAGCTTGCTTAGCCTGGGGCAATCAATAGATTGACAAACTAGCCTTTTTTTTTTAAGTCCAAGATCTATTTTATAGGAATATTAAGCTTGCGGTGTTCAGACAACAAAGGAACTGAAGCCTGCACAAAAGCTTTCACAGCTGAAAACATTCGCAGGACACTTTTGTATCTTTAAAGAGGTTCTCATATACACAGACCCAGCCAAAGGCAGGCAGGAGGGGGGCTAAAGAGACAGAACCATTCATCTGAAATAACTATGGACAGGTTTAAAAATACACAAACACGGGCTTGAACATCTGGGAAGAAAAAAAGGTACTTTGTGTGAATTATCCTTTGGCTGTGCAACTTCAAACAATGCTCCTAGAGCTATTTTGAAAACATTATGTGAAAAGCAAAATCAGTGAGTAAAAGATGAAAAGCCGTGATCACGGGAAGAAGCGGTATCCGTGCACTGTCCCCAGATCACACACGGAGCTTTCGTGACCCAGCCCATGCTCCTTTGTGTCCGAAGGTGGAAAAGCATTTTAAGTTCCCAGGAAGTTTGCCCTGTGACTGCACGGAGCCCCCTGACAAGTCATCCTGTCATGTGATTCTGGCTGGCCACAGATGGGCTGGAAGGGAAATGTCAAGGGAAGAGACGTCTGGGAGGCAGATTTGCAGGGTTTTCAGCCTCCTCCAGAAGATGCTGCCACTAGCCTCAGGATCCCTCACTGGGAACTGCTGAAATGCATTCCCCCTTCTGGAAGCGACTAGAGAATGTCAGTGCCTTCAGTCTTTAAAGTCTGTGAGGGAGAGGGGAAGCATGCATTAGGAAACTGGGCTGCTTTCTCAAAGAAAGCAAATGTTCCTCCAGTGGACTCCTTCACTATTATCATGGACTTTCCCATTGTGGTAATGTTTATTGCTTTCCCCCTCTCCCAGGTTGTTTAAATGTCCCCTATTGAAAAGACAGAACCTCATGCAGTGAATTTTGATTAGAAGCCCGTATCATTGCTCTCCTAATACCAAGCTGGTGTTCAAAGGGTACTGTTTCAGAGGTCCTTAATTCCGAGCTGGAGCACCATACTATGTCAAACAAAGGATATGATAAGTGACAAAACAGGCAAGAAATTATTCTATTAAAAAAGACAGTGTGAGCTATTTCCCTGGAGAACACATTAACAGCCCTCCAACCGGTCCTTCTGGTAGCGACGTGGGGTGAAATCGAGCTTTGCCAAGCAGCGCGCTGGAGGGCCAATGCCAGAGAAGGGAGCTGGAGGAGGAAGCTCAGAGCCCAGGAGGAGCAGGCACAGCAGTACCGAGAAACATTGATTACACTCCAAATCAATGCAAGATGCTGACAGGGCTCCGCGGTAGGAAAAGCTGGCAACCAAACTGCCTCTCCTGAGCCCTGCCCGTCAGTAGGTGTTACTATTCATACATGCAAATCAACAAGCACTGAGCAGAGATTAAGAGAGAGGGAGGCAGAAGATGGCAAGAAGAAAAAGGCTTCAGCTCAGGCTGCAGATCAGAGCGGCAAGCATTATCATAAACATAAAAACTGAAATTCTCCCTCCATTCCCGTTCACAGGTGCTTTGCTTTAAAAAAAAAAAAAAAGTAAACCACAGATTCCTTTACGTCAAAAAACTGCGAAATTTTTGTTTTATTATGGAACAGCTGTTCTTTCAAGTTCTAGCTAAGCCCCCTAAATCTCTGTCTGGATTCGTCTAATTATGCAGCGGGGGCATCTACTAAAGTCTAATGCCAACCTTGAATTTAGTTCATCAGTATCCACAGCAATCTCATCATTCCTTCTAGTCCATGGATCGGTCCCGGAAGTGCCTGGGGAACATGTCTGAGGGTAAATAAATCTAAGGGTGTGTGTGACGCGTAGAAGAATTACCAGATGCCTCGGTAACATCCAGCAGAAAAGACCCCATGAGTTGATTCCTATCAGCATAGGATTTTTCCATGATGATATTTGTGCTTGAGCCCCAAACACACTTCCCTGAGATGTTAAAGCTCTGACTTGTCACTCTGACCATGCACATACAGCTGATGGGGACCCATGAACCTCCACAGCCAACATCTAAAGAACATCCTCTCCACCCTGGGGAAGTCAGTGATAGGCCAGGAATAGGACCTGGGCATGAACACTCTACAGATACTTAGAACCACCAGTATGAAAGAAAATATTACTACCAGCTGAGATTAACTGAGTAACTATTACCAGTTCCCAGGCCTAAAGTGCAAATAAAGGTGAGTCACACCACTAGATAGGCATTAGAGGCCTTACCCTGGTCCGGCCAAGTTCCAGTACCCCCTCCATGAAAACAGGTTGGACACAAGATTCAGGTTAGATGAAGGATTAGCATTATCCCCTCCCATTTGGAGAAAAGTTTCTTTTCAAACAAGTTATGTCAATGAAAGCTATTTCATTGGAAAATCTTTTCCAGGGTTTGAGGTATTTTGGAGTGGAGGTATTTGAGATATTTTGGAGCATTTTACAAGAATCTTTCACACACATGCATTCATTTATTCTCACCATACCATCCAGAAATTCTCTCATCCAGAAGCCTATCACCATGACTAACTCACCACCCATAAAATGCTCTCTATAATAATTACCATCTTGTGCTTAGTTTTAAAATATGCTAACTATTTTTACCAAGATGTTGGAATGTCCTAAGTGCTATCAGATCTCTCCTTGGAGCTGAGAAAATGGAGTCCTAAGTTGGTGAAGCAAAGCTCTCGTGTCCCCAAAGTTCACTGTTAGTCTTT
>CM053609.1:79084204-79128606 GCA_028646535.1 Procyon lotor
TCCTATTTCTAATCACACTTGTATCCCCACATCAGCTCTGGGGAACAGTAGGCCTCCCAGTGGTAAAAGTAGAGGCATTTAAAAAAAAAAAAAAAAAAAAGATAAGTCAAGGGGAAAAGAGGATTTAAATTAGGAGCCTGATCTTAAAGCAGGGCGTAAAGAGGTCTAAACCGCATGGAACACCTCCAACCTGTCTGTTCTACTCAACTCCAAATGAAATGCATCACCATTGAAAATTTGAAGAGTGACTCCTTCCCACACTTAACATCAGAATGTCAGTTTCCCTCCTCATCTGTTTCCATGAAAAGATAATTTACTGTCCATTATCATTCTTATCAACTTGTTCTATGACAGTGACAGCCTTTCTGGACTGATGTCAGAGACATTTTCATGCTCAGATGAAAGCAATTGCTCTTGTGAGGCATTTATTTTAAGGATCCTGTTTTGCACAAATCTTAAAGGTCACCGGGGTTGTTTACAAATATGCCTGCAAATTCTTTTATATTCCTCCCTTTGGTGAAGCTAATTTCCCTCTCTTTTCTTAAGAAATAAAATGTGGCAGAAATGATGGAGCGTGACTTCCTAGAGTCAGTCGTGAAATACCTGGCGGCTTCCACCTCGTTCTCAGGTGCAACACTCACTGTGGGGGAGCCAGCTGCCATGTCACGAGGACACCCATCCAGCCCTGTGGAGAAGTTCCCGTGGCAAGGAACTAAAGCCTCCTTCCAACAACCTGCACAAATTTGCCAGGCACATGAGTGAGCCACCTTAGAAATAGCTCCTCCAGCTCCATTCATGCCTTAAAAGGACTGCGGCCCCTGTCCGCCATCTTGGTTATCACCTCAGGAGACACTGAGCAAGATCCCCTAGCAAAGCCCCTCCTGGATTCCTGAACCACAGAAACTGTGTAAGATCATCAATCTTCATTGTTCGAAGCCAAAAGGTTCTAGGGCTAATTTGTTACAAAATAGATAACTAATACAGTCACCATTACTAATAAAACTTTATTGAGTGCCTACCTTGGACAAGACATACACATGCGGCTGTCTAGGTATGTGTACAGCACCCTTTCTGAAGAGGTCAAGCTTTTTCTTCAATGGCATTCCCAGATCTTAGGGGAAAGGTTTCAAACAGGAGTCTACATTGTGATTGCAACTGAACTCTTTTAGAGAAATGGGTTTTCTCCACCCACTCTTTTCTTCAGCCTGGAAAGGATTTTGTTTGTCACTTAAAAACAAGTCATACTGTTATCACGGGTGTCTTCAGAAGCTGACATCATGCCATATTTATGTTTTGTCCTACTTGTTGCCTTCCAAGTGCAGCTGAGACACCGCAACATTTTCAAATAACAGGCGAAGAAAACAAATTCTTGGAAGAAAGCTGTCACCCAATTTTATTGGCAGCACAAAACTGAGTTTTAGCTAACAGGACACACATAAATATTCCTGATGCCTGCTCATTCTGAATGTTATGTCTCCCTGGCTTGTCATTAACAATACAGATCAACACCCGAGTCTCACGAATGGGGAAGGAACACCAATGCCAACAAAATGACAGTGTCTGTGGAGGACACAGATGATCAGGCAACTATTTAGAAGAGCTCATCTCAGGCACTAACTCTCAGGCAGTGAATAGAACAGGCTCTTTCATCTGATTTACCCTTCGTGACTATTTTCACTTTTAAGAGGGCCTGAGAAATGGCTGCCTGTCTCAACAAATGCTTTTTCTCCTTCCGCGCTCGTTCTCTGAAAGACTGTACAGACTAGTGTCCTTCCTCTCTGGGAGACTGGGCTGGGGCAGACCCAGCCAGCGCCTCTCTCCAGATCGCTGGTCAGTGTGGCCACAGAGGAAGCACCCTACCCCTTGGGCTCAGCCTAGATACCAGCTCCTGAGCGGAGGAAGCCCCCCTGATGTTGTTGTGCTGGGAAACTGGCATTTCAGACTTTGAAAAGAAAAAGAAGAAAAGATGGGAGGAAGGAGGGAAGGGAAGGAGTGAGGGGAAGGAAGGAAATAGCTAACAAAGAGATCCAAAAAACCTTCAGCTGTGTGTGGCTCTTGTTTAACACCAAGCAAATGTCATGCAGAAAGTGAGACACAGCAATGCTCTTGCTTTTGGCAAGAAGCGGAAGCAGTATAGTTCAGCCATTAGACAGCCTGGCTTCAAATTCTGGTTTAGTCATTTCTCAAGTTTGTGGCACGCAGCAAGTTACTCATGCCCTGTAAGCTTCAGGTTATCAGCTATAAAATAGCGTGATGGACTAGCCCCCACCTCTCAGGGTTATGAGGGGATTTAAATGAGGCTGTATGGGTAAAGCACATAGCAATTCCTGACTTACAGCCTATACTCAAGAGAGGTTAGTTATTATTTTTATCATAAGCGCACGATTGCATGGCCAGTGGAAGCTATGTTTCTCCCCAGGCCTTCTGGTAAAGAACAAGCACTTATCTGAGAACTAGGGGACACACCCTGCTTTCCTGCTTTGCCTTCCCCTATACTCATCTTCAATCATCGACAGAGCAATTGCACTACTTTGCTGAAAAACACCCCGTAGTCAGACGGGGTCTGGCCTGAGGCAGATGCCGTTAGAGGAAAGTTTGGACATGGGAAATCCATAACTGGAACCATACCAGGGCAGTGTAGACACCTGGATGGAAATGAGAAAAGTCCTTCCATCCTGATTCTAATGCACACGGGGGTTCAGTACAGAGATTAACGCTCTCTCTTTCCCACAAATAAGTTGCAAGGAGCCAGTTTTTAAAAGCAGCCCTTAAAGAGGCATCCCCTCTAGGGTCAACCTTACTTAGAGGTGACTGTAGACAGCCACCCACGGGACCGAATCTCCCAGGCACCCAAAAAGCTTTTGAGAGTCTGAAATTTCCTCACAGACAAAGACTTGTACTCTACAAATAGAGATATTTCAACAAGCAACTATGACTAGAAGAAATAACCCAAAATAGAATAGCTGATATCAGATCACCTTTCCTGAGAGTGAGTTTTCAGGAAGTGGATGGAAAGGGGAGTGGAGAAAAGGCAGAAGGTGGAAGATGACTGGCTAGGGGGTTAGGACATTATGAGGTGTGTCTTCTAGGAAACAGAAGCCAAAACAGGATGAACATGCCCTAAATTTCTTCTTCTGCTTCTGAGAGAAAATGGGGAGGGAGCTGGAAGAGACTTGGAGACTCATCAGAGAACCATGCCAGTCTGAGTCCAAGTGAGGGAAGGAAAGATGGGATGGAAACATCTTGGGCTACAGTGCAGTTCTGAGTTGAGTAAGGCCCTCAGGGAACTCCTGCGCCAGAGTTGCCCAGAAACAGTCCATGGTTGGGAGCAGCTGAGGGGAAGCATGGCATTGGCAGGATATAGTTGACAATACTGCATCATTCCAGATGGCCAACAGACACATGAAAAGATGCTCAATATCACTCATCATCAAGGAAATAACAAATCAAACCACAATGAGGTACCACCTCACACCTGTCAGAATGGCTAAAATTAACAACACAGGAAACAACAGATGTTGACAAGGATGCAGAGATGGGGAACCCTCCTACACTGTTGGTGGGAATACAAACTGATGGGGTCACTCTGGAGAACAATATGGCGGTTCCCTAAAAAGTTAAAAATAGAGCTTCTCTACCACCCCACAATTGCACTGCTAGATATTTATCCAAAGGATAAAAAAATGATGATTCAAAGGGGTACATGCACCTCAATGTTTATAGCAACATTATCGACAATAGCCAAACTATGGAAAGAGCCTAAATGCCTATTGACTGATAAAATATGGTAGATATATGCAAAATGGGATATTACTCAGCCATCAAAAAGAATGAATCTTGCCATTTGCAATGATGCAGATAGAGCTTGAGTGTATTATGCTAAGTGAAATAAGTCAGAGAAAGACAAATATACTGTATTTTCTCACTCATATGTGGAATTTTAGAAAGAAAATAGATGAACATATGGAAAGGGGGAAAGGAAAAAGGAGAGAGGGAAACAAACCATAAGACTCTTAACTATAAAGGGCAAAAAGGGTTGCTGGAGGGAGGTGGGTGGGGGATGAACTAAATGGGTGATGGGTATTAAGGAGGACACTTGTTATTATGGGTACTGGATGTCGTATGTAAGTGATGGATCTCTAAACTCTACTCCTGAAACCAATATTGCATTGTATATTCACTAAAATTTGAATTAAAAATAATACTTTATCATGCACTTGAAAGTTGCTCAGAGCTCAGACAGTAGATCTTAAATGTCCTCACCAGGAAATAAAGGCAATTATGTGATAGAAGTATCAACTAACCTTATTTCAGTAATCATTTTACAATATGTACTTATGTCAAACCATCACACTATACATTTTAAACTTACGCAATGTTATAGATCAATTATATCTCCATAAATCTAAAAAAGTAATAAAAATAAATTCAAAAATAAAAAAACCAGGCTGGGTTTCAGAGCACAGCAGCTGGGCCCCCCTGCCCTCTCCACCCCAGCCCTACCCTCACACCCCAGCCCCCTACCCTTATCAGCTGTGTTTCCTGCAGACCAGAGAGGCAGGTGCCCTGGCTATCAGGTGAGGGGAGGCTGGAGTTGATAAAGACCAGCCTTAACTCCTGCGGTGCTAGAACCAGCCCTGCGGGCCTCAACATCAGACAGATAAGGTTTTTAACCCCCCTCCCCAGTCCACCAAGAGCCATGACTTGTTTTTGATTCCACACAAAATCCATGAGGACCCACGGCGCCAAGCAATCTTCCTCAATCCTTAGTTGACTTTTGTCTGGCTCACGTTTTGGGATTCCCACCCAGAGTCCCTAGAGAATGTGATCTGGAGTAGCAAAGGTTCCAGGAGGGCAGCCCCTATTCTGTCCTTTCTCCCCTCTCCCATTGGAACCACAACAAGCCCTGGGTGGAGAAAGAGGGGCTAGTTTCTGAGGCCATTGTACCAGGGAGATCAAGCCTAGGGTGGGCCATGTGGGATGACCAAGGGAGAGGGTTGGTATGGGAAGCCAAATTCAGTATTTTTCTATTTCATAACTTTGCCAGGCATCTAGCTAGACATGGGAGAGGAGGGAATTAGATCATCTATGATAACATTCACCAAGATTTCACTTTCCAAAGAGAAGGGGTTCTTGAGTTTCTCCTGGCTCTCAGACCCTCAGGGATCAAGGGTTAGAGAGAGTCTATCTTTCTTTGACATTGAACTTTTCATTTGCTATGAAAAGGGGCCCAGGCTCCTTTGATGAAGTTGACTAAAGAAAGCTATTTATTGGCAAATAACTGTTTTCAAATCCCTAATAGCCATCATGAGACTCCACAGGTACCTCGAAGATGTGCTTGACTCAAGAGGTGCATTAACAGAATGGAAAGAAAGGGGAAGTAGGCGGCCCTCAGGACCCACTTCGACAAAGAGCCTCTCTGCAGGTCCTAGTTCATTTTAAAATGTCCTTGAAGAAGTTTGCTATCTGCTCTATAAGGTTCCTAACTTATAACAGGAAATACATTCATAAATTGTATCCAGATCATATGGAACATTCACCTGGAAGATTCATGTGGCCAGACAAGCAAAAATAAAATAAAGAACTCTACCATGAGAGTAAAATAATTAAAACATTAGCACCCAAAACAGAAAAGGAAAGTGGGAGGTACTTAATTGGGCTGTTTTTGCATTCATTTTTTTACTGTAAAGATAAGATTTTACACATAGATAAAGAGACATTATATGTAAACAAAATAATTTCTTCTTCAAACATCCATAGGAGTTTGTCTGGGTGGTTGTTTTCCATACTCTATAGAACAGTGTTTATTTTGCGTTTATTCCTGGGACCCAAGAGATATGTTATACTTATTGCAGAAATTATTTACCCCATGTTTTTGTTAGGTTTGAATATTCATCTATTCTTGAATAGCAGACTGATTGTGACATTGAAATCTTGCATAATTTTTTTAAAGATTCCACTTAATAACTAAGCTTAATGTGCATTCAAAACAGGGTGTGAGCTGCACTAGCTCCTTGGCTCTGACTTTGCTTCTTCCCAGTGGAAGTCAAGCAGCTGGCTCTCTGCCTGTAGATCCTTTGTGGTAACTCAGACTAGAACTCTTCCCCAGGTGGGGGAACATACCAGCCGGCCCCCTTCCTCTTCTCACACTAAAGGACGTGGGGAGAGGGAGGAGGTCTTGTGAAAAGCCTACTGTGAGCCTAGCATCACACTGGATCGATGTTTCTCAGCCTTTTTTCATCATTACTCCCCGAGGAGACTTTTTAGACATTTTTCCTAATCACTCCCCTCCCTCATTAATTTTTACCACAACTATATTCTACATCTGTTTATGTACTTGTATGAATATCTTTATAAAATATCTATACAAAAAAATATGAAATTTTTTCACCCCTCCCAGAACCAGTTTTTTGTTTTGTTTTGTTTTTTTAAAGATTTTTTTTTTATTTGACAGAGAAACACAGCGAGAGAGGGAACACAAGCAGAGGGAATGGTAGGAGGAGAAGCAGGCTTCCCGCCAAGCAGGGAGCCCGATGCGGGGCTTGATCCCAGGACCCTACGATCATGACCCGAGCCAAAGGCAGACACTTAACGAGTGAGCCACCCAGGCGCCCCCCCAGAACCAGTTTTTACGCCCTTTTATCCCAGTATGTGGGAAGGATATCACCCCCACTGAGAATGCATGTACTAGATGCTCCATGTTAATTAACCACTTGATTTGATTTTATTTGATTTGATTTGAGGCAGCAAAGTGTCATAAATAAAGTATGTATCTGAACCAGACTATCTGGATTCAAATCCATGTACGACAACTTCCCAGAGACATGACCCTGAACAATGAACTTCCATGTGCCTCAGTTTCCTCATCTGTAAAATGGGGACAATAAAATGTGCCTAATAAAGTCATTGTGCTGATTAAATTAGTTAATATTAAGTAAAGTGCTTAAAATAGCACCTAGCTCATAGCAAGCACTGTACAAGTGGTTGTTGCTTTATTAGCAAATCCAAGAACACTATCATGCATCGTAAGTATTACAAGCCTATTTTAACAAACAAGAAACATACATTCAGGGAAACACGAAAGCCATTCTCCAGGTGGCAGACTGCCCACTTCTCCTTTGTCCTCACATGGTGGAAGGGGGAGGATCTCTGTGGGGTCTCTTTTTAGGTACATGAAGCCCACTCCTGGGGGCTCCACACTCGTGAACTAATCCCCTCCCAAAGCCCCCCACACCCCCAAGACCATCACATTGGACACAGAGCCGTCTGAACCCAAGCAGCCTCCCTAGATAGCCGGAAGTGCTTTCCCAGGAAAGGCGCCAAGTGCCTTCCTCTCATCTTAGGATGGGGGAAGCCATTTGGTGTCACACAAAGTATCCTGGTCTAGGAGGCAAGAAGCTGAGCCCAGCCCCAGGTCACAGGCTAGGAGCTTGGGCCCATCACCTGACTCTCTGGTCCTCAGTTTCTTCACGTGTTCATGAGAAGATGAACTCTACGGATTCCATAGTGCCATAATTCTGGGACCCCAGAGCTCAAGGGAGAGGAGGGAGTCCTGCAGGCATAAGCCCAGGACCCTGACAGTCTGCCTTTTACCACATCTACTCAGCAAGCCCACACAAGCCAAGGTAGGCAAGCACACACCCTCCCCCCAAACATCAGGAATGCAGTGCATCGTCCCTGTGCCTCCAGCCCATCCCCTCCGGGTCATCGAGACCAAAAGGACGCTCTGTCCCCATCCCAGGCCCACCAGCAGAGGAGCAAAGATGAGTCAAAGAAACCCCAAATAAACTCATTAGCAGACCCAGTCCCTCCAAAGATGCCATGTTTCCTTAACCTGAAAAGACTGAGCAGCAATTAATGAGATGTCATTAGATCATAACAAAAATGATGGTTTTATGCATATTTGATCTGATTTTTTTTTATCTGATTTTAAAAACCGCTTATGGCCTACAAAGGTCTTAGAGTAACCTCCACACATTTGTTTTATATTAACATTTTATTATATTGGAGGAGTTCTACGAATGTAGTTTTGGGTCTTTTTTTTTTTCAACCTAGCATTCTACTATGGACATTTTCCTATGCCTTTAAGTGATTTTGAAAAGTGTGATTTTTAATGGCTGCTGATGTTCCCTCATGGGGGTAAGCCATCAGTAATTTGCTTAATGTCTCTCTTGTTGGATCATTAGGTTGTTTCCATTTTTTTGTATTAAATATAAAGCTACCAGAACGTTCCTATACAAAGATTTTTGTGTGAATCTCTAATTGTTTCCAAAGGATAAATTCCTAGAAGTGGAATTACAGGATTCAAGTGGGGGCATGTTTCAAGGCTCTTGGACATAGTGTCAAATTACCCAATAAAAAGTTAATATCACTTTTTACTCTCATCAGCAGCAGAGAGAGCCCCCTTGTCACCTATACGCCTAAGTTTCCTCATCTGTAAAACAGGGATGATAATAGTGTATCTATAAAGGTCATCGTGCTGATTAAATTAGTTAGTATAAACAAAATGTTTAAAATAGTGCCTACACTCTAGTCACCTACACTCTTGTCATTTTTCAATATTTGCAAATTTGTTAGGTTAAAAAAGTAATATATTATTGCTTTAAGTTATATTTCTTTGATTATTATTGGAGTTAAAGACAATTCCTTATATATTTCTTCTTTTGTGAAGTATCTGTTCATGTCCTTTGCTCATAAAAGGAAAACTTTCAAAACCCTCCCCCAATAATGCCCTTTACGACACAATCTAGTTAATGATTCTTAAAACTACTGAAAATTTTCTCAACATACTTTTGTGACTTAAAAATTCAAACAATTCCTATTTCTTTTAATTACTTTTATCTTATAGCAATTATCACTTTCTTGCAAGGCCAATAGAAAAGAAAAAAAAAGCACGGGTTAGATTTTTTTTTAATGACTTTCGGAATGAGCCACACCTGAATCAGCATATAAACCATCTTAAGAAGGTTCATCATCTGTTCTTTAACTGAAATAATTGTATGGAGATAGTAAAAAGCATCATCCAAAACTTCCAAACATCCAGACTCTGTTTCTTCACTGTGGTCCCCCAGACACCCCAATACTCTGAGAGAATCCCTGGGAGAATCCATTCAGAAGGCAAATCCCAAAGGCCCTCCTCATACCCCCTAAATAGAATCTCAAATGACTGAACCCTAGAATCTTCCTACTTCACAAGCTTCTTGAACGATCGAGGAATTACAATGCTAAGTTATGTCTTATTTGCCCCAGTTTATCGTTTGTAATCTGTTTCACAAAGAATAATTAAGCCAAAGGTAGAAATTCTTTGTCAGAACTATAGTAAATACCTACCAAACTTTAAGTGCTTTTATTTCTGTTAAACATGAATCTCCAGGTAATTTGTTAACTGATCAACACAGATCAGTTGCCCTGGTCCCCACCCCCAATTCCAGCTGTGTGGCCTTAGTGGCTTATTTTGCTAAGCCTTGATTTCCTCATTTGTATAGGGGACATTGAGGTGCCCGTCTCATAGAATCATTTCAAGAAGGAATCTTGTAATGCTGAAAAAATAAAATAAAACTATTTGGGGGGGAAAAAAAGAATTGACTAAGACTATGTTCAATGTCTAACACAATTTCTGCCATCCAAAAAAAAAAAAGGCAATTGTAATGTCAGTGGTATGAGAATTTGTGCAGCTGAGGAGAAGGAGGAGAAATCCGTCTCTATCAACAGCTAAATATTATGGAACACTACAGTTTATAAACCACTTTCACAGAAATACCTTATTTGACCCTCTGAACATTTCAGTGACATAGGAAGAAAACATTGTTATTATATCCCTTTTACAGATTAAGGCAACTGAAGGCTGATGGAAGCTATAAAGCTATGTGGTAGCTATGTGGTAAGTGGTGGAGCTTGAACTTCTGCCTCTAGAACCCAATATCTCAACACTTGTTAAAAACATAAAAGCACAAAGTCTCCTAGAGACTATAGTCCCTAGAGTAATTTTATGGTTGGAAATGTCCCCTAATGTACTCAGTCTGAAGAACACTTTTCAGGCCTTAGAAAGTACAATAAACAACAGCTAAATGAAAATCAGAGCAATTCGCATTTTTCCAGAATCTCAGCTTGTTCTAAATTACGTCTGGTTTACCTACAGTTCAACAGAGATCATCACGGTCATGTTCAAAACTTCCATATTACAGAAATATTCTGGACAGGTTTAAAGGACTGCTCAAAATGGCCTCTCTTAGGGGGCGATGAGCCATGAGAGACTGTGGACTCTTAGCAACAAACTTGAGGGTTTTGGATGGGGAAGGGATGGGGTGTTGGGCAATCCTGGTGGTGGGTATTGAGGAGGGCACGTATTGCATGGAGCACTGCGTGTGGTGCATGAACAGTGAATCTTGTAACACTGAAAAAATAAAATAAACATATTTGGGGAAAACACCTCAAAAAAATAAATAAAAATTGAAATATAAAGAAAAAAAATGGCCTCTTTCTCTGAGACTCCACAGCCCCTCACACTCAGAGCCCTGGGTTCTTTTCCTGGCTCTCCTCACAGCTCCCAGCTGCTAGCATCCTCCTCCTTTGCTTTAAAGAGTGTTTGCATAATATTCATGGTAAGATTTAGGTCCAAATTAACAAAATGAAAATCCTCTGTCCTGAGGTCTCCACTAATGAAAACAGATCTTATTTTCATTCAATTCCCTAAACTCCTGATGCAGAAGACGTCCTCGTCCACACCATTTTTCTTTAGGTTTCTCCACTACCAAAAATATTATCCGAAGAATCATAAAACTATGGGGGAAACAACTCATTGAGATTGTAAACAGCATATCACTCTTCGCAGATCGATGCAGCATTTGAATATAGCCTCATTCTGTGTTTCCAGCTTCAAGTCAGGGCCATTCATAGTTCGTCACTTCATAATTACATCCAATTAACAGCTCAGAGGCTGAGCAGCAGAGTGACTGGTAAGCACGGAAAGCTACAAATCTGTTTTGCAGTAGGGTATATTTTTTTTTTCCTCCCTTGATTTTCTTTATTGTTGTTTTGCTTGTTGCCTATTAGCATACCTCTGGGGAATGTTTCAAAGATGCAATGTTAATGAGCAAACACTTGTGAGATTGCCAGCCATTTCAAATGACTTTCATTCTTTCCAGGGCACAGAAAGGGGGGAAAAAAATGAACGGACACATTATTATGCGGCAAAATAGAGTTATGTAGAAAATGCAAAATTATGCACAATATTATTTATGCAGAGCACATCCCTGAAGAATTCAGGGCATCATTGATTAGCAGTAAGAAAGTAGGAATAGATCTGAATATTACTGTCTACTAAAGAATCTCATTAATACAAGAACACCAAAGGAGTGCCTGGGTGGCTCAGTCATCAAGCATCTGCCTTCGGCTCATGTCATGATCCCAGGGTCCTGGGATGGAGTCCTGCATCGGGCTCCCTGCTCCGCGTGGAGCCTGCTTCTCCCTTTGCCTACCACTCCCCCTGCTTGTGTTCCCTCTCTCACTGCCTCTATCGAATAAATAAAATCTTTTTTTAAAAAGGCAAGCTGACATCTGTCAAAAAAAAAAAAAAAATACAAGAACATCATGGATATTTCACAGCAAGAGTCAGGAGTTACTGTCCCTAAGCTTAGAGACCAAATGATAAGGTACCTGGAGGGGTAAAGGAAGTAGAGATTAGTGAAGGGAGAAACTGTACAAAGGCCAGACAGGGACTTAAGGTTCACTAGATAAAAATAATAAAAACAACGGCACTATCATGAGCACAGTTAACATCTACTGAATGCTTGCTAAGTCACGGGCATTGATTCATTTAATCCTCACAACCATTCTTTGAAGTAGGTAAAGTTATCAACCCATTTCACAGTTGAAGGCTGAGAAACTGAGGCTCAGAAAAAATAGGTAACTTGCCCAAAATCACACAGCAAGTGAGTAAGCAAAGACCGAACTGAAACTCTTAAACCCGCTCCAGAGCCCCTTCGCCTCATGGCTGCTAAAGAATGGGACTCCACTGCTGGGATGTTCTGGACCTGGGTTTTTGTCTTGTCACGTTTATAGGCCCTTGGAAAACTGATAAGAACAGTGGACATTTCTGCAGGAAAATGCATGAAGGCTCTAACCAAATCCTGCAAATAATCTTGAGGATATAAAGTTTTCTTAAGGTACATCCTTGGCCCCTTATGAAGATCCCTATTCTAGAGGAAACCGGTAATGAAACTGTCACAAGGGGTTAATTCTGAACACTCACAGATGCAATAAATTTCTCTGAGTCACAAATCATCATGCTTGAGGTGCAATGAGAAGGAGGACACACGTACCATGACCCTCTTTTCAAGAGAACTTAAGACCGTGGCCCGCCCTTCTGCCCTCTGATTCCACACTAAGGTTTTGTGCTTATAATTCGATGTTATCCTTATAGTTCTAATTTGTGCAACTAGCACTCATTTAAGGCTTCCTCTCAGTGCCCTCACTATCCAAGAGCTCTTATTACTGATTATGGTAAATGGAAGGAAAGAAGAAGAGAGGCAAGGAGGGAGGAAAGTGGTTCTGTAAATGTCCCCCACCTGTGTGTCTCCTCCATTCCCTGAGTCCTCTAAACAACTCATCGTGTCCTCCTTTTTCTCAGAAACTTTATGCTTTCAGAACTTCCAGGTAGACTGGGCACCAAACTAATAGAACAATTCTGTTTTCTTTGAGAAAAGTAGTCGTCATATCAGCGATTTACTAACATATCCAACAGACTCATGCCAGTAGAGCCGATAGTCCCCACCATGAGGGGGTTTGAGGGAAATGTCCACTATGGCAAAATCCAGTCACTTCCTAGAGATGCCCACAGCCTGAGAGCACCATGGAGGAGGCAGGATGGAATGAGAAACTCTTCCTGCCAGACTCAGGGAAGACATCACAAGGACACTGACATCTGAGCGGGGTCCTGCAGGATCCGTTAAGAACTGGTGGGTAGAGGGGCGCCTGGGTGGCTCAGTCGTTAAGCGTCTGCCTTCGGCCCAGGTCAGATCCTAGGGGCCTGGGATCAAGCCCCGCATCGGGCTCCCTGCTCAGCGGGAAGCCTGCTTCTCCCACTACCATTCCCTCTGCTTGTGTTCCCTCTCTCGCTGTGTTTCTCTCTGTCAAGTAAATAAAATCTTTAAAAAAAAAAAATTAAAAAAAAAAAAAAAAAAAAAGAACTGGTGGGTAGAGAAAAGAGTAAGAGTGTGGCAGGTGGAAGAAAGATCGGGAGCAAGAACTTACAGTGGTGGGAGGGGACTGAGTCCTCAGTCAGGCGATGAGAAGTTCTGAGTCCTGGGGAGAAGGCCAGAAAGATGGGCCAGGGCCAGACCACGAAAGGGCACATACCTTGGGCCAAGAAATTAATTGTATCCTTGGAGCTCCTGGTTCTCAAACTTTAGTGTCCATAAAAGTTACCTGAGTATTTGTTACAAGTCCCTGGGCCTGCTCCTAGAGCTTCTGATAATAGGTGCATATTTGACAAACACGTGATTCTAATGCAAGTGATCTTCAGAGCATACTTTAAAACAAACAAAAACAACAACCCTGGTGAAAGCAAAAGAAAGGCTGCTAGGAAACTACACAGTTTGCCAACAGAGGAGCTGCTTTATACCCATCGCTCAGAAGATAATGTGCACACAGGAATCCACAGTCCCATTCAGCCACATCCATAGTGATTCCTGAGAGTTAGAGTCCCGTCCAAAGATACTCCTCCCTTACACCAGCAGACAGAGATGGGCCGGAAACAGTCCCCGACACACACATGGCCCATTTCCAGAAAGACTCACCTGTGGACAGTGCCAGTCATGATGCGTGGCCTTACTAGGTACTCGGTAAGGGCTATGGACAGAGTCTCCTCTCAGAAAGAGGAAATCTAAGCCCCTCATTTCAGCCATTCAGAAATCTTACAGTAAAAAATACCCAGCTGGTACTTCTACCAGCAAAGACACCATTTCCCCAAGATAATGCGGGTAAAACAGTGGTCCCCTATAATGGGTTTATCCACCCTTGCTTTATAAAAACGTTTGGAAGTTCTTCTTTGGAGAGAAGTTGTATGATGACGATATCCCTCTAGGCAGTTTCGACCTACTACTGGTTCAGGTGGGAAGATATTGCCCAGATCTTTGTACTTAGCTGTGGGAGTCTACTCTGAGTACCCGAGGGGGTTTGGATTTACTCTCTTGGTTATCAGCAGATCAGAAACATGCATTTAGTCCTCCAGAGAGCTGTTGTGAAGCTTTATGCCACATACACCAATGAGCACAGGATCCCTCTCAAAGGCACCCAACAGCCTCTGATTGAGCAACACGTGAGCCACTCCTGAGCTCGATGAGTCTTGCCGCCCCTTGTCTGGCTTTCACTGAGAGTCAAACTTTTCATCTTCATCAAGGAGGGATTCAGCCCTTGATGTCAGGGACCCCCTCTCTGCTCAACTCACCTGCTTAGGGAGTCAACACATCCAAAGGCTTGACATCCTCAGCCTCACCGCTTAGAAAGAATGAGCAATGTCCATTGGTCAACTATTGGGACCTAACAGCATAAATATTTGCCCGGGGTCACTCTAATTGTCAACTGGTTTCCCCTGAAATGGATCAGGCTTCTTAAAAGACATGTGGTGGGGGGGATGTAAATACCTTCCCTCTAAGACCGTTCAGTGTTTACTTCACTAAAACACTCTATTATTGCACACCGAGGGAGAGAAGGGACATGGGGAAGACCCAATTTCATGGTGATTAAGTGCAGCGTAATTGTCGAAATTATTTGCATTTGTCTGAATAACACTCACTTTTAAGACTATATCATTTAAAGCAAATTGTTGGATATTATTTTTTCTGGCTGCAATAATCAGGCATTTTTCATAAAATGGCTTCCTTGCAAGAAAATCACCAAATAATGGCAGAAACACACCCAGCTCTAAATACCATGAAGTGTGAGGAGGCAAAGTCAAGATTAAAATGGCTCTCATGCTGTGGATACACTGAAATGATGTCTTGCTGTTCCCGGGCACACTGGGAGCCGCTGCTGAGGCGCTAATGGGCCCCACACAGTCCTTTAGAGTGGCTTCCTCGTAGGGCATCTATAATAACTGGGCTTCGGGGTATACCAGACGGAGTAAACGCAGGGCCCGGTGCTCCTGGGAGAACAAAAGCTTCTCGCACCAGGGTTGACTGCAGGCTTCCACTCAGGTCTTGGGCTGCTTCCCACAGTCTGTCTGTTTGCCTCCTTGTTCCGGGAGGCTGCACAGGAGGTTACTTGTCCATAAAAGCCACACCAGAGGCCTCCATACAGGCCCACAGTAGGGCATGGGAATACTGGGACTACTAATTATTTTCCTATGGCCACCTTGCCTCCCTTACCCCCACCAAAACACTTTTGGGAGAGTGTCCCCTTTTTAGAATGAGTTCTTATGTTACAGGTCTCCTTGCAACCCTGATCCTGTACAAAGCCTACCTCCGATGCTTGATAATAATATCTGGGTTATAGGGGCGCCTGGGTGGCTCAGTGGGTTAAAGCCTCGCCTTCGGCTCAGGTCATGATCTCAGGGTCCTGGGATCGAGCCCCGCATCGGGCTCTCCACTCAGCGGGGAGCCTGCTTCCTCTCTCTCTCTGCCTGCCTCTCTGCCTACCTGTGATCGGTCAAATAAATAAATAAAATCTTAAAAAAAAAAAAAGATTAAAAAAAATATCTGGGTTATATTTCCAAATAAGAATTACAGATTTAAAACCTCTTCTGATTCGTTTCGCATACGGCTTTTGCATTTGTCTTCAGTTTAGTCCACAAGGGTGTGCTGAGTGTCTTAGTGTACCCGTGCCTTCCCCAGACCACTCAGATCCAGAGCCGGCCTCTCCTCGGGTGGTCCAGGCCATCATGGAGCCTGCCCTCTTCCCCCGTCCAGCTACATCCCCTCCCAGACCTCGTCAACCAACCTCCCCAGAAGAAGCTCCAAATCATCAGCTCGCCACCAGCTTCCAAGTATCACACAGGTCCTCAGTGTTCCCTCTGTTCTCCCTGTGATGGGGCATATTGGTGCCCAGCCCTACATCTTCCCAGAAACACTGCCTAGACAGTCCCCTTCCTACTCGTTCTCAATTTGTTCCTCTAACTCTTTCCAAGTGCCCATCTTAATTCACCCCATGTTCCCCCAAGTCTTTGCCAAGGGCTGCTACTCTGTAAGGCTCTGTCCCTTCTGATGTTTGTCCCACTGAATATCCAATTTTCCTCTTTGCCTTCACATAGGTATAGCTTCTTCCAGCTGGGATTTGGAGTTTGCAAAAGTGGAAACCAGGTCTTTTACTTCTTGCTGTGGATTCTATTCACATTCCTCTAATGCCCACTATGTGCTGTCTCTCAAAGGATCAAAAATGGTACCTGCTATAGAGTACACACCGCATAAATAAGTAAACACTTGTTGGTTTAATGAACAAACTCAGGAATTTTAAGAAACAAAATGGAGAAAGAAAGAAAAACAGAGACAAAGTAAAACAACACACTCTTAACTACAGAGAACAAACTGATGGTTCCCAGAGGGGAGGAGGGTAGAGGCAGTGGGTGAAATAGGCGAAGGGGATTAAGAGCACACTTATGATGAGCCCTGGGTAAGGTAGAGAATTGCTGAATCACTACCTTGTATACCTGAAACTAATATAGCTAATTCCAGTATGTCAACTATACTGGAATGAAAATTATAAAATAAAATAAAATAAGACACAAGCAAACTCAGAATCCAACAAGCTCATTGGATTCCGTAGCTCCTTCTTATTCCTATGGGGATGAAAAGCCTAATAAATTTGTACACATCCACTCTGCACATATTTTTAACCCAGAGGATGCTATCTCCGCATGAGCAGGGATGACATCATTTTAAGCCTTGAGCCCAAAACTCCCAACCATGGCAGGGAAGAGAGTCTGAATGACACCTGTCCAGTCATCCCACTGTGCAGAGGAAGAGGAGCCTCTGACTCTCCTGGGACCCTTTGCGCTTGGTGGGATGCAGAGTCAACTTAAGAATCTGGCATGGAGGAAGCACATTTCCATCCCCACTGAGCCCCTGCAGGCTCTGACTCCCCAAGGATGCCCCAGAACCCAGCCCGGCCTCCTCCGTGAAGCAGATAAGGTTCTCCTGCAGCTCCCCACCCCCAAGCTTATGCTCCACTCACACCAAACACAGATGCACACCAACGGTCCACTGAGGAGATAGCCATTCCCAAAACTGGCCACATCGGGGAAACTTCAGGAGAACACCAACCCTCAGGACAACCCAGGGAGGACAACAAGGGAGGAGGAGATATCTGCAGCTGACACACTTTCTCTCCCCAATCCAAGCCGTTCTGGGGATGGCAAGGGGCAATAGATAAACCAAATGGAATTTAAAATCCTGGTTCCAGTACCTGTGTGACCTCAGGCAAGTTGCTCCATCTCTCTCTCTCTCTCTGTCTCTCTCAATCTCATCTGTAAAATGGGGATTCTAATAATACCTGCTTTGCTGAATGTGGAGAATTAATATGGTCTAAACAAGTGACACGGTTAACACAGTGCTGGTCATGCTGTCAGGGCTCATGATTATTTATTATCACTAACTGTTATCACTGAAATCCAAAATTGGACTTTTCCTCTCTTGCCCCAAATGGCCACATGTCAAGAATCCATTCTCTTTTCCCTTCCTGCTTACCCACTTTCCTCCTTCCATTTTCTCTTTCACTTCCCCTCTCCCTCACCTTTTCAGAACAAGCCCTGAAATTACATTTGAAATGAAAGGCAGTGATGGCTCTGAGTCAGGCCCGAAGCCTGGTCCTGTACACCACCCCTTGGCTCCACCGACTGTCCTTTCCTCACAGGGACAACCTCACTACATTTCCTTTCCGTCACCATCATCCCTGCGCTAGACACCCTTTAACTTCTCAGAAAACAGGGTGCTGTTTTTGAGATTTTCCCTGTGTACCAGTTAGGAAACTGCAACCAAAAATTTTCTCATCCAGCTTCTTGGAAGATAATGAAGTATCTTCCATAGTATCTTCCATGTTGACCAAGATTCACCCAGAAAGTGAATTACTTTAGAGAAAGAAGTCTATGTATGTATGCTGAAAAAAATGGAAACTTGTCTATGTTCATGGGAAATGCTGTGCATTCAGTGAAGCTGTCTGGGTTTTATTTTCTCTCTTAAGACGTAAAATACAATACAGAACATTTGTCTGGATTTTCCTGGAATTTGGCATGCCTGTGGCTCTTGTTTTATTCTCCAGTTACTGAATCTTTTGTTATTAATATTTTAGTCCTTCACTATGTTTATGTTGTACTAATGGGAAAGCATTTTGCCCTCTAGGAGCCAAAAACTACATCTAATAGCCTGTTAACATGCCCTCCAGTAAATTAGCAAAGAATATAGCTTTATCTTTCATTTATTAAATAATGAGACTGCTTTCATAAATAGCACTTTTTTTTATTTAGCATGTACTTGAAAAGACTCTACGGGTTAAATAATGTCTCCATACCCTGTGATACACAGAATAATGGCCTCAAAGATGTCCAGATCCTATTCCCCAGAACCTGTGCTGTTTCCTCAGAAGGCAAGAGCGGTCACTGAAGTTAAGGACTTTGAAATGAGATTATCCTGAATTATTTGGTTGGGCTCAACCTAATTATATGAGTTCTGAAAAGTGGAGACATTTTCCTAACTGTGGTGAGAGAGACACAGATATAACTACAGAAGAAGGGTCAGAGAGATACAACATGAAGACTACCCACCATTGCTGGCTTTCAAGATGGCAGAAGGAACACCAGCCAAGGAATGTGGGCAGCCTCTAGAAGCTAGTAAAGTCAAAGAAACATGTTCTTCTCTAGAAGCTCCAGAAAGGAAGGTGGCCCTGCCAATTCCTTGATCTTGGCCCAGTGACACCTTGATCTTGGCCCATGTTAGATTTTTGAACTACAGAACTGTAAAATAATGACTTGGTACTGTTTAGTTCACTAAATTAGTAATAATCTGTTACAACAGTAATAGAAGATAAATACATTCACTCAGAACTAACCCTTAGCCAATAAGAATGTGAGGTTTTAGGATGTGTGAGTGGTTCAGTCAGTTAAGTATCTACCTTCAGCTCAGGTCATGATCCTAGGGTCCTGGGATCAAGTCCCATTTCGGGCTCCTTGCTCAGTGGGGAGCCTGCTCCTCCCTCTACCTGCCACTCCCCCTGCTTGTGTGTGTTCTCTCTCTCTTTTTCTCTCTCTCTGACAAATAAATAGATAAGATCTTAAAAAAAAAGAATGTGAGTTTCTTCTAGCATTCTAGAAAGTTTCTATTAGAAATAGACTGGGTTTCATTTGCAGCTCTTTGCATATGGTATTCAGTTGCTGGTATGGAGTTGCAGGCAGGCAGGCAGGCAGGAAGGAAGGAACAGAGGGAGGAAGAATGTGTAGTGACTGGATATTCCCAATAGATACACAAAAAAGTCAGAGAAAAAACAGACAATGTACTAGTTTATAAATTATAAAAGTTATGAACTGTATGATCATTAAAGAATATTAAGCCAGTACCAAACCAATCTGCCAAAAGGGAGTCTTGATCCCTTCATTTGGAATAATTACAACCACAATTAGGAAGTCAATATGTGGGCTGGTATTATTTTGCTAAAGACATCAAACAGTTACATAATTTGATGGTCCACCGTGGTAGAATAGCACTGCTTCTGTTAACAAACAGAGTAAACTCCTAAGCACAATTCTTTGTCAGAAACTTGGTGAAAATAAGAGACAGAAGATTCCCTTAAGCAGAAAAGGAAAGGTTTAACACATAAACACCCTGTTGAGATAGCACTAGAATGAAAATATAGTAAACAAACATAAGTGATTGGTCTCAGATCTTCCCCAGCTTTGGGTGGTAGAAAGACTGACAGGCTAAGTTGAGAACACTGAAGTTCAACCTCACAGAGGCAGTCACCATCGATTCGATTAGACAGAAGCACCTGGAGGCTAGGGCTATTTATTTCTTCAAAATGATATAAACTCAAGCCCAGCATTGTACAATTTATATAGGCTTGAGGTTTTTTTTTTTTTCAACACTGCTATTGCAATGAATCTTCCTTTCCAGAAAATTCCATAATCAAAGTATCAGCATATATTGTGAATTCTAAAAACTAGATATTTGCAATGGTAAAAGAGTAAACAGAAGCAGCCCCAGTTAGATTTTAGATTCAGTGAGGTTTCTGCATAATTGGCTATGTAATATGAAAATTCCTGGTTGCATTTACTCTCCTCAAAAATCAACTGAACTCACAAATTTGCATGTAGCAGCTCCCCCTGAGGTTCATGATACAGATTAAAATGTTACAAATTTGAGAATTCCACTTTTTCCATTAGGGGCTGTGTACCAATCACATTTTATTTTTTCATATTTGATAAAGTGACAGATGACAGAGCCCATGATGATAATAGTGATAGGTCTCCCTAATTGCCATTCAAAGTAAATTAATATATTCCTACCCTTAGCCTTCCTGCAGCAAGCACAGCCAAGCATTCTCATTAAACTCGGGCAAAACAGAAAGGCACCTTCTGGGGAGTTTTGACTAAATATAATCAGAACATGCACCAGAGAAGTCAGAACATATGTACATCTGGAGACTTCAGAGTCAGTGCTATTTGATTGCACACTTACTCTCTTCATTTAGGATAAAATAGTAGTTTGGCAGTGATTGTATTGTCTCAGTAAGCTGAGTTTTTATTAAGTTACCAACATCAGAGGAAACTTCTACTTAGTCTGACTTCTCTCAAACCAGATTGAAAGTTCTCTGGTTATAGCTACTGTAAGTCTCAGACATTCAGAGGGATGATTCCAAGTCCCGAACTTTCTATTTTACTATCCCCAAAGCCAATAAAACATCCCCTAACCTATAATATTTCTATATCTAAAAACAGCTTCTAGCTTCACGCTCCCAAAGCAATACAAAAGTCTAGCTACAGGAGTTGAAGACATGGCATCACTACATTCCTCATCCACTTGTCTCCTTTGATATGGAGCAGCCTTCAACATAAGCCTCTTCAAAACAGAGTTTCAAATCAAAGATGATCCACACAATATTCAAATTCAAATTCACTAAAAATTAAAATAATAGATACAAATGGAACACATTCTTTACTTCTGTGCTAAGACTGGACTCAGATTACACACAATCCATTCTTGAAGATTTTTTAAAAGATACTAAAGAATATTAAAATATTTATTTAAGAATTTTATTTATTTAAGAATTTATATTTATTTATTTAAGAATTTAAGAATATTTAAAATATTTATTTAAAAGATAATAAAGAATATCTAGGAATATTCTTCCTAGACTATCTCTTAAACTTGAACATGTGAGTTTTCCCATGATACCTGAAGGAAACCCAAGTGAAAATGCATGGTAAGGTCTTTATACTTCTTTATACTTTATACTTCTGCTGGATTCCTTTTCCACCCACCAGCCCCCTCATGCGAAGGACCAAATACCCAACAGTGGAATCAAGAGAAGTCAAAAGAACAGTAACAGACCTCGTATAGTTCAGTACCAAAGATGTTTGTAAGAAGTGGGAATGCAAAAGCAAGCAGCAAATTATGTAAGCGATTATAAAGATATGAAAATTTAAGTTCAGGAATAATCCTGGCTCCCTGGCTGCTCCTGGCATGGCTTTGGTACTAACGGTCACTGAAGCTGCTTAACTTCCACAGCAAGAGTCTAAAGGCAGATGAGACTGGTATAGTGTACTACAGGCAGGCAGCCTCGGGTCTAAATGCCACATCCGCCACTTACTGGCAATGATTTAATCTCTTAAACCTCAGTTTCCTCATCTGTAGCAAAGAATAAATGAGTCTATCTCACAGGACTGTTACAAAGATAAAAGCATCATACAAGTCCTCCACATCCACTGGAAAGTTGAAGTGGAGTCTGTAGAAAACACAGTCTATGTGAGAAAAGGGATTAAAGAAAAGAGTTGGGTGAAAAAATTTCAACAAGATCAGGGATCCCCAGCAGGATGAGGGGAGGGCCAGACAGGATGCTTCTGGTGGGAAACTCTGAGGAGGATCACAGGAAGTCGAATGTAAGCAGAAACAGTAATGTGTGACTGTTACAAGACCGGGAGGCGTGACCACCATTTGACCCCAATCCGAATGTCAATTAGGCAGATATAGAAACAGAGAATTAAAAAGGGTGCTGCACGCATGGGGCTCACTCGCCCTCCATGTTTAAGAAGTTAGCAAGAGAAGCAAAAAGCTGATCAACTGAAGCAATAGAGCTCCACTGTCTAATCCTACTGTGTCTGGGGGATCGCTGAGCTGTGGCTGACATGAGGAGGGGTTCATGTCTGAGGTAGAATCCCAGGGTCAGTCCATGGGAGGAGTACCACCAGGACCATGGGGCTCTCAGGGGTACGAGTACCTGAGGCATTTTAAGAAACAGATAACTGACAATATTCAAGCCACACCTACCACAGAACCTGGCCTACAGGACCTATTGCGAGACAAGCTCCTACCTGGGAAGCACCAGCTTGTACCCCCTCCACAAATGCTCTCACGGGAAGAGTGTAGGACAGAAGTTGAAGACCTCATCCCCTCGATGCTCCACATGCCCATAATCTCTCCCAACATTAAACTGCTCTTACAAAATAGCCCAAAAATTGTGTAGCATTCAAAGATGGCACCTCAATGCCATCCAGGTACTTGAGTACACAAGTACCTGGATGAATAAACTCAGCTGTTCCGATGTAGAGCAGAAGGATGTCAGTCAGTCATACTGTGTGCATAAAGCCCATCGAGGGCCAAACAATGTAGCTGCTCTTCACCACATGATGAGCCAAGTAGATAAACACAACCACAGGACCTGTACCTCCAAAATGGCAGGAAGCTGGGAGTGAAGAAGACACTGATTCTTACTTCACTCTAACATATCCTGTGACCTGGCGAGGGCCCTTCTCTGGGCCTCAGTTTTCTCATTTGTACAATGAGAGAGTTCTTTCTAACACCTTCCACTATAGATCAGGAGTTTGGGGTTTGAAGCTTCAGCCACTATTTCCTGCTATAACAAGATTCAGCACTACATCTGGGACTACAGTGAAAGTCAGGGGAAATTGGCTTGGTGCCCAGAAATGATCTGGATTTGATCATGGGGTCCCTTGATGCTGGAGTAGGGGGGGTTATTGGTGAGGAGGAAGACATTTTCCTCTAACTTAGGCAAGCATGGGGATACCATCTGGCAGCAGAATGAAGAATGTGGTTCTATTTCGTCCTTGTACTTCCTCCCCCGCTCTACTCCAAAGCTGCCTGAAAGAGTGACTGACTTAGGAAAAAAGTACTAGAAGCCAACGTTATTTCAATTAAAACTATCAACAAGTCTAAATGTGAGGAATGTTTGTTAAAAGAAAAAAATTAATTCTGCAATGCGCCTGAAATACAGATTGTCTGCAAAGTGGCCATGTGGCATAACTATATAAGCTTTATTACCTAGTAAATTTTGTGCCTTAAAACTCTTGGCAGGAGCCTTCATTTGACTAACCCAGACTTTTTTTTTTCCCTTGGCTGGCCTAGATATAGAGGAATTAGTGCCACTGAATAACATATTAGGCACTTGCTCTTTGTAGTAGATACATTGTTCTTTGTACTGTTCTGATGCTTTGTCATATAACTTAACTGCCACCTGAACAAGGAAGCAACTGCTCACATTTTTTTTTAATACATCTTAGCTGAAGATTCAAACTAAATTCAGGATCATTTGATTCTTTAAAGGGCCTTCTCTCCTTTGGATCTTTGATTCTCTACTCTCTTTGATATATGTGTTTATACAATCAGCGCAGGAATGATTATTTATAGTTTGATTTTTTCTGAGATGTATTGTCTATTGAGTTCAAAAGAAATGCAGAGTGGTATTTCAACATCTCACTGGTTTTGAAATTTGGATTCTGGATGGCAAATCTTACATTTCTTTCCATTTCCTCTGAAATGTTAAGAAACCGTGTGTGTGTGTGTGTGTGTGTGTGTGTTCTTTTAAATTTATAGTCAGCTCTGAAATTACAATGTAATAGCTTTAAAACGGTCCAAAGTGCCTCTAATGGGAATGAATTATAATGGAAAGTATCAAGAAAGGCACTGAGCATTATTTGGAATGCAGCTTTGTTTCTATCTTGGTTTATCCTTTGCCAATGGCTCCATTAGGGTATCACTCAATCAGTCTCTCCACTGGATAGCAACTTTACATTCATCCATGCTAACCAGTCAAAGAAGTGAAGATAGCTCTATTTGGGTAGAGCCATGGCCCCCTTGAGAAAGGAGAAGCTTTCTGTTAAATAGTTTCTAATAGCTCCATGATAGGGATGCCAAATGGGAAAATTCCATTGTTCTTTTCACAAAATGTATTTCGTTCCTCTTCCCTTGCCCCTTCTGTAAGAGCTCCATGGAACATCAAGACGAATGCCCTCTTCTAAACGAATGAGAAGATATTTCACACCACAGGGTGTGATTAAGTGAGTGGCTACTTAATTCTTTAGCCTTCCAGAAACGCATGTACCATTTTAATTGTACATTTTAAAAAATATAACAATGAAACTAATATAACAGTAATCACTTACTGTACTTACAAAGTACTTTTTACATACTGGATGCTGAGCTACTGTTTCTGATACATTGAATGAGCCCCTTTAATCTTCAGGCAGATCCACACACAAACTCTAGGGGGTGTACTGTCCAAATTTGATAGATGAGGAAATGGAGTTTTCCAGAATTTAACTAATTCTGAGGATCACATCAAGAAATCAGGTAGAGCCAAGTTCTAAGCCCAGTCTGATTCTGAGCTGGCACTCCTAGCCAGTCCTATATGCTTGACTAAGAGGACATTTTAGAAAATCAACAGGTGACTTGGAATAGTGTAATGAAGAAAAAGCAGTGTTGCTTAAATAGCTTTCTGAAGAAGTCCTCTCAAAAAGAAAGCTGTCTTGAGGTGCCTGGGTGGCTCAGTCGTTAAGTGTCTGCCTTCGGCCCAGGTCATGATCCTGGAGTCCTGGGATCGAGCCCCGCATCGGGCTCCTTGCTCGGCAGGAAGCCTGCTTCTCCCGCTACCATTTCTTCTGCTTGTGTTTCCTCTCTCACTGTGTTTCTCTGTCAAATAAATAGAATCCTTAAAAAAAAAAAAAAAAGCTGTCTTGATTGTGCATACATCTTAATTTAAAAAAAAAAGTTAAGATTTAAACTTAATTTAAAAAAAAAAAAAAAGGTGCTGAGTATGTGCCAGGTATTTTTCCAACTATTTTACATGTATAAACTCACTGGATCCATATAACAATTATCATTTTACATCATTCCAATAACCGTCTTCCAGATGAGGAACCTGAGGCAAATAGAAGTGACACGGGGAAGACCACACAGCCAGTGTGGAACCAGATGCTTTGGCCCTAGAGCTCACTCTTTTAACATGACCCTAAGCTGTGGACATGTTTGCTTATGAAAACAAAATCCTAGGGACAGCACCTGGAGAAACAAAAGCCAGACAATGAAACATTGAAGCTGCATCTGCATTAGAAACTAACAGAAATTTCGGATTAGGGCAGATGACAAAGAAAGACCCAGAATCATCACAACAACCTTCCACCCAAGTCCAAAAAAAAAAAAAGATGAACAAGAAAAATCTGAGGCAGGAAGAGACATAGGACCACTCATGGACATGTGTTATATTTTATTTTAAGCTGCTTGCTAAGTAACCCCCCATGACACACACAGCCTTGAGGGGCAGCACTTTTGGTACTGCTGGAATCGGGGTGGTGTCTGCAGCATGGAAAAGGGCCGGCAGGCACTGGAGGTACATTGCAAAACGTCAGCAGAGATGCCTGGGATAAATGGAACCATCCTCCAGTGATCTACAGAGAGGAGATGACCCACCACAAGAAGGATGGAGCCTGAAGCCAATTTCATTCAGTCTTAATGGACAATCTCGTTGCAACCAGTGGAGGAGTTGGGGACACCGAGACAGCCAAAATCTGGGTCAGGTTAAACCGAAAAGCTTCTAATTTCTAAAATTAAATTACACTCAGTCATTATTTATTGAGGGCCCACTGCATGCCAGGCTTTGTTTAAAGTAATAGGAACACGACAGTGAGCAAAATAGATTCAATCCCTGACCCCTTGGAGCTTATCATCTAGTGGAGAAAACTGACAACCAATGACACGCAGTGCCATTGTGCCATGTGACAGGATATGGTAAGAGCACTCTGGGTGCCAGGGAGCAGAGACCGTCCCTACACTAACTCAGAAGACGTGAAGCTTCCAAGGAGGTATGTTTATGCAGACAGATCAAGAAAGCACTGAGGAGAGTCTCGAAGGAGCCCTGCATGTTTGGGAATGGAAAGGAGGTCCTGTCTGGAACTTCACTCAGGAAAGGGAAAAATTAGGGGAGCTGTGGCAAGAGATGAGGCTGTGGAAAGAAGGCAGAGTCGGATCACGTGGGGCTTGGAAGCCATGTTGAGCATCTGGGGGTGGTAGGAAGACAATCCAACTGTTAAACAGGATGGCGATATAATCAAATGAGAGCTGCACATTTTAAAGTTTAAAGAAAAATCAGTGAAGGGGCGCCTGGGTGGCTCAGTCAGCTAAGTGGCCAGCTCTTGATTTAGGCTCAGGTCATGAGCTCAGATCCAGCCCCGTGACAGGCTCTGCACTCAGCACAAAGTCTGCTTGAAATTCTCTCTCTCTCCCTCGGCCCTTCCTCTCCCACCCCAAGCACCCCGCTCCACTGGCATTCTCTCTCTCTCAAATAAATAAATAAATATTTTTTAAATAGGTGAAGAGGGCATTAAAATTATGTTTCATTTTCCTGAGCTGAAGATATGTGGTATTTTTTTCAGTTGATAAAGATTTCGCTCCTGCAGTGAGATTTATTCTGGAGCCATCTCTAACCATCTTCATATAGGATGTAAATTTGCATGGTGTCCATCAGCAAAGGCCATTCCCCATCTCGTCGGGGGAATGGACCCACAGTTATGACCCTTCTATTGTGTGGACTCAGATTCCACAAAACGATTTTATTTATTAAAAATGCACCTTCAGGGGCACCTGTTCAGTAAGTTGAGCATCTAACTCTTGGTTTCATCTCAGGTCGAAATTGGGCCCTGCGTCAGACTCCATGGTCAGTGGGGAGTCTGTTTCAGATTCTCTCCCTCTCTCTCTCTCTCAAATAAATAAATAAATATTTTTTAAAAATGCGCCTTCAGCGCAGGTCACTCTTCTAAGGACTTGACAAATATTAGCTCATTTAATCCTCATAACAACTCTATGAAGTACGTACTCTTATGCTCCCCATTTTACAGAGGAAACGGAGTCTGAGAACAGTCTCACAGCTAGTAAATAGTAATGCAGGATTCCAACCAGCACACTGGCTTCATAGCCCATGCACTCAAACCACTACCCTATGCAGCCTATCTGATTGATTCTTGGGAGGCTAAAGACAAAGCGACATTCACTGGTCATTGCACAATGCACAAACATTTATTGAGCCTGGGCCAGAATGGAGATACAACCATGAACATGGCCTAGTCCCTCCCTCCTCACCCACCATGCCCGGTCCAGCAGCAGAACAGACAGTACCCTAAAATCACAATCCATGTGAGAGGAGTGAAGAGAGGGGGTTAGCACGGTGGATAGACATCCCACTCCCCCATGGCAGAGTTGCCACCAGCAAAGAATTCCTGCAGAGGTAGATGCTAGAGCTCACATTGAAGGGTAGGTGGGATTTGACCATCGGGGCAAAGAACAAAGGAACACAAGAGCACATCAAAATGCTTTTGTGCGGGGACTAGCAAATTATTAAATGTGGCTAGTGAGCAGGGATCCCTGGGGCAAATGGCAGGCTGTGGGGTTGGAGAGGTAGGATGTTTCTGGCTTGTCCGAGCAGGATTGTCCCCTGATAAATACCAAATAGCCAGGTTCTCAGAAAGCACATGATCTGCTCATAGCACAGATCATAAAATAAGAATGTCCTGAAAGCAACCGCCCAGTTATCTCTGTGGATTGTTAAACTGCTTCCTTGGCCAGAAAATCCTTTCCAAAATCTTTCTCTGCAGGACCACCTCACCGTGAGGCCCAATTTTTAAACTACACATCCCCCAAGTTCCTTCCCCGTGGACCTGGCGTCCAAACCTTGTGAGTAAATGACAGATTATCCCATGCCAGATGGAGTAATACCTTATAAAAGGAGTGACTACTCCACCTTAGGACTTCTGTCTCTCTGAAAAATAACTGAACTCTATGCCAAGGATAAAAATAAATCCCTAAATCCCAACACAATCATTTTAAAACACTATATCATCTCCTGTCCCATAAAAGACCCAGAGCAGTATTTTAGACATGAGCACATGCTTCTTCAAAACACCTCCAGCCACTGTGGGTTTTCACATTTTTCTTCTAAAAGTAATAGTCAAAACAATTCTGCTTTTTAATTGTTTTGATTTCTGGAAGCAGCATGCCTGGGACAGACCTTAAGCCAAGAACTTAATCTGACAAACCTAATTGCACACATGTTTGTACACACTTCATACACAAATACACATGTATGTTCGAATGAAAACGCCAGGATGGAACTGGAACCAAACAGGCATAAAATTAATTAACATGACTTTATTTTATTGTCTACTTCATGCAAAGAGTTTCCCAATAACTTTTATTCTTTATGGTTTCCAACAACCCCACAGGGAAGACTAATATCTTTTAGGCATGAATATTACAAATAATAAAAGGAGGTCCATAGAGATCACAGTGTGGCTATGACTTTGTATGAAATGAAGCAGAATGTTGAGACAAAATGTGGGTAACTCAAGAGAGAAAAATGCTAATGAGGAAACAAAGACAGCCTCTATTCCAACCTGCCTGTTTCACAGATGAGGAAACAAGAGAGAGACCCCCCAGACGCATGGCCCAGAAGTGGGAAACCAGGACCACGGCCACATTCTCTGACCCCTAGTTCAATTTTTGTTCAGACTCTTTACTTCTCAAACTATTTTAGATATGACTCCTAGAGGTTCACAGAAGAGAGTCACAAAGGGCTCAGCAGTACAGGATAAGATTCAAGTTATCAACTGTGCTTGAAGATTGGAGAGGAAGTAATGTTTTATTAATTTAATATTGAAATATTAGAATAATACAAAAATAGTATGGGTTTGTAAATTTTTAATTGCATGAATTTTTCAGTAAGACGCAGGAGACTTCAAAGAAAGGCTGTGCTTGTGGAAGCCTCTTTGGACTACCCCCACACACTGTCCAGGGGATCAGGTTGTCCCACAAATGAGGAGTGAGCTTTTCCCACACACCATGACCTAGACTGGGTCTGACCCTGAAGAGTCTAAGAAGTGAGCTGGAAAAGGAAAACCTTTGAGCAGCACTAACTCCTGGGCCTGGGTCATCCTTCTCCAAAGGAAGGAAGAAGAATGAGGTTCACTTGCAGAAGTAGAAAGGAAGGGGGAGCACCTGGGTGGCTCAGTCGTTAAGCATCTACCTTCGGCTCAGGTCATGATCCCAGGGTCCTGGGATCGAGCCCCGCATCAGGCTCCCTGCTCTTCGGAAAGCCTGCCTCTCCCGCTCCCATTCCCTCTACTTGTGTTTCCCCTCTCGCTGTGTTTCTCTCTGTCAAATAAATAAAAATCTTTAAAAAAAAAAAAAAAGAAAGAAAGAAAGAAAGAAAGAAAGAGAAAGAAAGAAAGGAAGGGAACACTTTGGGAGAGCTCCAGAACAACTGTTTCTTCTCCAGAAAGCAGAGCCAGCCTGTCAGAAGTGCTAACACTCAGAAGAGCAGACATATTTCTGACACTAGTTATAAAGGCCTTGTGTCTGCTCTTAAAGGCAAAGCAGGAAGGCTGGCTCCCCCACTGGACATGGAGAAGACCTGAATGAGCCATACAGCCAGGCCCGAAGGACCACAGAACTCTTATGACAGGCCCTCACAAGACATAGTTAGAATAGGACAGACAGGGGCACCTGGGTGGCTCAGTGGATTAAAGCCTCTGCCTTTGGCTCAGGTCGTGATCTCAGGGTCCTGGGATCAAGCCCTGCATCAGGCTCTCTGCTCAGCGGGGAGCCTGCTTCCCCCTCTCTCTCTGCCTGCCTCTCTGTCTACTTGCGTTCTCTATCCTCTCTGTCAAATAAATAAATAAATAATCTTTAAAAAAAAAAAAAAAGAATAGGACAGACAGTCCCAGGACAGGGGTTTTCTCACTGTTCCCTTAGCAAGAAGGAAGCGGGTCATGGATCAAAGCCATTGTAGTCACTTGGCACTGATTTGTCTTTGCTTCTAAGGCTCCTACTTCTACATTAACCCTATCATGCTCTAGGCTCTAGCTCTGCACTCTCTCACAATTTCTCCCTGCTCTTGGCTCTAGGAAAGAACTTCTGCTTCCTCTGGGCCCACTCTTCCCCCGGCCTCCAGGTTTCAGAGCTGCATCTGTGAGTTTTTGTGTGCTTTATCTTCTGTTCTTGTTTCAAATTCCTAATTCTCTTTTTTTTTTTTTTAAGATTTTTTTTTTATTTGACAGAGAGAGAGAGACATCACAAGTAGGCGGAGAGGCCGGCGGGGGGTGAGGGGGGGTAAAGCAAGCTCCCCGCTGAGTAGACAGCCCGATTCAGGGCCTGATCCCAGGACCCTGAGATCATGACCTGAGCCGAAGGCAGAGGCTTTAACCCAATGAGCCACCCAGGCACTCCTCAAATCCCTAATTCCATCTTTGTTGTGGCCACTCATATGTGAGTTGCCCTCTGCCTTAGAGCATTCCTAGATCACATATAACAGCAGATTAATGATTTTGCCTTTCCTATTTCCATCAGTTGTATTTATCAAATCAAAAAATAAATCTACCAAAAACGTTTTTGTCTAGCGAAAACTCTTCCTCTTATGTGATTAATTTTTCTTTCCAGGTATAAAAAATGTTGCATACAACATTTTTTGTTGTATGCAAAATGTTGCATACAACATTTTTTAAAACATTTGCTATCTTTCCAGAATGTTAAATATGTTTGTTTGTTTCTTAATTGTATTAACTTAGTCATAGAACCTCAAATATCAACAGGAAGGCAAATTATAATAGAACTGAGAAATATCAACTTAAAAGCTTTGGAAAGGCAGATGAATCAGCATTATAATCACCAGGCTCAGAGAGAATAGAGGGCAGGAGTGAGATGCTCAACTAAAAAGAGGCATTACAAGAAAGACTGATCATCAAAGGCCATCCTATGTCCAGAATGCTAACAGCCACGTACACATCTCCTGTGAGGAGACTTGGGAATTCTGGGGAATTCTGGGAAACTGAATGACCCGGAGAAAAATAAGATCTAATGATCCTAATCTCGTAAGGCTTCCTTGAAAATAGGGTTCATTTACAACCTGATCACCTCACAGAGAAGTCCACCTTATATGTACAGAGTTTTCTCTCAGCCCTTTTGTGCCTCAAATTTACATGGGACAGACAAGCAAGGATCACTAGAAATCAGAGGAAAGACTTCAGTATGAAAGAGGGAGATCACAGAAACAAATAGAAAAACAGTGCTTAGGGGTGCCTGGGTGGCTCAGTGGGTTAAAGCCCCTGCCTTTGGCTCAGGTCATGATCTCTGGGTCCTGGGATCAAGCCCTGCATCAGGCTCTCTACTTAGCGGGGAGCCTGCTTGACCCTCTCTGTCTACTTGTGATCTCTCTCCTCTCTGTCAAATAAATAAATAAAATCTTTTTTAAAAGAAAAAAAAGAAAAGCAGCGCTTGGAGGAAATGGGAAAACTGCAAAGAAAAAGAGAGAAACATTGTAAAATCTGTATGAAATGCTCTTAGTGAAAAGAAGGTAGGGCTTTCAAGAAACCTGTGGAGCTGGTAGGATGAATGGTGTCCTTGAGCATCTGGAAGAAGTTAGTGATTGGCACCAGACAGCTCTATTGAAGCAATTGGGAAATATAGCAATAGGCAAAGAGACAAAGTCAATAAAAAATGAGATATTAACAATTCCAGAAATAATAAGAAGAAACTTGGAAGGGGCTCACTACTTAATGATTGCCTTTAAATTTCATTGATTACCCTGGAATGTTATAGTCAACCTGAAAAAAAAAATTAGTACAAGAAAGGAAGCCTATCATATTATGTCTGGCAAATACTCAGGCTCAGCAATGTGAAGTATTTACAATAGTCATAATAATGTAAGTGCTGGTTACTTAACCAAAATTTGTGATCTAGAAATGTGTGGGGTAGCCAAATATGTGCACAAAGTACTTTGATAAAAGTAAAAGTTAATTTAAAGTGAGTAAGAAAAAGCTATGGAAAATTGTGTGGCAGTTACTCAAGAAATGGAATTACCACGTGATCCGTAAATCTCACTTGTGGGTGTATACCCAAAAGAACAGGAAGCAGGGTCTCAGAGATATTTATACACCCATATTCATAGCAGCCTTTCTTGCAATAGCAACCCAAGTGTCAACCAATGGATGAATGGATTTAAAAAATGTGGTATATTCATACAATGGAATATTACTCAGACTAAGAAAAGAAGAAAATTCTAACACAGGCCACATATACGAACCTTGAAGACATTATGCTCCATGAAATAAGCCAATCACAAAAAGACAAAGACTATATGATTTCATTTTTTTTTTTTTTTATGATTTCATTTTTATGAGGTACCTAGAGTAACTTGAATTCATAGAGACAGAAAGTAGAATGTTTTCTGTCCCTGTAGAATGGTAGACCAGCTGCTGGGGACTGGAAGTAGGATGGAACGGGAGTTTTTTAATAAGTACAGAGTTCCAGTTTTGCAAGATGAAAAGAGTTCTGTAGACTGGTTACACAACAATGTGTTAACACAACCGAATTGTACACCTAAAAATGATTAAGATGGTAAATTTTATATATATTTTTCCACAACTTGCTAAATGTTTAAAAGTCAATAGAAAAAAAAATTTTATAATAATAAATAAATAAATAAATAAAGAGGAGTAAGGGGGGAAAAATCATGCTGATCCAAAAATATTTGTAAGGTTTAACTTCAGTATTGAAAAATTATTGCACACATAAAAGGGACTGTGTTACCTAGTGATTGACTTTCTTAAGATCCATTCATTTATTTTAGACAGAAAGAGAGCACGGGGTGGGGGGGGAGGGATAGAGGGAGAAGGAGGGAGAATCCAAGAAGACTCTGTGCTGAGTGTGGAATCCTGTGCAGGGCTCAGTCCCAGGAGCCCGAGAGATCATGACCAGGGTGGAAACCAAGAGTCGGTTAAGCAACCGACTAAGCAACTGACTGTGCCCCCCAGCGCCCTGCTAGTGACTGACTTTAAATTTCACTGACTATCCTGAAATGTTATTCCCAATGTGAAAAAAGAGTTTTTAAACAAATCTGTGTTTCTGTTCACACATAGATGAAACAGTTAAGAATGAAATGTTTTTGCTATGTTGGTGGTGGTGGTAGTGGTGGTTTAGTAATGTAACGTTTAGTGTAGTCATATTTTAGTTTCAATCACTGAAGTAAAATAGTACAAATCCAGATGGTCATCATACAAACAAATGTACCAAAAAAAAAAAAAAAAAAAAAAAAACCTCCAAATATCCCAAGTGTAGGTCACACATAGGAAATTACCTCAATTTCACTATAAAAAGGGTTAAAACAGAAATCAGAATATTTATGCTAATAATAAAGCACCTTTCAAATTGTACAGCTGCATATCCTTGACTGTGAGGTTTACCTAATAGCTATCCTGTCCATAATTCCAAAACACATGATTTAAACATGAGGTTTTATTCTATTTCATCTGGTGAAACCATCAAAAACTGCTAGTGTGACCCACATACATCACAAATATTCATTAAAAACCCATAATATACAAGGTACGTGTGAGGGAGTGAGACCCAAAGAGTTTCTCCACTCAAGAACTCAATCCTAACCTTCCAAGCAATGAAGCATCCTCCCAAGGTCCCTAAATTGGGTATGATCTTCTGTTTTAATTAAGCAACTCAGCAACATCTGGCCTGGAGTATAATTTATCTAAGGAAATGAGTGAGGGAAAAGGACTGCCAAAAAATGGATGGAGACTGACTTACTGTGGATCACCTCTACACATTCTTATACACAATGTAACTGAAGATTACAGTTTTATTCCATTCTTGTCCAAAACTGGATAGCTGCCATCTGCCTGAAAGAGATATTCCTGGTTTTCTACCCCTTACTGTCTTGGGGATTCTTTGTTGTTCTGTGTTTCAATTCTTTCTGAATGACAAATACATTCATTTCTTCCATTTATTTAAAAAAATAAAATGTAACAACCACCCCATCCTCTAGTGGTTTTCAACTTTCAAACCCCTGATGGAAAATTAATCTACTTACAGAAATGAGCAAAAAAATTAATCTACTTACAGAAATGAGCAAAAAAAAAAAAGGAAAAAAAAATGGTTGAACAGAGTCCTCCACCTTTCCTCCCACCACCCCCTGTGGAAGGAGTAAAGGACAGTTCACACCATATCCCATTCTCTTTACTAGCCAGGTGGCCTTGAGCATATATTTTAATCATTCTAAGCCTTGCTTTTTTATCTTAAAGAGAGAGAAATAAATATATTTCATAGGATTGCTGTGATGATTTTTCAAGAAGATCATGTACATAAATCCAACACAGTGTCTTTCAAAGTTCGCTCTCATAAATGTCGGTTCCCTTCCTGGGGTATGCAAAAGGCCTCAAAGCCTGTCCTGCACTATAACCCAGCTTCCAAAATACCCAGTCCCAAGGCCCTGGCATCAAAATCATCCCAGAATTCACTTTTTAAGAATTTCAGGACAGGGGCTCCTGGCTGGCTCCATCAGTACAGCATGCGACTCTTGATCTCAGGGTCATGAGTTCAAACCCCACATTGGATGTAGAGATACTTAAAAATAAAAAATCTTGGGAAAAAAACAAAAAGAATTTCGGGTTGGCATAAGAAAAGTTCATAGTCTCCTTATATTCTTAGTTTTATGTAGGCCATCAGGGACAAAACAGTCAAACAACAGCAGTCATGGACTCAGGAAAGAACTCTGATGTCACAATGCTCATTGTTCTAGTAGCACCTGCTTTGTCAGATGTCCAGCAAAAGAAAGAAGCCGCCTGTCCATGCTCTGAAAGTCTGCATATTTTGCCCTCACCAGATAGAAGTGAAGAAGCCCCCAAACCAAAACTCAGTCTCTTCAATTCAAGTGACCTTGACCGCCTGCCTACCCTTTCCATGATGCCAAAGAACCCATATGACTCGACTCCCCTGAAAACCATTTCTCCGGTCTAAGGCAAACATATCACAGGCCTTTGTAGTCACACTGAACCTCATGGTCAAAACCAAAAGAACCGCACTACAACTATGTGCCCTCATCACAAAGAGCCACAGATGTTATTTATGTAAAGCCATCGTATAACTGTTCTCTGCACCATTGGAAGCATTTTACAAATAATAACTCGTTCAGTTCTTGTAAGTGATTGGGTAGATGAGATACTCATATTCTTCCCATTTTATGGAGAAGGAAACTGAGTCTGAGAGTGGTTAACTGCCAGGCAGGCTGGTTTCAAAATTTCTGCTCTTGACTACCAAATCATGCCTCCTCCCCTCCAGCAGCTCCAGGACTGCAGTCAGGCTGGCGACATTAGAGGTCTTTCTGTGCATATAATATTAATAGCAAATCCAGAGGCCCAGAGAGATGATAAAAGTTGTTTTGCTACAGAGTTATTATGGCTACATGGAAGCTGCAAATTATAGCGGACAGAGGCTGGGATGTGCCATCAAATTGACTTGGATCAAATCCCAGCTCCATAAATTATGTGTCTCTGAGCTAGCTGATTAACTATTATGAGTCTCCATTTCCACATCTCTAAACAGGGACCACAGTACCTATTGCCCAGAATTTCTGGGGAGATCAAAAGAGATAAATTAGGGGAAGTACCTATAATGTGCTTCCCACGTAGTACAAGTTCAATAAGCTGGAGCCTTTAGATTTGAGGTGTGAATTGTCTTGCTGTGTAAAGGTGTGTTTTTATTTTTCTGTGAGAGACTCACAAGTCATTGAAGACAACAACAAAAAAAATTATGGAATAAACCCTATAGGCAAAGAGTCCTTTAAACTCTAGGAGTTAGAAAGCTAACAATTCATTTCAGTACCTAAGTAAGTTTCCTGGGCATTTCATAAAAAAATAAATGGGTACGAGCTCAAGTGTGGAAGCAGGAAAGGAGGGTGTTTAAAAATAACCTACCTGGCCTTTTAAATAAAAATCAATCATTTGTCACGGGAAATATCATTCTGTTTCATTTATTAAAAATACAAAGAGGAAAGTACTGCAGATGACATCTCACCAGCTGAATGGCTCCTATGGTATAATTATATCATCAGTCCTCTTCCTCTCTCCAGACCTTTGGTGGGACCATTTCTCTGACTCCTTGAACTGGGCATGGGCACATATCTCACTTCAGCTAATGAAATGTGAGCAGAAGTGATGTGTGTCTCTTCTAGGCTGAAGCATTTAATTACCAGGGTGACACCCTGCAGAACTTCATTTAACAGTTCTAGGGATCAGGAAGCTCAGAATGAGTTGAAATCTCCACCAGCCTGGGTTTGAGTGACCAAACACAGAGCTCTCCCACCAGTCCTCACTGGTCGGAGGGCATGAGCAAGATATAACCTTTTGTTATGTTAAGTCACAAAAAGTTAAGAGCTGTTTGTTATGGAAGCTGCACCTCACCTAGCCCAACTGATGGGATAATGGGATAACTTACAGAGAGAGTTGAGTTAATGCTGCTGACAAACTCATCTCATTAACCTCACAGAATGGGGATTATTCAACTCAACTCCTAGATGTCTAAAAAGACAAATATGGGGTGCTGGGTGACCCAGTCAGTTCAGCATCTGCCTTCGGCTCAGGTCATGATCCCAGGGTCCTGGGGTCGAGTCCTGCATCAGGCTCCTTGCTTCTCTCTCTGCCTGCCACTGCCCCTGCTTGTGCTCGCTCTTGCTCTCTCTCTCATAAATAAAATCTTTTAAAAAATTAAAAAATAAAATAAAAAGACAAATACTCATGCTTCAGTAAGTAAGCTGCCTCCCATCTATTTATTTTAATTTCAAGTGATTTCTGCTTCTTTGACGGTAAATACTAGTAAAGCCTGTTTTTTAAACTCACTTGGCTTTCATAGGCTTGAGAAATTCCTCGACATATTTAATAAACCTAAAGTTTAAATACTTAATGTTATTTAGTCATTAAGATTATCCATTCCAATTAACATGGGCCTAAGTCATCTAGAACGACTAAGAACCTTTATCTTTTTCCCTCTCCAGGAAGAAATAGTTATGGTGGCTTCCCACTGCTTATCTACTTATCACAACATCATAAAGAGTTAAAATTCTAAAACATAGAGAAGCCTACCAAAGAGAAAAGTATATATCAGGACTTGAAAAGCTGTAATGATCACAGAATAGGTCCCAGCCTAAAGATTCAATGCAACCTTTCTTAGGAAGGCTCACCAGAGTGCTATAAAGGCAGGCTAAGTCATATCTCCTCTTACCCTACCAACCAGCAGTGTCTCCTATGTCCGACTCAAGTCCCATGTTTGCAGGCTGAGCCACACACTCAGCTAGAACTCTATAGCATAAACCAAAACTGACCTGCAGCAAATTGCTGTGAGGTTCAGCATGAAAACTCAAAAAGTCTCACTGAGCCTTTTAACACAGCTAGAGCAAGTTATAGAATCCAGGTCTATGAATAGGCTTCACTTGAAGCAATAGGTTCCTGGAAATGTTACACATAAATCTTGATAGATACACAGAAAGACAGATAGATTGCTATCCATATATAAATAGAGAGAGATTTGTAGGTGCATATTTCTAAAGACTCATATGTATCTAATTTTTACTAGCAAACCAAAGGAGTACTTACAGTAAAATACTTTACACCATGGCTAATCATTCTCCAATATCTTGGTATTAATCTTAGAATGCATCTCATTTGCCCTATTTTATAATTTTGCATAAATGTCTAGGGATCAACTGCTTTAACAAAACCCCTGCCTGCCTAAGTGTTCTGAACAAGCAGCCATAGCCAAGGAAAGCCCACAGGATCTTGAGACTGCTGTTGTTCCTCATTTGTTTTAATTTCTGCCTCTGGTGAGAGTTGAAGGATGAAGGGAACACATCTTCGGCCCCAAGGCGGGAGGGCTGGCTTCCCACCATGGTGCCTCAGGGCTGGACAGTAGACGGGGCATGCGCCCAGGCTAGAGCTTCACCTGTCTAAGGTGTTGCCTTATGAGTAGGCGGGGTTTGGGGTAGGGTGGGGAGGTGGGGGGGTAGGGATAGGGTGGCTGGGTTATGGACACTGGGGAGGGTATGTGCTATGATAAGTGCTGTGAAATGTGTAAGCCTGACGATTCACAGACATGTACCCTGGGGCAAATAATACATTATATGTTAATAAAAAATAAATTAACTTTAAAAAAAAAAAAACTGCTTCTAGATGTGAAGCCTCCAAAGGAATATATGAGTGATTTAACATCTACTTTCATTACAAGGCAGCAAGAGAATGAATGGACAGAACAGGATGAGGCTGACTCAGCACAAACTGAAGAATTTGGGTGGGGAGGGGATGGACAGAGAATGTGAATGTAATTTTATTGTTGTTTTGTTATAAGTATTCCTCTTGAAGCAGAAGTTTTCACTGGACTCAAGTCTGCGATTTTTCCTCTACCGAAAGTCCCTAACCCTTCATCAAACCTTTACAGACAGACTCTGTGTGCCTGTAGCCCCCACATGAGGCACGGTTTCCCACCGTGGTCACGGAGGAGGCTGATTCCAATAAAATAAGAATAAAGGGATAAAGATAAAAGACCAGAAAGAAAACACACTCACCAATAAAATGTGTAAATGTGTCTCGTTTTCATGTTATCTACTACCAGTTGGAAGCTGCTGTGACAGGGCCTTTGTTTCTGGGATATTTTTAACACGTTCATGGAGAATAAACAATAGAAGTGAGCACTAAACTAGACTCAGTTAGGAGCGGAGGTTGTTAAGATCGGTGATGAATCCTCAGTGGCTGGTAGTGTGCCCTGATTCATCCTTGATTCATTTATAATACTCTTGTTGATAGAAGATAGGAAAACCCAACTAGCTCAAACGAGATAAAACAAACCAGGCCAGGGGACAGAACGGGATGGAAGTCTTGTGGCTTGTGAGGGCCTAGCTATATCATCTGCTCTCATCTTCTATGGCTTCCCAGCATCCTTCTCTTAACAGACTCTGAATTTACCATTCTCATTTCTCGTCCTTTGTACATTCTGTTCTCTCAGCCTGAAACACTACCTTCTTACACCCTCACTTTTGCCTAAATAATGCCTCCTTATCTCACTGGTCTTCTTCCTCCAGGAAGTCCTCCCTGACACTCTCAGGCTGAGTTAGATATTCTTCCAATGGGCCCCACTGCCCTCTACTAAGATTGACTGCCTGCTCCTCTGTATCACCTGCAGGACTGCAGTCCACTCGAGGACTGTTACTGTGCCTGAGTGCCCTTATAATCTCAGTGCCTACACTGTAGCTGGTACATAGTAGATGCTCAACAAAAATCTATCAATGAATGGTATAACCCATTCTCCTGGCCTCATCATCAAAATCTTACAATAGAGTCAGCCACACCATTCTTGTTTCTTTCTCCAAGATAAAACCAAACAAGCTAAAAAACAAAGCAATACTTCTCACCAGATGTCCTATTCTCCCCCTTGACTAATAGCACAAGGAAGCCTGTGCCTGCTTCTCCACACCAGCCACACATCCAATCCTGTGCTGCTTTCCCTTTTTCCCCCACCACTCCAATCTAACTCCCCTTCCTTCCTCATAAATTTTTTTTGTCAAGTATAAATTTTAGGGATCACTCATAGACCAGAGATTGTTCAAGATACTCTCCTAAAAATCTTACAGAGAAACCCAGATGGCTCAGTAGGTTAAATGTCTGCCTTCAGCTCAGGTCATGATGCCAGGGTCCTGGGATCAAGCCCCGCATCAGGCTCCTTGATCATCGGGGAGCCTGCTTCTCCCTCTACCTGCTGCTCCCCCTGTCTATGCGTTTGCTTGCTCGCTCGCGCGCTCTCTCTCTCTCTGAAAAATAAATAAAATCTTTAAGAAAAAAAAAGTCACGTCCAGAATCTGACCACTTCTCACCAACATTACACGCTCCCCTGCATGCCTACGGCAGCCCTCTCATACCTGCCTGCTGCTATCCTTGCTCTACATCTCAAGGGAAGATCTAATTTCAAGACAGCCACTGCTTCATCATTCCAAAATGGTGTCAGATCACTTACATGGACTAAGGGTCTGAGGCCTGGCCCCACCTGTACAAATATAAAAAAATTTTTTTCATATTCTCCTTCCCTGCCTTATTTTTATCTGTATCACCTCTCATTAATATGCTCTATGCCTTCTAAGTTATCTTGTTTACTTTCTGCCCCCTAAAGTTTCATTAAAATGTAAGCTCCCCAGAAGTTCTCTTTTCTGTTTGGATCACTAATGTATTCTCCACCCTTAGAACAGTAGCTGGGACAGAAGAAGTATTCAATAAATATTTACTGAGTGAAAGAATGAACGGAAACATTGTTGCCATTATACTTGGAAATAGAATGACTTGAATTTAGCTAAAAACCTACCCACAAGTCATTATTTAGTAATCAGTAAATAATGCTGTAAGAGTCAACTCTGGTCTTTGCCAGCATTCTATAAGTGTGTCATGAGGAACACCATTATAGTGATAGTGATGCAAATGAATTTTGGTTGTTAATTGCAGTTGGCAGAAGAGAAAAAACAGCTCAAACGTAATGATTAGTTTCCAACGTATGATGCTTTCCCATCTCAGCTGGACCCTTCCATCTTACTCAGGAAGCCCTCGTTTTGCCAATCATGTCTCTATTCTCTATTCTATTCTTTATGGCCTGTTATTCCAAGCACTTATCACTTTCCTCAAGATCCTCATTTGCAGAGGAAGAGAAGCCATCAGTATCTCTCTTTTCCAAGTGTATTGTAGTAAATAGCAAAATGGGTCACTGCTGTTCACACTACCCTGTATGCATACCCTCTGTGATTTGAATTTCAAGCTCCTCCCATCAAGAGGTAAATTGGGATACCCCTAAATCATTGCCCATCAACCTGGCCCAACCTTGGGACCTGCTTTGTCTAATAAAATGCGGCAGAGGTGATGCCATGCAAGTTCTGGTCTTAGGCCTCAGCAGAATTGAGCCCACTCTGCCCACTCTCTTGGCTAGTCCATGAGAGGACAGGTCATGGGGCAGAGATGAGTCATTCCAGCCAATGGGATGTCTGATTCCTAGATCAGACATCTCCCAGCCACCCAGGGAACAATGGCAGATACACTAGTGAGGCCAGCAGAAACCAGAAGAACCACCCAGCTGAGCCCAGCTCAAATTGGCAGCCCATGGAATCATGAGATAAAGAAATGGTTGTTTTAAGTCACTAAGTTTGGGTGGAGAAGGTATTAAATAGCAAAAGCTAAATGATAAATTAATCTAAATCTTTTTTGTTTAAAAATTTTTCTTTATTCATTTGACAGAAAGAGAGCACAAGCAAGGGGAACAGCAGGTGGGAGGGAGGGAGAAAAGGAAGAGCAGAGGGAGGGGAGAGAAAGGGGGAGGGGAGAGGGAGGGGGAGAAGCAGGCTCCCCACTGAGCAGGGAGCCTGATGCCCGGCTCTATCCTAGGACCCCAGTATCACGACCTGAGCCAAAGGTAGACGCTTAACCTACTGAGCCACCCAGGTGCCCCTAAACTCATCTAAATCTTTTCATATGCTTACTTATTACCTTCTTTTTTGTCTCAAGTAGTGATGACTCAGCCTTTCCAGAGCTTCCTTTGCCTAAGTACATTCTGTTCTTTTTCCTGGGGGACGCCTTCTCCCCTGGTCCATCTTGGGAAATCATTTTAAGACAGCCCAACATCACTCCATAATCTCCCCTCCCATTATCCTCCACTCACCCTCCCTTTTGAGCTCACATACATACAAACCTCCATCATAGCACTGATTTTTGTTCCCAACTCCCCCAGAAGACTACATAAAGGAGGTGCTCATTAAGTAGCAGGTAAATAAACATTGAATACTTTGATGTCTCTCATTTCTGTCCCCTCTTCTCTGTACCTACAAGCTCTGCCTTCATGATAGCCCTTAATGCAACTGATCTGGATAATTTAAACAGAGGCCATTTTTTGTTCCTCAGCCTCCAGTCTTGTCCAGCACTCTCCTAGCATCTTGTAAACACCTTCAACACAGGATCACGATTATTTCTACAGTGTTCTTCCCATAGGACTCTTTACTCTTTCAAGGCAGAAGCCACATACCCTTCATTTTTGTATTTCTAACACCCAGCCTAGTAACTGATTAATAATAGATGGTTAATTAATTAATGATGAAACTAATTTTGACAGTAAAAAATTATACCGTTTCTAAAAAAAAAAAAAAACTTTAATTCACAAAATTGACTAGTGAGGTGTTAATAACAGCATAAACACTCAGGAGTGCTGTATTGTCCCACTCCCAGCCCTACGGGAAGTCTCTCCTACCCACCCATCTACTGTGACACTTTTGATGTTCAAGAATGTGGGGACATCGGTATGACAGAAATTACTCCATTAGCTGTCCCCAAGAGTTGTCAATTAGCGGATTAACATTAATCTGCTCAAAGACTCTGCCCTTGATGTTCAATGTCATATCAGCAACAGTGGAAAACAAAGAGAGTAGGTTTATCACATCCAAAGATGACTTAACACTAGGCTGAAGCCCTATGACTTCAAATCCAGTCATTCCTTCTGGAACTATCCATTGTGTATACTCAACCTACCATCACTGTTCAGAATTAGCATGGAACAAAAAATACAAAATCTTTCTTTTTGAGAGCTTACATTTTAAGGGCAGAAAACAGACTTTGAACAGATCAACTAACACATATAATAAATAAGCAACACTAATACCTTGCCGACCACCACTGAGACCAACATACAACATAATATGGGGGCAGGGGGGTTGGGAACGGGGAGAAAGCACTTCACATCCTGAGATAAACTTCAAAAACAGGAGTACCCTGCCTAAACTCAGTCCTCAAAATAAATGAGACCTTGAGCCCTTTCCCCAAAATTGCTAATTTAAGAGTGAGCCTGTTTACCCCCCACTTCTGCAATACCAACACCTACAGATATTTGAAGATCCTACTGAGGTAGCAATTCGGTGAGAAAACTGCCATTGCTTCCCATCACAAACAGCTAACTAATGCTAACCTTGAAGGGCTTTTCTCCCGACCTCCTTGTTGTGTCCTTTACAGGGAGAGCCAATTCTGAAGGCTGGTCTTCCTTCCAAACATTACAAGTCACGCACGATTTCTTTGTTTTCTTAGTGCCTTCATCTCGGAGTTCTTCTTTCACACACTGGGGCTGACTCAGCTGTGCTACCTGAGAAATACGCAAGTCAGACCCCTCTCATCCAGCTTTGTCTTTCTCAGCTCCTGGAGCATAAAGCTATGGAGATGTACTCTTTTGCTCTTGACAATTCAACGTCTGTTTCTAACCATGAGTCTTTCATTACCTGGATTAAGTCCGGTTCTTGGCCAGGTCTGACTGTGTTTTACACATGCCTACTGCTTTATTCCCTCCTGGAAGTGGCAGCGATGCCAGGAGACAAGTTTCTATTCTGTGCTCCAGCCACGTGGGTTCCACTGGATGGCCGACAACAGGGAACCTGGTATTCTCGGTTTACGCTTCCTTTTCATTATCAGTTGTCTTGAGAAATGCTGATGTGTCCTGACATCTGAAAACCCGTCTCTTTGTCACCAAGTCATGAAACTACAGTTCAGCGAGGTCTTTGGGTGCTCTCACCCACAATGTTGAGAATTCACTCATGTAACATCCCGAACCGCTGATTATACATTTTTATTTGCAACTGTCTATAAAACCTTCATGCTGTTTGGCCTGTTAGCTATGAGCTCTAATTACTCAAAATTAAAGAGAGAGAGAAATGTCTATGCCCTCCCCCACCAAAATAGTCATTGCTGGATCAAGGGACACCCTGACGAGGGTACCTTTGACATGCATCACGTCCCTCCCTTCTTGACTGGAAGCCACTGTGACTGACTGGGGAGTGCTTGCTGAGACCCAACAAATTAGGCTTCATGTTTACATTTGACTCAAGACTAAGGCTGCCAAACAGACACATGGAAAAGTGCTCAGCATCACTCGGCATCAGAGAAATACAAATCAAAACCACAGTGAGATACCACCTCACATCAGTCAGAATGGCTAAAATTTATTAACAAGTCAGGAAACGATAGATGTGGGCGAGGATGCCAAGAAAGGGGAACCCTCCTACACTGTTGGTGGGAATGCAAGCTGGTA
>CM053609.1:79136978-79159945 GCA_028646535.1 Procyon lotor
GCCTGCTTCTCCCTCTCCCACTCCTCCTCCTTATATTCCCTCTCTCTCTGTCTCTGTCTCTCTCTCTCTGTCAAATAAATAAGAACTTTTAAAAAAAATAAAATAGCATTTAGCAAGGAAAGGGTACATGGGGGGGAGAGGGAGTGTCACAAAACAGGATTCCCCCCAGAAGCTTCTCCTGGTGGAGGAGCTGGTGCGGGTTGCGAAGCCTCCTCTGAGACCAGGCATTAACCCCCTTATATTACTGGGTGGTAGAAAGACGGGGCTTCCAGAGGAGGAAGAGCTCCTCTGCACTGGAGAGACTGTCAGAGCTCCACTGCAGCAGCTAACTCCAACCAGTATAACAAGTTCACCAATATTTTAACAATTGATATTAACCAGTTAATAACAGCCTGTACACAGCCTGGATTCCTGCATGAAGACACCTCTCCAAGGAAAAGACTCAGAAAAAAATTAAAGTCTTTCACAAATGTGAGATTTTTTTTTCTAACCACCCACAAAAAAAAAAAAAGCTCCAAATGAAAATAACTGACTCTTCTGCAAGCAAAAAAGATTAAAAGCCACAAGAAGGCAAAATAATTAGTGAGTTCCACAGTCATTTTAAAATAGGAAGAGAGGAGGTATGGTGAAGTGTTTCCAACTGGCTCTCTCCAATTGCTTGGCTACACTGCTCAAGCATTGGGTTAGCATTAAGAACAGCAAGACCATAGTGGTTTGTGACCTGCTGGCAGGTGAGAATGCTGCAGAAATAATGCCCTGAGGAAAACTACAACAGAGGAAGAAATTGTCTTAGGAGCGTGCCACACCCCTAACTCAGGTGCTCAGGACCCTCTTCATCTACTTCCACTCTCCCAACACACACACATACAGGTATATGCCAACGGGCCTACAAGGTTTCCCTCTCCAGATAAGCCCAAGTTATTAGCCTAACTAATTCAGACTAAAGTGTTCATGAATAACAACAGCTACATGTCCTTTACCTCTCAGATGCTGAAGATTTTTAAAAAGACAATCTTAGGGGCGTCTGGGTGGCTCAGTCGGTTAAGTATCTGCTTTCCACTCAGGTCATGATCGCAGGGTCCTGGGATGGAGTCCCCCATCAGGCTCCCTGTTTGGCACCGAGTCTGCCTCTCTCTCGCCCTCTGCCTCTCCCACTTCTCATGCTCTCTCTCTACCTTTCCCACTCTCTTTCTTGATCATCCTCTCAAATAAATAAATAAATAAATAAAGTCTTTAAAAAAAAAAAAATAAAGACGATCTTAAGTGAGCAATTCCTTCCCCACATGAAAGTTCCCATAATGGGGAGGATATGCAGATATTTTTAGATATTTTTAGTCAGGGAGTCCTCTCAGTCTGAAAACATGCTACACTGATGACTGCCAACCCTTTCCTTGAAAAAGCAAACCCTAACTGCAGCACAGGACAAAAAGTTCTGATTTTTTTTTTTTTAATCAAAGTTCTTGTCCAGCTAACCAAATGCCCAGAACATCAGGAACATCCATGTTCCCAGCCACTTCCGGCTTTTTTGAAAGGGCTGAATGTGAAGGTTAACACACGACCGTGCGAGGTTACACTATGACCATGGAAGCTGAGGACAGAGCGAGGTTACACTATGACCATGGAAGCTGAGGACAGAGCTGGGATCGTGCAGCTTGGGAGATCACAGGGAAAGACAGAGATCTTGTCCCGGTGGCCTCCTCCCCCAGGGAGCTACCTGGCCTTGGAGGGCCCTCTCCTCCCTCTGGTGCAGAGAGAATGCGTCTCTGCAAGTTACATTGCCCTTTCTGAGTTCAGCTTGGGCCAACGGGCAGCCAGGAAGTTTCCTTTGCAACAACAGTGTCCATGATCTTAAAAAAAGAAAAAAAAAAAAAACTGGAAAAGATTCATGCCAAAGCACATGACTTGTAAGTCACCAGAGCAAAATTGAGGCAGGACGTGCAGCTTCCGGCTCCGAGGCCCACAGCCCCTATGCTTTATCCTGCTCAGCCCAGCCCTACTCTTTAAACATACAAGCTGCATTTCTGAAAAATGTGGAGCCTTTAGCTGACCACATTTAATCAGAAGAAAGAATTCTAAGCCCCTGGCTCCGTGCACTTCCACAGCAGTGACCCTAGAGACACCCAGGGAAAATGTGCTGCTAGGGCCCTATTTCCTGATAAATGCAATGAAAGCCTCAAAGTTTGGGCTAATAAAATCCTCACTAAAAACTCTCTCTGACCTTACCTGAAGCACTGTGGAGTGGTTTTAAAGCTTTGTGCAAAGCTTTTTCACAGAACCATTTAGTTTCGTTAAAGGGAAGGAGGTGGGGAGAAAGGCGCTTTTCCATTCCAAACAGGGGAGCAGTCGCTAAGCCTCCACCGGCCATGAGAATTAGACAACTGGCTTCTCTGGCCAAGCACTAAAAATGGGGAGCAGACTGGGGTCGAGCCTGGGCCCCTTGATAAAATATGATAATCGCCACTAGACGCAAGAGGATCATTTTCTAATTAAACTCTCTTTACCTCCCGGGAGAAGTGCTGCCCAACCAAGAGCCCCAGGACCTAATGAGTCACGGGGCCGTGAGAGAATTGCAAAGGAAAACAACGGCCAGAATGGCGGCTTTGACCACTTGGAGAAAATCCTCCTGCGGGAAAGGAGGCTCCAGGGGGTATCTTGTGAGAGAGGCACGCGCGCCCACGGGCGTCTCTGGGGCCCCAGCACCTACCCCTCACAGCTCCAGCTTAGTGACAGTGTCCAAATCATGAGGCGACGTACAAAGGCATCTGAAAGTCCTGAAGAGCAGTGTTGTTGCTGGAATTAATGGGAGGGACCACTAATGTATGAAGTTTGTGGAGAACGTGGAGCAGGAAGGGAATCCAGAGGCCTGCGCTGCCCGCGGAGTACTTGCCCGGCCAAGCCTCCCCGGAACTGAACCAGGCAGCCTGCGGGGCAGATGGGATTTGACCCCAGTCTGTCTCCCTGCCAGCACTTACTTTACTCTCTCCATGCCCCAAGTCCTGGGTGTCTCTGTGTGCTCCCCTTCTGAGGCTGTCTTCTTCCTAATCAAGACGCCAAGCCAAGAAGTTTCTTCCTCCTCTATCGCGGTCTCCTTTCCAGGGCCTTGTTCTCGGCCAGCAGGTGTTTCTGACCAGCTAACCGCTCTTAACAGGTGATAATGAGGATAACTTCCTCGTGTTGGAGATTTGCATAATCACAGGGTCTTCCAGAATCAATGCCTGCACCAAAAACTGTGGCTCCCAATCTCAGAATTGCAAGCACCTACTGAGACCAAGTAGGAGGGAAGCAAAGTTGCCTCCTGTCACGGAAACCCATGGCTTGGGCATGAAGCTGGGTCACATCTTTATGTCACCTGAACACCTGAGCCCCATATCCTTGTAGTAGCTAAAGAACAGCAGACTTCATGGAATCTTGCAATGAGAACTCCAAGAGCAAGGACTGAGTGGGAGTAGAGTGTCTTTCAGAAACAACAACCAGGGGGCGCCTGGGTGGCTCAGTTGTTAAGCGGCTGCCTTCAGCTCAGGTCATGAAACCGGGGTCCTGGGATCAAGCCCTAAATCCGCGGGGAGCCTGCTTCTCCCTCTCCCACTCCCCATGGTTGTGTTCCCGCTCTTGCTGTTCCTCTCTGTCAAGTAAATAAATAAAATCCTTAAAAAAGAACGAAAGAAACAACGACCAGAAGCAATGAAGCTCATTGCTCATTTGCTCAACGCAAGTCCTATCTTCCAAGACACGCTTTTACTTAGAAAGCATGGAAACTCCCCACAGACTCAAATCGAGCACAGAATTATAGGAGGGGGAGAGAGGGCAAGGTACTCACAACCACTTCGATCCTCCCCAGCTCAGAAAGAACAGAAAGTCACCCAATATGCTTCAGTGCCAATTTTATAAATTCTGAAATCATGCTCTTTTTCTGAAATTATTCTTTATGATACTTACACATCTATATTGTTTCCTTTTTTTTTTTTTTTTTTGGTTCTGGAAAGGTCAGTCTTCTCAGTCTCTTGGTGGGTAACTTAGTGAGGAAGGGATGTTTCTCTACAACACCTAGAAACTGGAAGTGTAGAGCTAAAATGAAAAAGTCAGAAAGCCCATCTTTGATTCAAAAAGATCTCAGCTGGGGCAGTGGTTGTATAAGGTACACTGAGGCATGTTTACCAACTGAAACAAAGAAGCCAGAGTGAGGGAAGTGGATGGATGGACAGCTGGATGGATAGAAAACAATGAGCATAAAAATAGACCTAGCATCCTTACAACACTAGATTGGATGTGGAGAGAGGGTAAGGAGACAGGATAGAATACGTCCTCTTACCACCAAGATAAATTCTTTTTTTTCCAGTTTGTGCTTCCACATTCAAAATTCTAAAGGATCCTTCTAAGTCTCTCCCATACTAAAGGAGATCCTGTCATAGCAACATTGGTAAAAGACTGAGACCTAGTTTGATGAGTTCACTCTAATCCCCCTCTTCTCCCCTCACATCTTTAGAATATGTCACAATTTTCCACAACCACTAATAAAAATCAACCAAACAAAAGATCCATTCCTTTTTGCTGCAGAAGACGAGAGTCTGAAGCACATTTGAGAGGCAGGAGAGAGGGAGAAGAGTATTATGGGTGAAGCATCAGCAGGAGAGAAAAGGAAGTGGAAATGAGCCCCTGATACCTTAGACAACCCACAACTCCGTGGGAGAGTAGGAGCACGGACCCAGGCCTCCTAACCCTATGTATACTCTTCAAAATCCAGCACCAGATACTTCTGGAAAGAAGGACTGTTGCTAAATTGCATGTAGGTGAAAATGAAGCTTCCCCAGCTGCATCCCTGTGTCCTCTCTCCGTCACCATTTCTTCACCTGTTCCCTCCAAACAGCATCTTTTGAATGTGGAAGCACAAACTGGAAATAAGAAAAATTGCTTTAAGGACATAGCTATCTATAAGAGTTGAGCTTACAGTGTTCAAAATAGGATTGGGCACTACCCACTTTCACCACAGAACTTGATGATTTCTTGCATTCTGGGCTGCTCTACAAAATATGGTCCCCCATTAAGTCCTGCATTCATAGGGGTTTTTTAAGATTGCTCCCTGTAGTGTCTCTCTCAGGCACCTGAATAAATCATTTCGTCTCCATTCGTCATGCTTAGCAAGTTGAATATCTTACTGCTAAACAAGAGAATCAACTTAGAGTGACTGCACGTCACCAGCAAAACCCAAACGTGTTTTTTAGTAGGGAAGCCTGAGTTTGCCTTACAAGAGCGCCGCCTAGTGTCTATCTGTGGAACGGTACCAAATTTTCTTGAATACCTCCCCGAACATACATAATTCGTTTTGCGGTAAAGAGCTACAGTGCTAAAGCGTAGATGTAGACATATTTTTTCCAAATCATATTCTGTTCTTATTGATTTATGAGTACTTCAGTTACGTGTTCACACTGAAATGGTCCCTGAGGCATCATTAAGATCATACCTTAAAACACAGCAGAACTTTTAAAAGTACACATTTAGTAGAAAATTAGTTTCCGGGGCCTCTGGGTGACTCAGTCAGTTAAGCGGCTGCCTTCGGCTCAGATCATGATCCCAGGGTCCTAGGATCGAGCCCCATGTCGGGCTCCCTGCTCAGCGGTGATCCTGCTTCTCCCTCTCTCACTCCCTCTGTTTATGTTCCCTCTCTTGCTATCTCTCTGTCAAATAAATAAAAATCTTTAAAAAAAAAATTAGTTTCCAACAAAATACCCAAGGATTAATTTTCCATCATTAACATACTGTGCTTTAACTCTCAGAGACAGTGGTGGTTGCCAAATAACAGTCTCAATTCCCTAGCAAAATATTAATGGATTTTTCTAGAAAGAATTTCTTATAGAGCAAATATGAATAATAATAATGACAGATACCTGTTGTACACCTACTATGTGCTTGGCATTGTGCTGAACACATTACCTACATTATTCCCATTTAATCCTCACCGAATATTTACAAAGCACTTAGAGCATCACCCGGCATATAGTAAATGATATGTAAGTGATGTTAAATAAGTAAATGCCCAAATTATTCTGGACAGGTGTTTTCATCCCTATTTTGCATACAAGAAATGTGAGTTTAGAGATGTTAAGAATAGCCCAGGGTCATGCACTTGTAAGTGGTGTTTGTAGGATTTAGCCCAGGTATTGCAGACCCCAGAGGCTGTGTTTCATGCCATATTGCCTCTCTATCTCCAATCCCTATAGTAGTCTGCTAAGCCTGCTCTCACAAAGTACCACAGGTTAGGTGGATCAACCAACAGAAATTTAATTTCTCACAGCTGCTGGAGGCTAGAAGTCTGAGATCCAGGTATTGGCAGGATTGATTTCTTCTGAGGCCTATTCCCCCTGCTGCCTCACTCCTGCCCCAACCAGCCTCCCACCTTTAGGCGTCCTCAGGAAAAAGTCAGGCACAGCTTCCAGGCCTCCCAAACTCCAGTGACACAGAGTCAGACTCCCCCAAGAACCTTCTTCCACACTCTACTCCAGTCCCTCAGGCCCTGAGTCCATGGTTCAGCAGCTCCATGGGCACTCAGCCATTTGTAAGATGTTGGTCTCCAAGCCTGGCCTTTCCAAAGGGTCCTCTTAGAGACCCTCCTCCCTTGCCTTGGAGCGTATGAAAGATGAAAACTCATGGCATTATCTTCCTATAAAACGCCTGACAAATCTCCTAATAAATCCTAGCTTTCTCTTATAGAAGCCATTGGGTATACTACCGGGTCACCCGGTTTGGCATCTTTTTCATAGCCATTGTCCCGGCCTGAAGTTTCATTCAAGTCCTTTAGCCAATTTTACCAAATTCAAACAAGAGCCCTGCACATGGATGCCAATTTGTACCGATAGTGGCACACCACTGTAGGTATACCTAGATATTCTTTTTTTTTCTTTTTAATTTTTATTAACATATAATGTATTATTTGCCCCAGGGTACATGTCTGTGAATTGTCAGGCTTACACATTTCACAGCACTTAACAGCACATACCCTCCCCAATGTCCACAACCCAGCCACCCATCCCTACCCCACCCCCACCTCCCAGCCACCCTTAGTTCGTTTCGTGAGTCTAGGAGTCTCTTATGGTTTGTCCCTCCCCATCCCTTCCTGGTTCATTTCTCTCCCCCACCCCCCCCAAACTCCCGCCTTGCCTCTTAATCCAAAAGGTAATTATGCTTTTCTGTCCCATCTCCTTCTATGTCCCCCTTCCCAGAACCATAGTTCACTACAACCAAAAACAGTCATCCCACCCATTGTACTTGCTTCCTGGCCTTCATATCGTGTGTCTGAACTATCAGTCAAGTACTCGTGCCTCCTTACTCAGATATGCTTTGGTCTATTCTAACTAGTGGGGGTTTTTTTCCCCCATTAAAGGAAGAATTTGATGACTAAGAACAGCTAAGTAGAACTTACAACCAAAGTCGGTAAATAATGTGGAGAATATAGCTTGTTAAAACTACTTTTTCCCCCAATGTTCATAGCAGCAATAACCACAATTGCCAAACTGTGGAAAGAACCAAGATGCCCTTCAACAGGTGAATGGATAAAGAAGATATGGTCCATATATACAATGGAATATTATGCCTCCATTAGAAAGGACGAATATCCAACTTTTGTATCAACATGGATGGGACTGGAAAAGATTATGCGGAGTGAAATAAGTCAAGCAGAGAGAACCAATTACCTTATGGTCTCACATGCTGAGCGTAAAGAAAAACATGGAAGGCATTGTGAGAAGGAAGGGAGGGGTGTATGGGGGGAAACCAGAGGGGGAGATGAACCATGAGAGACTGTGGACTCTGAGCAACAAACTGAGGGTTTTGGAGGGGAGGGGGTAGGGGTTGGGTGAGCCGGGTGGTGGGTATTGAGGAGGGCACATACGGCATGGAGCACTGGGTGTGGTGCATGAACAATAAATCTTGTAACACTGAAAAAGCAAAATAAACATATTTGGGGGGAAAAAAACTACTTTTTCATCCTAAATAACTATAAAGCAATGAGACTGAATTTTGAAATAAGTGTAGCCCATAATACTGGTTCTGAAGGCAGTCCAAGAATTCCTACTATGTTTTAGACAACAGCACCAACAGGCGTACCTTCAGTCCCATAGGGATTGCTCAGATACATAATTTCTAGAGAATGCATAACATCAGTGGTAGTGGTACAGGACATAAAAAGAGGGAACCAGGGGTGCCTGGGTGACTCAGTCTGTTGAGCATCTGCATTTAAGTCAGGTCATGATCCCAGCGTCCTGGGATCGAGCCCGGCATCAGGCTCCCTGCTCAGCGGAGAGCCTGCTCCTCCCTCTCCCTCTGCTGCTCCTCCTGCTTGTGAGCTTTCTCTCTCTCTCTCTCTCTCTCTCTCTCTCTCTGTCAGATAAATAAAATCTTTAAAAAAAAAAAAAGGGAACCAGGGCTCTCAACTTTCACCCCCCCCCCCAAGCCCACCCTCAAAGTAGCACCTGCAGCCCAGACGGAAGCAAAACTTTTGGAACTATAAGACACAGAATTGTCAGAACTACATGGAAATAACACCATAGATTGTGAAATAATTTAAGCACTACACATTTTTGTTCAACACAGAAAATTAAAGCCAGGGCCATGAGCACTGTGAGCGCTTCTTGAAGACTAAACTCCCATTCACAACCACTCCAAAATAATTTTTCCATCTATTCCTGAGTATTTGTTAAATAAAAAAATCAGGTGTTTTACTTTGCAGATATAAGTGATTTTTAAGATATACATAAAGTGCCTGTGGGGCACCTGAGTGGCTCAGTTAAGCATCTGCCTTCTGCTCAAGTCATGATCCCAGGTTCCTGGGATGGAGCCCCGCAGCGGCAGTGGCGGGCTCCCTGCTCAGTAGGGAGCCTGCTTCTCCCTCTCCTTCCCGCTCATGCTCTCTCTCACTATCTCTGTCTCTCTCTTTATCTCAAATAAATAAATAAAATCTTGGAAAAAAAAATAAAGTGCCTAGGATAAGGAAGGTGTTTGATAAATGGTAGTTGTTATTAGTAAGCTTCCTATCACCCATGTGGGGCTGGGTTGAATTACCATCTCTGTTCTTAAGAGAGGCTATATCTAAGATGGCCAAATTACTAAATCCTAACAGTTGAGTTTCACAAACTTTATATATTTATATATAATTTATTTTATGTTATATATTTATAGAGCATATGCAGTTTAAATAATATAATTTATGTAATATATTTAGAATATAACACATATGTCTCTATAAGTATATTTTATATGTATCTTTTATAATTAATATTAAATGTAATAATTTTTTTATTGAAGTATAATTAACATAGTGTTGTATTGGTTTCATATGTACCATATAACGATTCTATACATTGCCCAGTGCTCATCACAATAAGTGTACTCTCAATCCTCTTTATCTATCTCATCCATCACCCCATCCCCCTCCCCTCTGGCAACCACCAGTTTGTTCATTTGCTCTTAAACTCCAAATATGAGTGAAATCATACAGTATTTGTCTTTCTCTCTCTGACTTATTTCACTTAGCATTGTACCTTCTAGGTCCATCCATGTTATTATAAATAGTAAGATCTCATTCTTTTTTATGGCTGAGTCATATTCCATTATATATATATACTACATACATATCCAGTCATCCTTTCATGAACACGTGGACGGCTTCCACAATGTATAATACATATCTTATATATTATATACCTATATATAATATTTAATATTTATAATAAATATAATACTTATTCACAGAATAGTTTATCTTATATATTTATATTTTATATGTATATTTAACATATATGCTATATTTATGTTATTTTTCTAATATTTTATATAATATGTATTTATAGTCTATATTATAATATATATTATAATTATAATATATTATATATTATATAATATTCCCCCATAAGATATATTATATATTATAATATTATAAAATATTATATGTTTTAAATACAGTATAAATGCATATTTATTTATAATTTATATATAGAGATTATTTATCACTTTCTACAAATGGAATTCACTTGAAGCCAATCATTTTTCCTAGGAACCATCAAAATGCTAAAAGGAAAGAACTGGAAGTCCTGGTGCCTTGTAAAACACAAAGGCGTAAGACAAACGTGATAAAGGGTCCTTGGTTTCTGCCATGTGTTCTGTTTGTCCCCTTTTCTTTCTATTTTGTTGGTAACCACCTCCTTGCCCCCCTGACTCCAGCGAGCCAACCAACCACACGGCTTATGACAACTGTCCTCAGAAAATCCTGTTGTTACGGTTATCTGGATCCCCGAAGAACAACATCCAAGTCCAGGTCTCAGTGATTGCCCACAACCACTGCCTAAGCCCAAACCACGCGGATGAACCAGCTCTCCTCCCCAGCCAAAGCTCTGGGCCTGCTCAACAGAGGCCTCCCCTGGCCCCCAGGTGCTCCCTGAAGCACATCCCCTGAGTGAAGGCTTTCGGTTCTACTTGAGTCACCTAAATCCTTTTCTTTTAACACCATGAAACCCATTTAGCCTATCACACAGCTTGGAAACATTTGTATTAACAGGAAACAAACCCGTCATATAATATTAAAGCAAGTGCTCGCGATTTAGCAACGTTCCAGCTCCGAGCTCCTGAGTGCACAGGAAAAGTAACTCCACTAAAGCCCTAACTGGGGTCTCAGAATCTCTCCCACTGACTAAGTCACCTGCTCCTTGGTCAGTCATTCGCTGTATGCTCAAGTTTCCCTGCAATAGTCGATGCCACTAGGTTAAGAACCATCTGGGGGAGACCTTAAAACGGATCATCTCTCCTTTCTCTGATGTATTTCAGCCGTTCTTGTCAGAGGTGAAGCGCCAGAGTTGCTTAGCAGCAAGCCTGGGAACCGAGGCTTTTCTTACACCCTTCCCGACAGCTTCACCGGTTACCTTTCCCAGATGGATGCATCATCCAAGAGGCAGTGAAGCAATGACCATAATTAACCCAAAAGGGATGCACCTGGGTAGATAACCAACCTCAGAAGACAATACTCTCTCCTCTGCATCAGGAATCCAGAGGTATTAGCTACACCAGAAACATAGCCGAGAGCAAGGGATTAAGTGACTTCCCTGAGATGGAGAAGAGATGGAGAACCTGTTGGCTCAGAAAAATATACATGGGGATTAACTAACATAAAACAATTATTTTATGACAAACTGCACTTTTTGTTCACATACTGATAAACTTCCAAGCCATCGGTTCCTGTTTGAAATAGGTAAGTGAAGGGAAATTTCTGCATACAAAGAGCCAAGCTGATGGATTTAAATTGAAATGCTAATTGGGTGCAGGAAAGTTACTTCCTAGGTCCTTAGTGACTCCAAGTCTGGATCTAGCTACAGCTCTAACCCTTGTTCTGAATGTCAAACCCCTGCCTTGCTTGGTGTCGGCAGCCTAATTAAGGAAACACCAGGGGAATAAACCAATAACCTTTGTTAAATTACACCATTTTCCCAAAACCTTATCAATAGCAAACAGCACGGCCAAATCCCAGGGATCAATTTAGGGGAAAACACATCCCCTGGGGCTTTCAACAAGATATAACAAGCCTCAAGGAAGACTTCAAAGTCAAGCCAAACTTTCCTGATGTGCTACACAGACTGGCACTGAAGAGTTACTCTGGAGAAAGAATCCTGAGCCCCATCTGAGACTCCCTCCTACCTCCTGTGGCCTCTACGTAGCTGGGCTCCAGGGGGACCAGGAACCTGAGAAAGGAATGCTTCACTCCATTGTCGAGAGGTAGGAACTTCATAGCTGGGATGAGGTTTCTATGAGCCTCTTAGCAAAAGGTCCGCGCTCTGCTGTCCCTGAGTCCAGAGCAAAAGCCAAGTCCCAAAGTCAAGGAGAGAATACATTGCTCTTCAATAGGAATACAGTGAACACACACACACATACAAACACACACAGATACCTTCAATGCACCTCTCTGGGCCAGGGCAATTAAACAAGGACCTCTGGTCTGCCATTTATTGCTAAATGTATGTATAGAGATCTTGGGCAACATGAAAACCAACCTCTACAGTTTTCGCTGCTAACAAACCAGTGGGGCCAGGAAGGATGCTGGGGACCTTCGTAATAACAAAGAGAGGATCCCTTAGCAGCAAGCCTGGGAACCGAGGCTTTTCTTACACCCTTTTCTTATACCCTTTGGCTGAGACAAAGGCCCATCCAAAAGGCAGCCAGCCCAGAGTGGAGAAGTCCCTGGCACCTGGAGGTAGGTGTTTCTCTGCCACACATGGCAGCTGTGGTGGGCTCAACAATTGGTACCCAAAGGTATCAGGCCCTTATCCTTGGAACCTGTAAATGTCACCTTACATGGCAAACATTTTGCAGATACAATTCAGCTCAGGATCCTGAGATGGGAACATTATCCTGGATTATCCCGGTGGGCACTAAATGTAATCACAAGTACCCTTGGAAGAGAGAGACAGAAGAAGACTTGACCCAGACAGAGAAGATAATGTGACCACAGAGGCAGAAATTGGAGTGGTGTAGCCACAAGCCAAGGACCACCAGCCGCCAGCAGAAGCTGGAAGAGTGAGCCTCTGAAGGGACTACGGCCCTGCCAACACCTAGATTTCAGCCAAGTGACACTGATTTCAGACTTCTGGCCTCCAGAACTGACAACAAATTTCTCATGTTTTAAGCCACTTAATTTATGGTAATTTGCATGGCCACAGCATATAACAAATACCCAACTATTCCACAGGAGCTCTCTCACATAAAGCTCAACTAAAGGTTATTTCAGGTTTGAAAATTATACACCTGAATGACTAACTACTATGTGTCTGCTAAAGGGAAAGACAGACTACATCCACGACAAACCCTCTCGCCTCCCACTCACTCCCGCGTCCCCCAGGAAGTTTGTATACGAGTCCACTCAAACAAGACAGGCCCAGGGAACCCTCCTGTAACAGGATGTCAATGTCCAATCTGTTTCTAACATGAAACCTCGCTATGTTTGTCTTCCTCTTTGCTGTATTTACAAGAAGTCATTCTGCCCAGTCTGGCAGATAAAGCGAGCTTTCCAAGAATGGACCCCAAGCACCTCTTCCCTTATTCTATAGCTCACAGAATTTCTAAACGCTAAGACCTTCAGCCAGGAAACGTGAACATGGCCGTTTGCAGACCCAGGATCTAAGCCTAGCTAGAAGAAAACTCCAGGGCCTCCTGATAAACCAGTAGCCCCGCTCTGAATGAGGCACGGTGGCAAACGTTTCGCTAGACTAGGACAGAAGGCAGTGGATAAGGAAAAGGATCATTCTTCTAGGAAGGGAAAAAGAAATCAGAAGTTGCACATGGAGACCAACCTTCTCGCTTAGGAATAAGTCCCCAGAGATGTCAGACAACACAGCATTGTGAGAAGAAGTAGGAAACATCTCAATGATGACCCTGATGGACTTAGCCCCGTGTACTACTCCAATCCCAGTGGAGGGAGGTGGCCATGAAAGATGACTTGCTTAATCCTAGCACTCTCAGTAGGAGGGAGGAAGTCCCAAAGGACCAAGAACATGGGTCACCACTAGGAGAGGCCTAAATGGAACTTGATAAGTACCAGACAGTAATCCTATTGAGTGACCAAAAGGAACATGACAGCTGAGTGGGGAACTCTCAATGAAGAGGTCAAGTTCTTACAATAGATAGCATCAAATTCACCATTATGGTTTCCTGCTCAAAATCCTATTAACAGAGGTTATATGGGAGAAACTCCTTCCCAATTACTTCAGGTTAGAGTTTGGAAACCTCTTGTTATAGGTTAAATTATGTCGTCTCCAAAGAGATATGTTGACTTCTTCACCCTCAAGTACCTATATGTGACCTTTTTCAGAAGTAGAGTCTTTATAGAGACTCTAGTCAAAATTAGGTCATCACAGGTGGGCTTTAATCCAATATGTCTGGTATTTGGACACAGAGATGGACATACACAGTGGGAGGAAATCTGCAGACACACAGGGAGAACACTATATGAAGAGAGAAGTGTGGAGCGACACATCCACAGGCCAAGAAACACCAAAGATTGCCTGACAAACCAGTAGGAACCAGGAAGGGGCAAGGAAGATTCTCCCTTACAGGTTTCAGAGGGAGCATGCCCCTGCCCCCTACTCCTTGATTTCAGACTTCTAGACCCAGAACTGTGAGAGCTCCTTCAAGCTCCCCAACTGTTATTACAACAGCCCTAAGAAACTAATGCACCTTGTTTTTACCAGCCCTGTAATACATGCCACTCTTTCTCTGACATATTCATTTTCACTGGCACCCCATCCCCCAGCGATTCCCAGCGATTCCCACCGGACACAGTCACCTCTCCATCTCAATGACTCAGGAAGGTAACAGTAACCTATAATGCATGCTATCAAGAGCTTTCAAACTTTTTTTTCCAACTTTTTTCTTTAATGAAAGCAAACTCAACCTGTCAACAAAGTGAAAAAGGTGTTTCTCCCACATGCTTTTACTTTGATGAAATATTTATTTTAAACAACATTACATTACCACTGTTTGACAGCACCCCCCCCTTCAAACCTGGCACCAAGAGAAATAATCGATTCTGTATGCTCTATTGACAACGTGACAACACTGTTTGATGTGACACTGTCTTTCTCCCCAGGTGCCTCAGAAAAAGTGTCCCACATAGTAGAAGTTTTAAATTCAGCTTCTCATAAAACAGACAGCCAATGCCAAAGACCAAGAACAAAAAAATGTACCGAGCGAGCACAAATTTTTGTCATGCTCCTAAAGATGTTTTTGATTTTTGGCATAATGGTTCAAAAAATAATTATATTAAAGTTTAATAAGTATAAAATAATAAGTAAGACTACTTTGCCAAGAAAAAAAAAAAACCTAGTCTTTGAGATCTAGAACACACAACTTTGAAGGTCAGAGATAGAAATTCTTTAGATTACTCACTTACTGGGGCTGAGTTATGTTTGTTCAGTAAGATATGACTCTGTTAGAGCTGTGTTTGGCTGCAAGCAATGGGAACCTAACTGCACTGTCTTCACAAATTAGACATTATTTTTCCTATGGAAGCAGAAATTCAGAGATAGGTAGATCCATGGCTGGGGCAGCTACTCCAGGAAATCACCAAGGATCTCGGCTTTTCACTCCCTGCACCTCCATCTTTCATATGTGACTCTTGTCCTTATGGTCACAAGATGACTACTTAACAACCCCTCATAAAGTCTTTCTTCCAAGCAGCAATAGAAAGGAAAGGGACGGGCAAATGTGTGCCTCATGAGTCTATTCCTTTTTTCAGGAAAAGAATCGCTTTCCTGGACCTCTATCTCACTGGCCAGAACTCTCTCACTCTGTCTATAAGAAAGCCTGGGAAATCTAGTTTTAGCCATCCCATTATTCCTCCCCCCCCCCCCAGAAAACTGGGTTGTTAGTAAGGAACATGGAAGAGAATAATATTAGGGAGGGGGGTATTGAGCAGTATCTGCCATGAAGTATAAAGAAGAAACACCAAAATGTTCTCTCTCATAAATGATAAAATCTCTCCTAGTCTTGAGATACAGTTAAAGCAGGGGCACCCGGGTGGCTCAGTTGGTTGGGCTTCTGACTCTTGGTTTTCTGCTCAGGTCATGATCTCAAGGTTGTGGTTTCAAGTCCAACATCATGCTCCACACTCAGCGGGGAGTCTGGTTGGGATTCTCTCTCTCTCTCTCTCTCTCTCTCTCTGCCTCACCCTCTGCCCCTCCCCCCCAAATAAATAAATAAATCTTTTTTTTTTTTTTTAAGATATAGTTAAAGGTGTATCTATCATCATTTAATCTTATGAAGCAAAGTAAAACCACACAACCTGAGGATAAATGGGCTTAAATTGCTATTTTAACAAAAGAAGAATTCCAGCCTGGAAAGGAGCAAGAACTTGACAAAGAAAGCAAACACTAACTCATCCAGCAATGAAGATTCCTTCTCAGGTGGGATAAGAATCATATCCTACAGAAATTCTTACACACATGTCCATGAAGATATGTGTGCAAAGATGTTAAATGCAGCATTCTTTGTAAAAGTTCAAAATTGGAAACAACCTTAGATGACCATCAATAGAGAAGTAATTTGTTTTTAAGAGTCATCCCCATACACTGGGAAATCTAAGTAGCCATTTTAAAAAGGAGGTAGAGTTAAATGTCTGACATGTAAGATGTTCCAAAATTGACTGTTAAATGATAAAACAAATCAGATTCTATTTACATGAATAAATACATGTGCACATATAGCTATTTATGAAATTGCATAAAGGAGGAGTTAGAAAATATCACACTGTGGAGGCCAGATGAGCAGGCATGGTGGAGAGAAGTAGGCGTGGTGTTAGCAGAACAAAGGAACTGTTATATATCATTGTTTGTGCTTCCGTATTACTTAAAATAGGTAAATGAAGGGGCACCTGGGTGGTTCAGTCTGTTAAGCATCCAACTCTTGATTTCAGCTTGGGTCATGATCTCAGTCTCCTGAGATTGAGCCCCATGTGGAATCCCGCACTGGGCCTGGAGCCTGCTTAAGATTCTCTCCCTCTCCCTCTGCCTGTCCCCTTCCTGCTCTTAAAAAAAATTGTAGATTAAAATGTATCTACTTATCTATTACTTGTATGACTCTTTGAAGTAATAAAAACAAAAAGGACTAATTTTGTGATGTCTCATAGAACATGAAACCTCAGTGTTCTAGGCTAGAAGATCAAGTCTCACTTCTGTCAACGATTTTTGAATATCAGTTCCTCTGTCTGTAAAATAGGAGATATCTCCTGTATCCAATTTATAGGACTGTTTTGAGGAACAAATAAGATGAAGAATATAAGTTCTTTGAAAAAGGGGCGCCTGGGTGGCTCAGTGGGTTAAAGTCTCTGCCTTCGGCTCAGGTCATGATCTCAGGGTCCTGGGATCAAGCCTCACATCGGGCTTTCTGCTCAGCAGGGAGCCTGCTTCCCTCTCTCTCTCTGCCTGCCTCTCTGCCTGCTTGTGATCTCTCTCTCTGTCAAATAAATTTAAAAAAAAATTAAGCCACGGAAACTTGGGTGAGAATAAGCATACAATCAAAAATCAGTCCGTCTTAAGACAAAATTAAGGACAGTTTCTAACTGCCATAAAACGGTTACAAAAGAATAGCTTCATGATGATTTATCAATTCTGTCCCAAGTGTCATTCATTATTCTTGAACTACTATCAGTATCACACTCTCTGGGTGAGTGGTGATGGATTGGACACCATTATATTCTCAAAATTATTTTTTAAATGGTCACCATGCTAATAAGACAAAGTATGATTCCAAAACTATAGAACAAGGTGTCAAACTATGGAGGGATGATTTGGGGGGGGTGTAGAATTTTTACTTTTTATGAGACATACTTTTGTAGACTATAATTTTTGAGTGCTTAAACCATGACAAAGAAAAACCATGAGTTAAAGTCAAGAAGATACATATCCAGTAGGTGGCTTTTCCTGACTAACCTAAATCCTTACATCCCTACCCAAAATCAAAAACATTTCCTCTCAGAGCAACAACAACAAAAAAAATTTTTTTTACTAAAAATGGACAGAGGGCCCTCTGTATAGTGTCCCCAGGGCTCCCCAGCAGCCCGGGGTGGCCCTGGTTCTTCTGGTTCCCTCTGCCAATGTCTAGTGTTGTTGTTGTTTTTTTTTTTCTTCTGTCTCTGAGGCAGGAAAGAAGGCCCTCAAGCCCTATCCCTTCTAATATTTCACAAGGGGTTTGGTTGTGTATTGTGGTTTATTTTTTGTTTATTTTGTTCTGAGATTAAAGTATACAAAATAAAGAAGATACAGTTTTATACCCAAAAAAAAAAAAAAAAATGGACAGAGGACCTAAACAGACATTTTTCCAAAGAAGACATCCAGATAGCTAACATACACATGATAAGATGCTCAACATCGCTGATCATCGGGGAAATGCAAACCAAAATCACAATGAGATACCACCTCACATCTGTCAGAATGGCTAGTATCAAAAAGACAAGAAATAAGTGTTGGTGAGGATGCGGAGAAAGACGATCCCTTGAGCACTGTTGGGGGAATGTAAACTGGTGCAGCCCCTGTGAAAAATAGCATGGAGATTGCTCAAAAAATTAAAAATAGAAATGCCATACAATCCAGTAATTCTACTACTGGATATTTACCCAAAGAAAACAAAAACACTAATTTGAAAGGTTGTATACACCCCTATGTTTATTGAAGCATTATTTATAATAGCCAAGATATGGAAGCAACCCAAGTGTCTATCAAAAGATGAATGGATAAAGATGTTATGTATACATATATATAATTATTATATATATTATATATTTGTATATCATATTTTGTATAATGTATTATAGTATCAACATATTAACTTATATATGTAACATATATATGTAATGTAATACACACACACTATGGAATATTACTTGGCCATAAAAAGGAATGAAATCTTGCCATTTGCAAGACTATGGTTGGAACTGGAGGGTATTATGCTAAGTGAAATCAGTCAGATAGAGAAAGATACGATTTCACTCATATGTGGAATCTAAAAAAAAAACTAACAAACAATAAGCAGAAACACACCCATAAATACAGAGTACAAGTATTGGGGGGTGGCAGGGGAGAGGGGCAACATGGGTGAAGGGGAGCGAGAGGTACAGGCTTCCAATTATAGAATAATAAGGCACAGGATTGAAAGACACAGCATGGGGAAATAGAGTCAATGGTATCATAATAGCATCCCAGTGACAGACGGTAGCTACACTTGTGACGAGCGTACAGATGTTGAACCACTATGTTGTAAACTTCAGACTAATATAACATTATGTGTTAACTGTACTTCGATTAAAAAATATCCTCTCTGGGCATACAGTCAACAACTCCCTTATAGCTAAGAAAAACAAACATCTATGGCAGTATTTAGTTAAAGTTTCCTCTTATGAGAGCTAGTCAAGGACAGCCTCCAGAATTCATGTAGTCAGTCCCAGAAATGAAAGACAAGGGTGAGCCAAGCAGCACACCCAAGCAGAATGAGCTACGGCAGAGTCAGCTTGACCTCGCTCATTAGCCACCTTAATGTGACGACATCAGGAGGACAGAGGAAATCTGAGGGTGCAAGTGTCTTAGTTCACAATAGTCATGGGCTGTGGACAGGCACAGAGAAAAGCTGAGCTACATATATATATACTATTATAGTATATCCTGCCTTCCGTTCACACACACACGATCCCTCCTGCCATCTCCACCATCACCAAAGAATAAGGGATGTACGCTCATTTGTGTGTCCTGGCAGTGGTCTCACAGTTGTCCCCCCATGCCCCCCACCTCAAAGAGAAGCACTCTTTCCCCATTTTGTTTCATCTCTGGCCCTCAACTAATAGATGAGTGCTGGGGAGCAGGGGGCAGCTCCATCTATATCTACTCTCGGCTGCCTACCCCATTTGCCCACCCCCATTCCTGGCTGGATATAATCCAAGTCACCTCATCTATTTCTTCTTCCTCTTCGTCCATTCCACATTCTTCTGATTTTCTCCCCTCATTTTCTCCTTTAATGTTCTTGCACCTTGAAGAAGAGAAAGAGGAGTATGAGGAAAGGATGATGGAGAGAAGAGTAGAGATTTACAGGGTTAAGGTTAGCCCTTTCTATTTTCCGATTTATTTTCCCATCGCAACAGACCTTACCCTAGGGTGAGTATCCCCTTACACCCAAGAATCTGAGGCTTATGGGATGCAGTAGAGAAGAACAGAAGGGTTAATGAGAACATCTAGAGTCAGTCTTCCAAGCCACCTTCCCAGCAAGGGTGTGCCATTTTGCTCCAGACTGGCACCCCCCTCATGTTCACTGCTTCATTTGTGGGCCAAGACAGAGTATTTTAAGGTTGACACTGGATGGGTGTGTGTGTCTGGAGAGAGAGGACACTGAGGGTAACTCTAGAAAACTGAGACCCCCCCCACCTAATTCAAAAAACAATAAAACGGTGCTCATGAAGACAGCAATAACAAAGGAATGGGCACACCCCGAAAGAGAGGGAGGAGCCCCCCAATTACAGGTAAGGACATCAACACTTCCCACCTAGGCCTCCAGACTTCACAAGTACTCATCTTCCCCTTAGTCGGAGAAGCACCTCGTTGCACCCCTTAGTCGGAGAAGCACCTCGTTGCACCCATCAATCAGGGAGTCAGTGATTCTTTACAGATATGAGTCAAGTTTCCGAATCTAGTCCCTGGGAACCTTCAGTACAGTGAACAAACTGTGAGGCACTATATCACTTTGTTGATTGCTTTTTTTTTTTTTTTTTTTTTTTACAGCTCATACTAACATCTTGTTCAGCCCAGGATTATTTAAGGCCTAATGTTCATGGAACTGGAGTATACCGCGAAATAAATGGGGTTTCCGCTAATTAAATGCTGGCACAAAGCTGAGGTGTGTGAAAAATCTCAAAATCTATCTATTACAAGCCTGTCCCAGAGCCAAGAGCTGCTGCTGTTACCTAACACACAATAAAAGAGATGCTGTGTAAATTTTAAATATTTTATTGAACATAAATAATTAGGCTATCTAGCCATTTTCTAAGGCGGAAATATCTTGCAGCTAATGTGCAGAAAGCATTGCAGATGTTCACAAACTACAGAAATGTCGATTTGCTTTTAAGTTCCTTTTAAGCGATTTTTTACTCTAAAGAAGTAAACATTTATAACTGTGAATAAATCGTTTGGGGTTTGGGCAAATGTTTAGGAATAGTCAATAAAGCATCCATATAAATATTCAGTTATGGAGATAATTTGATTTAAATAGATGGTACTTTCAATAAATAAACATTGTTCAACATGAATAAACATTTTAAACAACCAGCAAACATCAAAACCCAGCTGACGCTTCATGCAAATCTCTGGAAAACATTTTATTTAGCCGTGCTTATACCTACCACACATTGTCAATGATTCTCTCATACTCCTTATTATCAGGAACATTTGCATGAAAGCAGAACCCGTTCTTAAAAGAATTCCTCTTTTTACAGCACCACTGTCTTATTATAATCTTTTCTTCTTCACAGAGCTGCTGTGTGTCACAGCTGGCTCGTCGTGTGGCTTGGTGGCATTGGGGGCTCCGAGCATGACTGCAGGAACCACACCACCTGGGTCTAGACCCTCTCCGCCATCCAGAACTCTGTGACCTTGGGCAGTTTAATCTTGTTGAGCCTCAACATCACCGTTTTTTGAAACGGAGAGCATAATATCCTCTTCACAGGAAGGAGGATTAAATAAGATTCCATGAGTAAAATGCCTAGCAAATGCTCTATAAACTTATCTGCTATCACTTTCTGTGATTTCGTATAAGTGGAAAATTCTATCTGCATCATTTAAAACAGACTTTATGCTTCTCTTGTTGTAGGCTGTAACTACTTTCATACACTGCTGATAGAAATGCAGACTGGTGCAACATTCTTGGAGAGCAATTCGGCACTAGCCATCAAAATGCACATTTCCTTTGATCCAGCAGCTCTACTCCTGAATTTACTTAGCATCAGCTAGTCAGCAAATATATTACTAGATTTATGTCCCAGGATGTTCAGTACTGCATCGTTGTCAGAACAAAATAAGGGAACAGTTGAAATGCCTGTCGATAAATTGGTAAATTACCATGAAGCCCAACTTAAGGGATGCGTCAAAAATGGAAATTTTACCTGAGTATGTTCGATTTCCTTTCCTCCCTGTGAGGAGAGAACACTCGTCCCCTTCCCTATGGAGAGAGTCCTCGGGAGTGATGTACCCCAACCCCTCCTATCTGCCCCTTTGTGTGATCAACCCAGAAGAGGTAGAGTAGTTCATGCACTTGATGAGTTTGGGAGAAATAACTGGCCAAGGTCTCCCCCACAACTCCCTCTTACAACAGGGAAGAAGAGCTCCTTTCCACTCCTCCCCAGTGCCTTAGCAAACACTCCCCACCACAGGGAAGCCTACTCCAGATCAGCCCTGACTGTGACAGGGCAGGGATGGCTGCCCAGCTCTGGACATCAGCATTAGCAAGTCCATGTGGTTTGTAAATCATCCTATAGCTTTCAACTCAGCCCTGAGCAACAATAGAGGTAAATGATCTTTGGTCAATGGCTTTTGATGTCAATCTTTTCTATTCCAATTTGATCAGAAGTTGCATAAGCAGGACACCTGGGTGGCTCAGTCAGGTAAGCATCTACTTTCTGCTCAGATCATGACCCCGGGGTCCTGGGATCAAATCCCACACTGGGCTCCTTGCTCAGCAGGGAGCCTGCTTCTCCCTCTGCCTGCAGCTACCTCTGCTTGTGATCTCTCTCTCAGTCTGTCTCTGACAAATAAATAAATAAAATCTTGAAGAAGATGATGAAAAGGAGGAGGAGGAAGAGGGAGAAGAAGAAGTTGGGCAAGGAAAGGAACTTTTGAAGGTGCTCATGAAGGCCACCACATATGCCACAAATAGGAAACGTCATGAAGATAGGAATTACCTCTGTTTTGTTCACCATTGTATCCCTAGCACAAAAGCTGGGCCCAAAAAAGAAATGAATGAACGAGTGAGTGAATTGTACAAATAGTGTCCTTTAAAAGTATATGATAGGTTGTGTGTGAGGATTTAAACATGGCTTCCCTTAGGGCAGCCTATTCAGTGTCTACCTACTGGCCCTGTATGGATTTTTCTAGCCACATTTATGTACTCATTATGTATTAGTTATATGTTTAAGTCACCCCAAAATGGTGATTATAATAATAATCATCATCTATTTTGCTCATTAGTCTGAAGGTTGAGTGTGCCCAGCAAGGTGGTTTTTGCTCAGGGTTCCTCATAAAATTGCAGATTGTGGGTGGGACCGGGTCATCTGGAAGGTTCATGCACACACAGGTCTGGCTCCCCAGCTGAGAAATCTATAGCTGCTGCTCCTTAGATCTCTCTCTCTCCCTCTCTCTCTCTCTGTCTTGTCTCTGCCTGTCTCAGTGTCTCTCTCTCACAGATGCTCA
>CM053609.1:79160045-79201305 GCA_028646535.1 Procyon lotor
GTGGAGCCCCGCATCGAGCTTTCTGCTAGCGGGGAGCTTGCTTCCTCCTCTCTCTCTGTCTGCTTCTCTGCCTACTTGTGATCTCTCTATATATATCAAATAAATAAATATTATACCATTGACTCTTGATCAACATGGCTTTGAACTGCATAGGTTCACTGATACATGGATTTTTTTGTATGGATATATGTACATGGATACAGTACAGTACTAAAAATGTATTTTATCTTTCCTAGGATCATAACATTCCTTTTCTCTAGCTTACTTTACTGCGCAAATACCATATAAAATACATACATCGTACAAACTATGTATTGATCAACTGTTTATGTTATTGGTAAGGCTTCTGGGAAACAGTAGGCTATTAGTAGTTAAGTAGTTAAGTCTCAGTGGCACGGGGGTGCTGCCACCCTTAACCCCCACGGTGTTCAAGGGTCAACTATTCACATACACATACATACATACAGTCCATCCATGTGGCCTCTGCACATGGAGGCCTCGGGAGAGCTGGATCTTTCACATGCAGCCAGAGACTCCCCGCGTCCCAAGAGAAATTGGCAGAATCATCACCGTCACACGATGTCCCTTCTGCTGTGTTCCAGTCATGGAAGCAGTCACAGTGTCTTGCCCAGATCTAAGGACAGGGACATAGACTCTATCTCCTAATGGGAGAAATGTCTAAAACTTAGCAGACATATTTCTAAACCACTCCAAGCAGAAAAACAAAAAATGTTAAAAAATAAAATTGCAGGGCTGTGTTAAGTGTTCCTTTGAAATAGGTGTTGATGAATTAAAGAAAGACTGGTAAGCAGAGTTGTATGTTTTGGTCCATTGACTCTTGGTTGCTTGGGTGCAGATCCAGGAGGGACAGTGGTGTTTAACATGGATTTTTCCAATTGCTATAATTTCTATGAAAGTGTAAGTATGGTTGCCTGGGTGGCTCGGTCAGTTAGGGGTCTGCCTTCAGTTCATGTCATGATCCCAGGGTCCTGGGATGGAGTCCTGCATCAGGCTCCCTGCTCAGCGGGGAAGCTGCTTCTCCCTCTCCCTCTGCCCTTCCTCCCACTTGTCCTCTCTCTCTCTCACTTTCTCAAAAATAAATTTAAAAAAATCTTTTGGAAAAAAAAATTTTTTTGGAAAAAAGGGTAAGTATTATGAGGGCAAGGAGCCAGCCTGTCTGATTTTCTGGCTAACCTCAGAGACTGGAACTGAGCCTGGTACAAAGCAGTCCCTCGATCTATCTACATGTGATCAACCTGACTTTTTTTTCATAGCTTTCGTTCAAGCGATTCTTTCTACTCAGAATGCCTCCCTGAGTCCCAGTCACCAACTTCATCGCACAATGGGGCAGATCACCTCTCTCCTCGTAGCTTCCACCCTCACACCTATAAAGCGAGGATTAGATGACCTTTCAGGTCTCCTTCAGGTATAAAAATCAGATCTTGCCATCTCACCCCACCCATGTGATGACTTCCAACGATGATGCCATATACCTCAGCTCAGGTGCACACAGGTGCCCTCCGGTTTTTACCTTACAAGCAAGCCGCTTAAGATGCAGCCTCTGGAAACACATTGAATCTAAAAGCAAAGCTTCGTACACTCAATAAATCCTCACTGAATTTCAGCATGAGACCACAGAGAGAGAAGTATTGAACTGGAGCGGTAAAGTACCTAAAAAAAGACAGATGTAGCCCCTTCTCTGCCCTCTTGGGTGTTCACATCCTTTCTGAGCCAGAGCCCAGCCCAGGCAGATAAATATATCTCTCTTTATCTTTCCTCATATGTCAATCCCTTTCTTTCCTGAATCATTTTTGTTGCTTTTCTCTGAAACTTCCCACTCTGTCTCTGCCTTTCTAAGACTTCATGTCGGGGCCATCCACAGGGTAGGAAGTAGGGGGACCACGGAAGCAATGGAAGGAGTGGGCAGCTAGAGACAAAGAGCACTTAGGAAGGCAGCAACACATACTGAGCACTCACTGAAGGCTGCAGAACCCCCTCACGTCAGATGGGCAGAGTGGACAACAGCCTATGAGGCTGAACGTGAGGAAAGTTTAGGGTTTCGCTTAATGGGATGGAAGGCTGGTGTTATAAAAGCCCTAAAGCTTCAAAAGGGAGAACTCCACACTGCCCTGCCCTGGACCCAACAGCCCACATCTCTTTTGTTCTTTTCTGAGTGCTGCCAATGGGAGATGGGAGGAAAGGAGTCTGATTAAATACAAGAAAGCTCACACTGAGCTGAGGGACAAATGGGAAGCAGGAGAAGATATGAGACACAAAGGGAAGAAAAACAGTTACAGAAGTTGTATTCATGAGCCTAAATTCCAATCTCCTTCCCTCGCTCATAAGATAGAGGAAAATAACAAGATGTGGAAATCTGGACTAGCATGGCCCGACAGTCTCCAGGTAGATCTACCTGTGAGGAAAGAGTCAAATCATCCTGCAGGAAGCTCAAGAAGCCTGAGGCTTTGAATTCGGTTTTAATAGCACAAGAGCCAGAAAATTCTCTTCTCTGGTCTGCAGTTTGTGCTGGCCTCTGTGATCTCTGGCAAAGTCAAGCAAGGAATTCTTCCTTAAGTAGGAAGACTTCTGGGGCTGGATTCTTGGAAGACTTGAATAAATTCTTGGGAGACTTGACTAAAGAGAAAAGTATCTAAACTTAGAGAGGAGAGGTAATGTAATGGGGTGGAAAGGAGGCAATAAGAGTTTGTACCAGACACAGCCAGGACCCCTGGGTAGCTCAGTCAGTTAAGCCTCAGGTTGTTGATTTCAGCTCAGGTCATGATCTCAGGATCCTGATCTCAGGGTCAGGAGATGGAGCCCCAGGTCGACTCCACCCTGGCATGGAGCCTGCTTGGGGTTCTCTCTTTCCCCCTCCCTCTGCCCCTCCCCCTCCCCCTGCTGGTGCCTGCGTGCCTGAGCATACACACTCTCTTTTTTCTTTCTCAAAAGGAAGGAAGGAAGGAAGGAAGGAAGGAAGGAAGGAAGGAAGGAAGGAAGGAAGGAAGGAAGGGAGGATGAATAGAATAGATATAAAATAGAATAAGAATAGAATAGAATAGAATAGAATAGAATAGAATAGAATAGAATAGGCAACACTGATTAATTGGAAGTGTAGAAGCAAAGTAAAAGGTGGAAATTAGAATAATGCCCAGATTTCTTACCCAGGGAATGTGGGCTCTGATAGGGTGAGTCACTGAGATAAAGAGTGGTGGGAATTCCAGAGAGGTGCCATGGGGGATGGGGGTTGCTGGAAGGAGAGAGATGAGTTCAGTTCAGCTTTGGAAGTGATGTTTCTTGTGTACCTTTGGAATATACAACAAAAATAAATATGCTGAATATATAAACCTAGAGTTCAGGGGAAGAGTCTAGTCTAGACATGGAGAATGTGGAAATAACAGCACATAAGCAGTGACTGAAGTCATAAGTGCAGATGAGACTGCCCAAAAAGAAGATATAGAATAAGAAATACAAGGAAGCTGAGAGGAGGACCCTGGGGGAAACCAATTTTTAAGTACAAAACAGAGGAGACTGAGAAGGAACAAGACAGCTAGATTAACCAGGAGAACAGTGCCAAGGAAATATAGGGAAGAATTTCGAGAATGGAGTGGTCCAAAAGGCCAAATGTCCCATAAAGTTCAAATAAAATGTCAATGGAAACGTGTCTATTGGATTTAACAACTGTGAAATCACTGGTAACCTTTTCAAGATGGGAACAGAAAGCAGATTACTGAGGGTTGAAGAGTAAATGAAGGGGAGGCAGTGTAGACAGCCCTTCATGAGACTTGACTGTGATGAGAAGGAGAGAGCTGGGCAAGGAGAGGAGACTGTTGTGAAGAGAAACTGGGTTATCAACAGATGTTCTTTTATTGCCATTGTTTTTCTAATGGGAAAAATTTGGAAGTGTCTTTATTCTGGAGGGAAGAAGCCAACAAAGAGAAAGAGAAAGCCAATGACGACAAGACCAGACATAAAGGCTGGTGCTGCAAAGACAAACGTGCATAGGGGAGCAATTCCTGCCTGCCCTTTTCCTGAGAAACAGTAAATAAGATTTTCCACAGGAAGTGAGGAAGCTGGTTTGGGGATAGGAGCCTGAGAAAATGAGAAAAGATCAGCACACAGAGTTGACACTGGGCACTGTAGACCAGTGTCTATCTATACCAGCGCATGGTGGAGAAGGAGCGCCTCTGATAGGAGAGATGATTTGGGGGGTTGCAGGACAGGTGTAGAAAATGGACATGGGGACAAACAAATTAAACATGCCGGCAAGGGAGAGACTGAAAAAAAGATACACCATGAAACTTCATCTGGAATGACAAAGAAATGAGAGCAGGAAGTGATTGATAGACTTAAGAGAAGAATAAGAGAGACTAGAGTCCAGCATAAAGATATAGCAGGTGGGATTTCATGGCCATATTAAAGGAAATGTTAAAGCCTTGATCTTATGTTTAATGATAATGGGATATCACCCAAGCTATCCGATTGTGACTATCATACCTTGGGAAATGAGGGCAGGGAGAGTAAAAGCTAAGTGTGTTTATGAACTTCAAATACTACTTTTAAAAAGTAAAAGCATGGGGTACCTGGATGGCTCCTTCTGTTAAGCATCCAACTCTTGATTTCATCTCAGGTCGTGATCTCAGGGTCAGGAGATCAAGCCCTGAGTTGGGCTCTGCACTCAGCATGGAGTCTATCAGGATTCTTTCCGTCTCCCTCTGCCCCACCCCCTGCTCCCTCATACTCACTCTCTCTCAAATAAATAAAAAATTTAAAAAAAAAAAAAAGTGGGGCTCCTGGGTGGCTCAGTCATTAAGCGTCTGCCTTCGGCTCAGGTCATGATCCCAGGGTCCTGGGATCGAGCCCCGCATCGGGCTCCCTGCTCTGCGGGAAGCCTGCTTCTCCCGCTACCACTCTCTCTGCTTGTGTTCCCTCTCTCGCTGTGTTTCTCTCTGTCAAATAAATAAAATCTTTAAAAAAAAAAAAAAAGTAAAAGCAACCTTCTATTCTTCTAAATTGGCTAACTGCAAAAAATGTACCAGTTACAGGGATTGTTATACAAAAAGCTACCGGTAGTGGAACCAATGGAAATAAGGTCCTGCTTCTAATGTGATAATCAGGGAAAGAGATCAATAAGATGCAGACTCCTGCTTCTGACAATGGTTGCAACTAAAATATTCTATACTGGGACTGATCAAGGACAGTGTCTACAGAGGTGTAGATCTAGCTTTTTTGGAGATAGGAGGTTGAAACATCACTCAACTCATAATCTCCCCAGGGATAGCCAAAGTCATGATCCACAAGAAGTGATCTTCACTGCCCAGCCATGAGGCTGAGCCTACTTTGTGACCTCCCTTTCCTCCCTTCTCTCCATCTTCTACCTGTGCCTCTCACTGGCTGAACCCAGTAGGAAGCCAGCTCGAAAGGCCATTGCTGCAGGACATACCAGTCAGCCTTCCAGGACAGAGATTAGGAAGGAGAAGGGTGAATAGTGGATGAGGAGAAGAAAGAAACAAACATCCAGCAGAGTTAGCAAGGATTGAGAAGAACTGTGGTAATAACCTAAGATGTGTCTTTAGCTCAGACACTGGTTTAAAGAAATACATAAGGCTTAGCATGCAGACTGGGACTAGACCAGAAGCCACAAACCAAATCCATAGGAAATTCAGCATGGAGACACATAGCATATAGGTTTTGTTTGGCCCATAGAACATATGTGTATAGATATTTTCAAATCAAAGACAGCACATGACCGGGAAGAGAGACAAACCATAAGAGACTCTTAATCTCAGAAAACAAACTGAGGGCTGCTGGGGGGGAAGGTGGGGAGGGGTGGCTGGGTGATGGACATTGGGGAGTGTATTGCTATGGTGAGTGCTGTGAATTGTATAAGACTGATGACTCACAGACCTGTAATCCTGAAACAAATAATATATCATATATTAATTTTTAAAAAGATAGCACATGTTTCCAAGTGTTTTCAAATCAAGAGATACCACATAAAAAGATTTCCTACTTTTCTCTAAGAATTGGATCATCTAACAATACCAGCTCCATTTCATTATGGGACAACACCCAGCCAGACCTAACTACAACCCATTTAGACAGGGTATGCCCTCTCTAATTTTCCCCAGGCCCTTCCACCTTCCCTTACATGCTTAACATTGAGATCAAGTGTCAGTTTTCACCTTGGGCTTGTTGATCAACATCAGGCTTGCCAGGGGTATTTTCTCATAGTAGGAAAGCATTTTTCTATATTTATGTCTCTACCAAAGTGGGAAAACAATAGACCAAGAGGGCAGAATTTTCCCTGAAAAATGGAAGAGGACATTTTCCTTATGGAAAGGAAGAGTATTCCTGACCTGTTTTAATATGCACACAAAGCAATTCTGTATAAAAAGAACATAAATCAAGAGACCATTTGTCTTTTACCCAGCCTACTTTAATCAATTATGTCACCTGTCTGGAACTGTGGGGGCACTTTAGCTCAAGATCCTGGACTAGAGCCATGCAGGTGGAAAGCAGAAAAATCATCTAAACTTCGTCACCTACCCACAATATTCTTTATACTTATTGCTATTCCCTACCACTGATATCATCCAAGTATTTTTTTTTTTAAAGAGAGAGCACGTGTGCATGTATGAGTTAACAGGGAAGGGCAGAGAGAGAGGGAGAGAGAATCTTAAGCAGACGCACATGCTGAGTGCAGAGCCTAACTTGGAGTTTGATCTCATGACTGTTAGATCATGATCTGAGTCGAAATCAAGAGTAGGACACTTAACCAACTGAGCCATCCAGGTGCCCCCATACCCCTGATTTCAAATCCCCAAATATCTCTGAGCCAAGCAGCTCCTCACCAACACCTTTGTCCTACTAGTAACTTGAGGCATCCAGATCTCAAAGGTTGTGCAGCATTGCCAGTGGGTTGCCTGGTCAGGCAATTGCCTGGTCAGGTTGAGAAATGGCGCTGGAGACAAGGACATGTGAGGCAGAGATGATGGTTAAAGATGTGGGAGTAGATGAGTTCACTTAGTTAAGGGAGTGTTGGAGAGAAAGCACAAAGGGCAAGAACTGAGCTATAGGAGGCACAAATAAAAATTGAGGAAAGGCAACTCAAGTAGAGGAAATTTAACACAGAATATTGGTTGCCTGAGTGATGGAAGAGCTGAAACACAAAGTGGGCAGTGGGGCAACACAGAGATGAGTGGTACCAGGAAGATTTTGCCAGCGCTAGCGCTGCTTGAACACAAGAAGGAAATGATGAGACCAGAGCCCAGAAACCAGGACTGCTGGTGGGAACTAGAACTAGGGCAGAGGCTGCCCATGAGCTGGTACCACAAGAAAAGGGCACAGTCTCCAGAAGCTGGAAATGACCCAGGAGACTGAGCCACGACCAGAGAAATTACCTGCAGTCTTGGGCTACTTCCCATTGGTCAAACATACTCAAAAATGTCTGTTGGATATAGACGGAAGAGGGAAAGAGAAGAGAATGAATCTAGGAGCAACCACAACTAACTAGGTGGAAACCAGATTTAAGAGGATTTATGAGGAATTGAGGCGTAAGAAACAGAAGCAGTAAATGTGCTCTCATTCGTGCTGTTTTGGTGTTTTAGTGCAAACTTTGTCCTGTTGGCATTAGTATATTCCTGAAACTTTCAGGAAACGAATTCCCAAGAGCTGACTGTTAAAAGTCTCCATTTCAAGCTATTTTTCTCCAAATGAAGTAGCTTTTCTCCAAATGAAATACCTTCTTCCTTCTCTGCTAAAATTTATAATCCCCTTGCTAACTTATAATTCCTTTTCTTCCAGAATACTGATGAAGATAATAAATAATTGCATGATTCTCCCCAATAACATCCTAAGTTCCTTCCATGTATAATTTTTTACACAACTTTTAATTCTTCTGCAATCAGGAATTTAGCAGCAGGAGGCTGTTCTTGTTACTTTGCAATTACAAAGCAGTAAAATCATTCCCTTCACAGATAGCTAGCTGGTGATTTAAAATAACATCTAAGTAAAAGTGAGGGCCAATCCCCCTATTGACTCAAGAAGGTTGTCCATTTCAATCATAGCTTAAGGTATGGATACCCTAACTCTCCAAGTTATATTCTCCTAAATCAGGTGATTACTATTTTAGTCATATGGTCAGGGAAACAAACTCTGGTTGATTTAAGAGAGCAAAGCATTACAGGGAGACAGAACAAGATCAGGATCTTGATGAATAAAAGAGAAAGAAAGGGAGGGAGGGAGGAAAGGAGGGAGGGACGGAGGAAGGAAGGAAGGCAGGCAGATCAGATCTGACCTACAATTTTCTCATCTGAAAAAATCAAAATAGTCAATGACACCTCAACTACCTTATTAAGCATTTGGAAGATTAAATGAAATAAGTATTTTATATTGAATGCAATATATAAATATATCTGCAGAGCCAAAATGCCTGGTGTCCAAACACGATCCTACCACTTTCCAGCCATATGAATGTAAGCAAATTATTCAACCTCTCCATACCTCAATTTCTTCATCTCTAAAATGGAAAGAATAGGAGGACCCTCAGCATGGCCTGTAACTAATGACTAGCTGGGGTGGGGTATAAAAGCCCTTCTCCCTTCCTCCCTTCCTCAACAATGAAACAAGGTGCAATTTACATTCTGGAACTTACACTGGATCATCAGAATCCCATTCTCACCTGAAATCCTGTCCTTGTGTAGCACCTTCTCTTTCCTTATTCTGTTTCCCTCTCTCTCTTGCCAGTTTTTCCTAAAATTCTCTTTAATAAATCTCAGGCACACTAATCACTGATGCAGGCTCTGCTCTTAGGAAATACAAACTAAATCAGGACTACTTTCATCAGACTATTAATAACACAAGTAGAGCCCCTTAGAACAGAGCTTGGTGGGGCACCTGGGTGGCATGATTGGTTTAGTGTCTGACTTTTTGGTTTCGGCTCAGGTCATGATCTCAGGGTCATGGGATCAGGCCCTGCATCAGCTCCTCACACAGTGTGGGATCTGCTTGAGATTCTCTCCCTCTCTCCCTGCCCCTCCCCTGACTCACACCTGCTCTCTCTCTTAAATAAATAAATTACTTTAAAAAAAAAAAAAACCACAGAGCTTGGCATATAGTAATTGCTCAATAAGTCGGAGCAGAAAATGGGCCAGAAAAACTGGTGATATGATCGTTATGATAATAATGTTACAAAACCACTGATTTACAGTCAGCATGTAAGTAGATTGAATGTTGTCACATCATCCTAACAACAAGTAAAATGCTGAACAAACCAAAAAATCAACAACTCTTCTTAGATTTGTGAGAAGTGAGGTTTCAGGGTAAACTACTGCCACCAAAATTGGAAAGACAGACAAGTAGACTCTGAGAATTACGACTTATCAGAGGCAGAAGACTGTGTGAAGCAATGAGGGGGGAGGAAAACCTGAAGAGTAATTGATGAATTGCTATAGGGCTCAATGTGCACAAGTCTGAAAGAAAAAACTCCAGGGTAACCCAATCACTGGGGGCATTGGGATTAGGATGGGGAGAGAAATTTTGTGAGTTTTACATCCAGGGGTTCTACAGGTTCTCACAGCGAAGATAGGAGAAAAATTCCCTGGTGCTTCTGACAGGGGGAGGAGGAAAAGAAACCATTTTGGAAAATGCCAGAGCATTCTGTTCTTAATAATGCCTGCCCTCAAAAGATATTATTTTACCAGAGCCTAACCTCCTGAAGTTTTATCAGAGCCTGACTGACCTAGAGGAAGAGAAATACCCAAATCCAGCCACTTCTAGCCATCTTGTCCCACCTAAAGTCAGAAAGCACTGAGAAGCCTCAGTGAAGTCCATGGTCCCGCACTAAAAGGTTGATACCTCATCGCAAGGCTATAGAACACACCCTCCCCTCACACCTTATCACCACATCTCCTAAGGACTTTTTAGTGGAGTTCCTTTTACCTGGTACATCATGTCCTGCTTTCCACCAAAAATTACAAGGCATACGAAAAGGCAAAAACAGTTTGAAGAGACAGAGCAAGCAACAGAATCAGATATGGCAAAGATGTTGAATCAGAATAGATATGGCAAAGATGTTGAACTTATCAACTAGGAATTTAAAACAACTCTTTAATACGGTAAAGGCTCTCATGGAAAAAAGTAGACCACATGGAAGAACAGATGGGTAATGTTAGCAGAAAGATGGGAAATATAAAGGAGAAAAAAAAAAGAAAGAAATACTAGAGATCAAAACCACAGTAGGGGCACCTAGCTGGCTCGGTCAAAATATCATGTGATTCTTGATCTCGGGGTTGTGACATCAAGCCCCACATTGGGTGTCGAGATTGCTTGAAATGAATAAAATAATTAAAAGGGGGTGGGGGGAAGCCACTGTAACCGAAATGAAGAATGCCTTTGATGGGTTCATTAGAAGACTGGACACAGCAAAAGAAAAACTTTCTGCATTTGAGATATGTCAATAGAAACTTCCAAAACTGAAAAGTAAAGAGAAAAGACTTTAAAAAAAAAAAACAGATTAGAATATCTAAGAACTATGGGACAACTACAAAATCACTGGCTCTCCAAGAACTTCAGACAGATTCCTAATTTTAATAAAAGGATTTCAGTTTCCTCCAGCCCTGATGCTCCAGATAGATTAAAAATTGTCAGCCACTATGTCAGGCTGTTAACTGCCAGCAGCCATTAGCAGAAAATTTGAAAAAAGATGAGTTCTCAGTGGTGCATTCTTGGGCAAAAGGGAATAGAAAGGATGTGGAAAGAAGAAAAGAGCTTACACTCTACACTAAAATTATCATGCAGCTGGGGACCTTGTTAAAACCCCAAAGCTAAGCACAGTTGTCTAGCACATAGTTGTAATACCATCAATAATTATCTAGTGTGATGGTTTTAAAGATATGTCCATAAATTCTTTGGTACTCCTCCGTTAAGAAATAGAATTTAATTTCCCTCTCAATGAGTATGGGACGGGACTTACTGAATCATACCTATTGAACAGAATAGGAGAGAAGTGATAGGATGTCATTTCCAAGAGCAGATTATAAAAAGAAGAGTTTCCCTCTGGTGTGCCCTCACAACCTCCTTTCTCCTGGATCACTGACTATGGGGGAAACCCAATGGAAAGTCTCACACGGCAAGACACAGAAGCCTCCTGTCAACAGCCCCATGAGAGAGAGCTTGAAAATGGATCCTCCAGCCGTTCAGATGGCTGCATCCTGGCCAACCCCTTAACCACAACCTCATGAGAGACTCTGAGCCAATGTCTGGATTCCTGATCCCCAAGAACTGTGAGATAATAAACGTTTTTGGTTTTGAGCTGCCAAATCTGGGGTGATTTGTTACACTGTGACAAATAACGAATAATGTGGCAAGACAATAAAATTCCTGATTATCTCGGGTTGGGTTGAAGAACGAGGGAGAAACCCAAAGACCGTGAACAAGAAAGACAGACGGGCTGGTGTGTATCTGTGTGTATAGAGAGCATCAGGAGAAGCAAACTGGAGAACACAAATGCCAGGGTGACCACATGGAAAAGAGCAGAAATAAATATTATGAACTACAAGCTTAGTTGTGACACTGGCCCCCTAAGCTCATGGAGGTGGCTCTGTCATTGCAGGGAGCCCTTCCACGAGGAACTCAGTCACTTTGAACAAATGCAAAGTGCTATCATTAAAGAGAGAATGAAAACAGAAAAGTCTTTTCCTTAGGGAAAAAGTCCAAAGGCAAATCATCAGACTTTTTTCTAATCGAGAATGAATGCTTTCCTCTTCTGCTGTTAGAACAAGCGGTATCGGATAATTCAAATTCTTTGTATTCAGAGTCACTTTTTCTGGTCACCTGCATATAAATCAATACGATGTTCCTGTGAATTCAGTCTTAACTGGAAGGATTTCAAGAAACTTCCCAAAGTCATTACACACTAATAGATTCCCCAGAAACTTTCCACAGAGCTCAGCTTTTCCAAGGCAGCCCTGTAGCTTCTTTCCCAAAGTGTTCATTACTTCATGAGGGCCCCACGTGTCTTCCTGACATTGTGATGAGGCCAAAGACTCCTGGTCTCCGCTCTAGCTAAACAGTCATAGGACCTCGAATAAGACCTTTCCCTTTTAAAACATACTTCTGGGGTACCTGGATAGCTCAGTCAGTAGAGCATGTGACTTTTAATCTCGGGTTATTGTTTCGAGCCCCATGTAGGGCACCAAGCCTACAAAAAAGAGAGAGAGATTTTTTTAAAAAATGAAACATACTTCCTTATTTGTCACACGATATTGATAATGACATACCTCACAGCACTGCTCTCAAATAGATAATGCATGAAAAAGCAGCTGGCAAACTATGAAGTGCTGTGCAAACAGCAAAAGGGAATTCCTTTTAGCCGCCATGTTTTTCAAAGAAGATGGCCTCTCAGCCATCTTCTATCAACTCCTCAGTCATTTCAGATCCTTTATTAGTAGGAAATGCATCCCTCCAACATTTGCTCTCTCTTTGGTTATAACAATAACAACATCCCTGGGTTTTGAAAGCTCTGGTCCATGTCCTTTCCTCTCCCAGGGTTTGTTTTTTTATTTCTGCCTTTTCTGAAGGTACACTCAGCGTTTCCTTTTATTCCCACTCTGCCTCCCTTTCCCTGATATCCCACCACCACCTCCCCCCGCCCCCACATAAACGCTCAGCTCTGTTCTTGAGGAAACCACAATGGAATCATTCTGTTTTCATTTTCCAGAAAAGAGCTACCTGCTGAGCAAGGGCTCATTCTTCACTGCACCACAGCCTGAAGTGCCGGCTCTGAGTTACCAGGGCCAGTGCAGTCCAGAACTCCCTGTGAACTGGGGGTGCTTCACTTCTGGACAACACCTGCTCGTTTTCCTAAGTCATCGAATTCCCCAGTGTTCTCAAGTTCAGGATGTCTTTTCTCCCACCAACCTGGCCTACACCCCTTTTCCACAGGGACACAATTAGTGATTAAGAACACAGGCTTCTGACACAGTTAGGTCACCCTGAGCAAGTGAACTAACCTCTCTGAACTTCATTTCTCATAAGGATAAGGTCAACTGCCTCCCAAGGTCACTGGTAAGCATTACATGAGCTTCCTGTGCTGTTCCTTCTCTTTCCCTTTCCATGTGTGGTGTCATTTAGCTCAAGCAGGCTTTATCTGTTGACACTGTGATTCTGTTATAAGTATTTTACCAACAGACCTCCATCCAACCCCGGTAATGGGGATGATGAATTTTAAAATAATACAAGTAGATACCAGTGAAAAACACTGAACAGAAACATGTCAGCCACATTTAGGGTCCAACAAAGGTGAACCTAGCTTTCCTTGCAGCTTCCTTTGTATTTTCTACAAGTGTTCCAATGACTGAAGAGTATACAGTTCCAACACAGTTTTATCAGTAAACTGATCAGAAATGAAAATAACATAAGAGATATGTTGGACAGGTGGTGAGAGGAGAGGGTTCTACACTGAAACAGTCATTAGATAACAGTCATTTGCTTCTAATTATCAGCTTTTCTGAAACAACTGGCTGGAAATTACAAAATGTACACTGGGGAGTCCTGATCTTTAAAAGCAGAGGAAGGGTGGGGTAAGGCTTAGCAAAGTTGAAAAAGAAGGCTGGCTATACACAACAAGGAGAGGCAGTCAGGAGAGGGAGACAAGCCCAGCCATGAAACTCATGCCAGGGCAGGGCTCTCCAGGATCCAGGAGCAGATTTCCATCAGTTTTCACAGACTGTAGTGCCCCCCAGAGAGAAGACACGTCCCTTGGCCTCTTCCTGGCCCTATCCGAAGGACTACATAAGGTGTATGCTCAGGGCTGATATTAAAAGGAAGCCTAGGGGTACCTAGGTGGCTCAGTCAGTTAAGTGTCTGCCTTGAGTTCAGGTCATGATCCCAAGATCCTGCAATCAAGCCCCTCATCAGAGTCCCTGCTCAGTGGGGAGTCTGCTTCTCCTTCTCCCTCTGCCCCTTCCCCCGCTTGCGCTCATGCACACGTGCGCGCGCTATACTTCTCTCTCTCGATCTCTCTCTCTCTCTCTCTCACGTGCGCGCCCTCATTCTCAAAGTCTTTAAAAAAAAAAGGAGGCCTAGGGTGATACAAAGAAATCTCTCCCCGTCAGCCTGCTGATTCCTGACAAGTCTTTCCTTCTGTAATTAGAGATCAAGTCTTAAAATGTGAATGTAGTTCCATACATTGACTAAACAATCCAGAAATGCAAACATTGTTAAGCCATCCTTTCTGGGGTTTATTGGGTAGGAAGGAATCAAAAAGATGAGTGAGAATTAAAAACCTAAATGTGAAATCAGAAACCATAAAAATCCTAGAAGAGAGCACAAGCAGTAATTTCTCTGACATCAGCCACAGCAACGTTTTTCTAGATAGGTCCCCTGAGGCAAGGGAAACCAAAGCAAAATAAGCTATTGGGACTACATCAAAATAAAAAGCCTCTGTGCTGCAAAGGAAACAATCAACAAAACTAAAAGGCAATCCACAGAATGGGAGATGATATTTGCAAATGACAAATCTGATAAAGAGTCAGTATAAAAAAAAAAGTGTTAGTATCTAGTATCCAAAATATATAAAGAACTTACGAAACTCAATACCCAAAAAACAAATAATCCAATTTAAAAATTAACAGAGACATGAACAGACATTTCTCCAAAGAAGACATTCTGATGGCCAACAGATACATGAGAAAAGATGCTCAACATCACTGATCATCAGAGAGAGGCAAACAAAACTACAGTAAAATATTGCCTCTCACCTGTCAGAATGGCTAAAACCAAAAACACAATAAGCAAGTGTTGGTGAGGACATGGGAAAAAAAGGAACCCTCATGCACCGTTGGGGGGAATGCAAACTCATTCAGCCACTCTGGAAAACAGTATGGAGGTCCCTCAAAAATTAAAAATAGAACTACTCTATGATACAGCAATCACACTACTGGGTATTTACTCAAAGACTACAAAACCACCAAAGGGACACATGCACCCTGATATTTCCAGCAGAATTATTTACAATAGCCAAGATATTGGATATGAGGAGCACCTGGGTGGCTCAATCAAGTGTTGACTCTTGATTTTGGTTCAGGTCATGAACTTAGGATCATGAGATTGAGCCCACTCTACACTCAGTGAGGAGTCTGCTTGGGATTCTTTCTCTCCTGCTCCCTCTGCCCTCCCCACCTCAAATATATAAATAAATCTTTTTTTTTTTAAAGATTTTACTATTTATTTATTTATTTAATAGGGAGAGAAGGTACAAGCAGGACAGCAGGGGAGGGAGAAGCAGGCTCCCTACTGAGCAGGGAGCCCAATGCAGCGCTCTGTCCCAAGACCCTGGGATCATGACCTGAGCTGAAGGCAGACACTTAACTGACTGAGTCACCCAGGTGCCCCTAAATAAATAAATCTTTAAAAAAAAAAAAGAAGCCAGGATACAGAAGCAGCCCAAATGTCCATCCATTGATGAATGGATAAAGAAGAGGTGGTATGTATATACAATGGAATAATACTCAGCCATAATAAAGAATGAAATCTTGCTTCTTGCAACACAGATGGAGCTAGAGCATATAATGCCAAGCAAAGTAAGTCAGTGGGAGAAAAACAAATACCACATGATTTCACTCATATGTCAAATTCAAGAAATTAAAAAAATAAGCAAAGAAAAAAAATGAGACAGAGAGCAAAAGCGAGAGTGAGAGAGAGAGAGAGAGAGAGACAAGCCAAGAAATAGACTCTTAACTATTGAGAACACACTGATAGTTACCAGAGGGGAGGTGGATGGGGGGGTGGGTGAAATAGGGGATGGGAATTAAGGAGTGCACTCATGGGGAGCGCCTGGTATTTATGGAATTACTGAATCACTGTATTGTACACCTGAAACATATATATGACACTCTATGCTAACTAACTGGAATTAAAATAATAACTTAAAAAAAAAAAGATATGTGAGGAATAAGACCCCAGAAGTGAGTCAACTAACTTTGTACTTCAAACAAAGCCAAAGAGAATTTGTACTCCAGGATACCTTCCTCCAGCTACACAAGTCTGTCTGCAGGCAGTTCTGCTAGTTAGGATACTTTGTGACTCTAGTAAAGTTGTGGACCCCTGGTGGCCAGCCCTGGAACTGTGCCACAGTCCAAGAAGTACAGTGTCTAGTCGTAAAAATATTTTTAAAGAGATTTCCTCCGCCTTCCTATTCTTCGACTAATCTTGAAGAGGGCTGTTAGGAACTGGCGTGTATCCCTCACCCCCCAAAATTCTTATGTTGAAGCCCTAACAGTCAATGTGACTCTATTAGGAGACATGGCCTTTAAGGACATAATTAAGGCTAAATGAGATCATGGGGTGGGAACCCTATCCAATAGGACTAATGTCCTCGTAAGAAGAGAAAGGGAGAACAGGTGTGCAGGCGTGCACAGAGAGGCTATGCGAGGACTCAGTAAGAAGGGGGGTGTCTGCAAGCCTGAAAGAGAGACTTCACCCAAGCAGACGAATACAGGAGTGTAATTTATACAGAGAGAGGGAGAGAGAGAGAGAGAGAGAGAGAGAGAGAGAGAGAGAGAGAGAGAAATATCTCCCAGTAAAGAGGGGTATAGAGTACCCAGGTAGGGCCTTGAAGAATTCTTTAGATGGGCTTCAGGGTGAATGGGGAGTCCACAAATACCCTCGCATTGGTAACTTTTATCCTATCCCAACACAGTCACTACAACAGAAAGATTTCTTCCTAGGGTTTGGTACCTAAAGGTCAAGAAACACTTACTATCCACCTACTATGCCACACACCAGGATATGGCATACAAAAATGAAGAAGACATTTGCCTTCAAGGATCTCAAAGCAGCCTCACCAAGCCCCAGCACTGAGGGCACTGGAACTAGCCGAGGCTTTTCTAGTCACCTTCTGCTTTCCCCAGGGGATGTAGACTAAGCACCTGAATTCTGCGCATGCCCTAGTCCTAAAGACTCCGATCCCAGGGACTGAATGCGAGCAACTCTTCTATCTCTCCTACCGTGAAGATGTTTTACCCTCCAGGAGTGTTTAGATTTGCCTGCATTTCAAAAGGATCCCAAGACTCCTCATTTGTAGTTGTGTTTATTTTCAGAAAGCAAAATGGCAACTGAGAAGATCCCAGAACATGGAATCCAGTCTGGGTCAAGTCCAGGCTCCCCACTTCAGACTGACAACCCTGTCTGACCCAGGCACCGCTGTAAGTAAATGAATGGAGACAATAGTGCTTGCCTCCCAGAACGGCATGAGGATTTAAGGAAATGTGCGCATTTAAGGACAAAGCTGTATCAGTAAAAGGCTGTCGTAATAATAACTATCATGTATTCACTGTTTGCTACACACCAGAGACCATGGTCAATCCTCACAATAACCATACTCATCCCAACTCCACAACATGGGTACTATTATAATCTCCATGTTTACTGATAAGGAAAATGGGTCTCTTGGGAAAACTATACAAGACCAAGATCATAGGAGTGAGGATTTGAAGCTTGGTAACTCCAAGAGTTCCAGGGCAGGGTTAACCCTGTTTTATGCTGCCACAATTGCATTACTTTTCTATCAATTGTCTTAAGTACTTTCAAGTCATTTACATTTGTTACTTAGCATCTAACTTAAAGGAGTTGATGCACACTTTCCAGATGAGAGCCAGAAGGAGGAGAAATACAGAAGATAGAAGCTGAACTAACAGGCTAATTGTTAGAAGGGCTTGGAAGACACTCCTTATCCAGACTTCTGCCACCTCCATGCCTTGAATACACCCCCATCACTCTTTAAAGAACCCTAAAGCATTACGTTGGTTTCCATGTTCAAACCTCTGGCACGGGGGAGATTTTCCTGATTTTTTTGAACCCTAAAAACTGTTCCTCTTAAAAACAGAGGGTGGGGGAAATGGAGAGATATGGGTCAAAGGGTTCAAACCTCCAGTTATAAGATTAATAAATTCTGGGGATCTAATGTAGAGCATGGTGACTATAGTTAATAATACTGTATCATATATTGAATGTTGCTAAGAGAATAGATCTTAAATTTTCTCACCACAAAAAAGAAATGGTAATTTTGTGATGGAATGGAGGTATGCTTTGCAGTAGTCATTTTGCAATATATGAATGTATCCCATCAACCCCTTGAGAACCTTAAACATATACAATGTTATATGTCAATCATATCTCAATAAAGCTGGAAAAGAAATTGTTCCTCTGAAACCATCACATTAGCTTACCTCTTTTCCACCATTCAGACAGGTAAGCAGGAATTCATTTTTTTTAAATTGAAGATAGGTCTTAGCTTCTCTCTGCAACTCCAAATAAAGCCTTTTAACTTTTAACTTTAACAGTGTGATCACTCTGCCATCTAGCTTCTTAAGCCTATATAACTGTTCATGAGACTCTGCTGGGGTATATTGGGACCAACCACTGCTTTGGTTTAAAACTCATTGCTTTAAATCACTTGACAATGTTCAGTGATGCTATACACATACACACATGTGCACACACACACACACACTCACACCCCATGGGAATAATGTGAAATATGATGTCTCCCCCCTCAAGAGGAAGAAGTCCTTGTATGAAAGGTCGATCTACAATTTTGTGTGAGATTTCTGCTTGTTTAAAAAAAAATCAATGCAATAGCACTAATTTTTTTTCAAGAATCTGGAATGCAGATTTTAAACTTAAAGTAGGGAAAGTTAACATGAAAGACCAACAGATAAAACCCCGAGCATCCATCTGGTGTTTGACTAGATCTTATAAATTTAATTGAAGAGAAAGCTTTTTCTGATAGTCTGTGCATGTTCTGGAACAGCAGTTTCTTTAACCCTGCTACCCCTAAATTACCAAGAATAGTATTTATAGTAGAAATATTATTGCTCCTAGAAAATAGTATGGCATACCCTTCAAGAAATGAGAGAAATCGGTTTGGGCTTGAACCTGGGTTTGAAATCACATTAAAACTGTGTACTTTAGGGGCACCTGGGTGGCTCAGGGGGTTAAACTTCTGCCTTCGGCTCAGGTCATGATCTCAGGGTCCTGGGATGGAGCCCCATGTCGGGTTCCCTGCTCAGTAAGGAGCCTGCTTCTCCCTCTCTCTGCCTGCTTCTGCCTACTTGTGATCTCTCTCTCTCTCTGTCAAATAAATAGATAAAAATCTTAAAAAAAAAAAAAGTGTACTTTAGTAAAGTCACCAACCTCAAGAAACAAATGTCCTCATTTCCAAGTTCAGGCTAGAGGCCTGTGTAGCAGAGTGGAGACAAGTGTTCTCACCTAGAATGGGACCTGAGTACCTTCCTGTGAATTTGGTCCTTTGTTATTAATGGGTTTGTGTTCAGTTACAATGAAGGTCCTAATGTTCTACAGTTTTGCCAGAGTGGCCCTGTCACACAAACACACACACACACACACACACACAAATAAATTTCTTTCTACTAAGGCATCTAGTTTGTTTTTTTTTTTTGTTTTTTTTTTTTTTAAGGCATCTAGTTTTAAAATGTTTTTAGTTTAGAATGAATGGGAGAGAAAAAAAGATACACTTCACATTGCATAATCCACTTTCAATGATTGAGTACAATTACAAGACATAGATAAGAACAAAAGTGATCAGATATGCAGTGTGACCTATCAGGGAAATATTGTGAAAAACTTTGAAATGGATCAAAAGGATTTCTGGGTGCTTCCAAATGTGTGCTGTTTACAGCATTCCTGTTCTGGGTTATCTGATTCTATGGGGTTTGTTATCTTTGATCTGCTTATAAATCTGTAAATAACTGATAGCAGTGCAAAGAATTCTTGTCTACAGACATGCAAATGAATTCTGGAGGCACAACTGATTTCCTTCTACCCTTAAAAAAAGCCAGTATGGGGGTGCCTGGGTGGCTCAGTGGGTTAAGCCTCTCTGCCTTCGACTCAGGTCATGATCTCAGCATCCTGGGATCGAGAGCCCCACTTCGTGCTTTCTGCTCAGCAGGGAGCCTGCTTCCCCCTCTCCCTCTGCCTGCTTCTCTGCCTACTTGTGATCTCTTTCTGTAAAAAAAATAAAATCTCAAAAAAAAAAAAGGCCAGTATGCATTCACTTACAAATTTAATTCATAGCTTATTTTTGCCTCTGCTCTTTGAACTTCCCTTTTGAACTGGCTGTAACATCTTACTTTTTCTCTCATTAATTAATTTGTTTTATCTGTAAAAGAGTTACGAATTATGGGGGTTCTTTTAATCCTCTAAGAGAACTTATTTTCTTTCCAGGCAATTTGGGAAAAGAGTGGAAATCAGGGAGCAGAAAGAAAAGGAGATGTAAGTCCCTTTGGATTTCTCTGAAGCCCCCAGACTCAGTCTATGAAAGAAAGGGCAACACAGCTCTCCAGCCACAGTTTCAGTCTCCGGTCTGAGCCACATAGCCTGAGTGTCATTGAAGGGGTGATCGGTGGGCCCACAGGACCCTGTGATCTTCCAGTTACCTGATTAAGCCAGCTTGGATGAATCACGCTTTTTTTCAGCATGGTTGGGAACCTCAGATACCATATTACAGACAAATTGCTAAGCACAGTAGTTACTTCTCCTTTCCTTAAATAAGGATATTTTAAAAACATAGCAGAGCATAGATGTGGAAACTCAAACAAACTGTACCCAGAGTTTCCCTAAAACTAAGACATCACTGTGGGGGGTAAAAAAAAAAAAAAGCACCACAGTTTATTTAACATCCCCATGTGCTTTGTCTGCAGGGCAGTGTGTAATTAAGACCTTACACTTTGAAGTCAGACAGGCTGAATTCAAATCCCAGCTCTCTTTCTGGGCAATTGACCTGACTTCTCTGAGCCTCAAATTTACTTATATATAAAATGAGAAGTTAAGCTCTTTCCTCTCAGAGCTTTTGTGAGGATTTAAAATTGTCTGGTAGAGAGAAATGGCTACAAAACACCCAAACAAATGATAATGGTATTATTATTATTCTCAGCATTTCCTTTATATAAAACATGTAACTATAATATCTCATAATAAGAGAGTAAGAATTGAGCCTAAAGACTTTGTGATCAAAGATAAAAAATATATATTTTTTTATTACATTTGAGACCCACCTCTCCCTCATTCCCAAGGTTGCCTACAAAGTCTAAGCATCACTTCTTATTGTTGATATTCCCAAGAGCATTACAATCTTATTGTCTCCACAGAAAGAACAAATTAAGAATACCACTGTTCCAGCTCCATTTCCCACTCACACTGAACTCATGAGGACTCCCAACTCCCAGATCAACTCTGGAGGAACTATAAAGGGAAAACATCAAAACACAGACAATATCTTGAGAAACCATTGGGGAGATGGAGAGGTGCTTTGAACAGAAAGTGGGAGATGGGCAGAAACAACTTATCCTGAGGCAGGAGTGATGCCATTCAGTTTCAGGGAGAATAGAGAGAGGAGCTGTAGGAGGTTGTAGGAGAGGGAAAAACAACTCTTCTCCTATTTTCCAAGTTTCGGTGGCTGGAGCCTGCAAATCAAGCTGACAAAAGATGTATTAACTAGAGGAAAAAACAGATTTCATGACATGCATGTGCACAGGAGCTCACACGGAAAAATGTGGCTCCACAGGGCACCATGGTGGTTCAATTGGTTGAGCATCCAACTCTTGATTTTGGCTCAGGTCATGATCTCAGGGTTGCAAGAACCCCAGGACAGGCTCCTTGCTGAGAGCAGAACCAGCTTAAGATTCTCTCTCTCCCTCTCCCTTTGTACCCCCCCATCCCACCCACGTACCTGTGCTCTCCTTCTCTCTCACTCAGGAAAAAAAAAGGAAGAAGTTGTCTGTTTACAGATGACTGTTTGCAGGATATTATCTACAGAAAACTCTAAAGCCTACACACACGCACACACACATACACATACACACAAACCTGTTAGAACTAGAACTGATAAACGAATGCAGTAAAATTGCAGGACACAAGATCGACACTTAAAAAATCAGTTGCATTTCTATGCACTAACAACAAATTGAAAAAAAATATATTAAGTTAACAATCCCATTTGCCATAGCGTCAATTCAACAAAACACTTATGTATAAATCTAAACAAGGAGAAAAAAAAGATGTACACCAAAAACTGTAAAATATTAATGAAAGAAATTAAAGAAGACATGAATAAATGGAATGATATTCCATATACATGCACTTGAAGAATTAATATTGTTAAAATGTCCATACAACCCAAAGTCATCTATAGATCAACACAATTCCTATCAAAACTCTAATGGCATTTACACAGAAATAGAACAATCCTATTGTATGAAACCACGAAAGACCCCAAATAACCAAAACAATCCTGCAAAAGAATTAAGCTAGAGGCATTACACTTCCTGATTTCAAGCTAAAAACCTAGAGTAATCAAAACAGTATGTGCTGATACAAAAAGAGACACAGACCAGTGGCACAGAATCAAGAGCACAAAAATAAGCTCCTGCATATACAGACAACTAATATTTGATAAGGGAGCCAAGAATATTCAAGGGGAAAGGATAGTCTCTAAAGTAAGTCGGGGGGGGCGGGGCCTGGGTGGCTCAGTCAGCTAAGTTTCTGCCTTCAGCTCAAGTCATGATCTCAGGGTCTTGGGATTGAGCCCCACATTGGGCTTCCTGCTCAGCAAGGAGCCTGCTTCTCCCTCTCCCTCTGCTACTCCCTCTGCTTGTATCCTCTCTCTCTCTCTCTCTCTCTGTCAAATAAATTTAAGAAATTTTTTAAAAAATAATAAAATAATAAAAATAAATGGTGCTGGGAAAACTGGATAACTACATGCAGAAAAATCAAATTGGACCTCTATCTTACACCACTCACAAAAATTAACTCAAAATGGATTTTAAAAAAGCATAAGATTTGAAACCATAAAATTCCTAGAAGAAAACACAAGAGAAAACTCCTTGATATTGGTCTTGACAATGATTTTTCAGGTATGACACAAAAAGCACCATCAGTAAAAGCAAAAATCTACAAGTGGGACTACATCAAAAAGCTTCAGCACAGCAAAAGAAATGACCAACAAAATGAAAAGACAACCTAAAGAATGGAAGAAAATATTTGAAAACCATATACTTGATAGTGGGTAATATCTAAAATATATAAAGAACTCATAGGGTGCCTGGGTGACTCGGTTGGTTAAGTGTCTAACTTGGTTTTGGCTCAGGTCATGATCTCATGGGTCGTGAGATTGAGCCCTGTGTGAGTCTTCTGCCCTCAACAGGGAATCTACCTGAAGATTTTCTCCCTCTGCATCCTCACACTCTCTCTCTCTCTCTTTAAAAATAAATCTTCAGGGGTGCCTGGGTGGCTCAGTCGGTTAAGCGTCTGCCTTCGGCTCAGGTCATGATCTCAGGGTCCTGGGGTCGAGCCCCGCATCGGTCTCCCTGCTCAGCGGGGGAGCCTGCTTCTCCCTCTCCCTCTGCCCTTGCCCCTGCTCCTGAGATCTCTCTTGCTCACTCTGTCTCTCAAATAAATAAAATCTTTAAAAAATTAAATAAATAAAAATAAAAATAAATCTTAAAAAAAAAGAACTCATACAAAGAACAAAAAAAAAAACAAACAACCCAATTAAAAATGGGAGGAGGAACTGAATAAACATTTCTCAAAAAGAGACATACAAATGGCCAGCAAATACATGAAAAGGTGCTCAACATCACTAATCATCAGGGAAATGAAAATCAAAACCACAATGTCCAATCACCTCACACCTGTTAGAATGGCTATTAGCAAAGACAAGATATGACAAGTGTTGACTAGGATGTGGAGTAAAAGGAAACCCTTGTGCTCTGTTGGTGGCTTGCAAACTGGTGCAGTCACTATGGAAAACAGTGTGGAGTTTCCTCAAAATATTAAAAATAGAGCTATCATATATTATCCAGATATCCCACTTCTATATATATATCCAAAGGAAATGAAAGGATATCAAGAGATATCTGCATCCCAATGTTTTGTAGCATTATTCACAATAGCCAAAATATGAAAACAACATAAGCATCTATCAAGGGGATGATACACAATGAGTATTATTCAGCCATGAGGAAGAAGGAAATTATGCCATTTATGACATGGATGGAACCTTGTGGGTATTATGCTAAGTGAGATAAGTCAGACTGAAAAAGACAAATACTGTTTGATATCATTTATATGTGCAAACTGAAAAAATCAAACTGGTAAAAATAGAGAATAGAATGGTGGTTGCCAGGGGCTGTAGGATAGGGGAATCAGGGAGAAGTTGCTCAAAGGGTAGAGGATCGAATGCACAGCCATTGTGATTACAACAATACTGTCTTATATACTTCAAAGTTGCTAAGAAACTAGATCTTAAATGTCTCACTACAGAGTGAAATAATAATTATGTGAAATGTTGGAGATGTTAGCTAATGTTGTGGTAACCCTAATGCAATATATTAAATGTATCCATCAATATGTGGTACACCTGAAACTTACACAATATTATATGTCAGTTACATCTCAATTTTTAAAATAAGTTTAGCACAAAGATCAATTAAACAAAATAGAGACACCAGAAATAAGCCCACAGTTATATGGTCAATTAATCTATGATGAAGGAGGCAAGAATATACAATGGGGGAAATGCAGTCTCTTCAATAAATGGTGCTGGGAATATTACATGTAAAAAAATGAACCTGGACCACTTTCTTACACCATACACATAAATAAACTCCAAATAGATTAAAGACCTACATGTAAGACCTGAAAATATAAAAATTCTAGAAGAGAGCACAGGCAGTCATTTCTCTGACATCGGCTATACCAACGTTTTTCTAGATATGTCTCCTGAGGCAAGGGAAACAAAATAAAAGGGACTACATCAAAATAAAAGGTGCTTGCACAGCAAAGGAAACCATCAATAAAACAAAAAGGCAACCTAGTGAATGGGAGAAGAAATCTGCTAATGATATATCTTAAAAAGGGTGAAAAACCAAAATACATAAAGAATTTATAGAACACCAAAACAAAACTGCTTTAAAAATTGGTGGAGGGGGGTGCCTGGGTGGCTCAGTCGTTAAGCGTCTGCCTTCGGCCCAGGTCAGATCCCAGGGGCCTGGGATTGAGCCCCACATCGGGCTCCCGGCTCGTCGGAAAGCCTGCTTCTCCCGCTACCACTCCCTCTGCTTGTGTTCCCTCTCTCGCTGCGTTTCTCTCTGTCAAATAAATAAAATCTTTAAAAAAAAAAAAAAATTGGTGGAGGACCTGAACAGACATACAGATGGCCAAGAGACATATGAAAAGATGTTCATCATCACTAATCATCAAGGAAATGAAAACCAAAACCACAATGAGGTATCACCTCACACCTGTGAGAATGAATAAAATTAGAGACAAGAAATTAACAAGCACTGGTGAGGACATGGAGAAAAAGGAACCCTCATGCACTGTTAGTGGAAATGTAAATTAGTGCAGCCATTGTGGAAAAGAGTATGGAGGTTCCTCAAGTATTAAAAATAGAACTACCATATGATCCAATAATTCCACTTCTGGGTATTTACCCAAAGAAAATGAAAACACTAATTTGAAAAGATATATACAACCCTATGTTTATTGAAGCTTTATTTACAATAGCCAAGACATGGAAGCAATCTAAATGTCCATTGATAGATGAATGGATAGAGAAAATTTGGTGTACACACACACATGCACATGCATATGAGCAAGCATGCAATGGAATATTACTTAGCCATAAAAAAAGGATGAGATTGTACCATTTGCAATAAACTAGATGGACCTAGAGGGTATTATGCTAAGTGCAATAAGTCAGACTGAGGTAAATACCATATGACATCACTTATATATGGAATATAAAAAACAAAAGAAATGAATAAATAAACAAAAAGCAGAATAAGACCTATAAATAGAATAAATCTATGGTTGTCAGAAAAGAACAGGGTAGTGGGGGATGGGCAAAACAAGTGAAGGAGAGTGGGAGATACAGGCTCCCAGTTATAAAATGAGTAAGTTGTTATGCCCAGATTTTGAAATCCCCGAAGACCACCAGGGAGCCGAGTCTGATGCAAAAGCAAAAGAGCCTTTTATTTGAGCTAGCTCCAGCTCAGTCTCCCACACCCATCAATGCAGGGGTGTGATGTAGAGAAAGAGAGAGTTTCAAAAAGCGCTGCAATTTTATAGGGGTCAGTGGCCAATGAGATTGTAACACACACAGAAAGTTACATTGTCATGTTAGGCCACACACAGGTGGCCAATTGAATTACAATTTACCCTATGGTAGCTATTTGAGCTAGCCTATCACTCTGGTCAGAATTGGCACACAAATTTGGCGGGCAAAAGGTGGGGTTTACATTCTTTGGCGGTTAGGGGTTCTGTATTCCTATTGGCTAACTCTAACTCAAGGGCGGGCTGGGCAATATTCTGACATGGGGGTTATACACAAGATGGCGGGTGTAGCACAAAATGGAGTTAGCCTTGCTCTGCTCTTTCATAAGTCACAATAATAAAAGGCACATGATAGGCAGTATGGCCAATGATAGTGTGATAGTGTTGTATGGTAACAGATGGTAGCTACCCTTGTGGTAAGCACAGCATGTTTAAAGAAATTGTATCCCTATATTGTACACCTGAAACTAATGCAACATTGTGTGTCAACTGTACTCAAGTTTTTTTCATTAACATATAATGTATCATTTTTCAGAGGCACAGGTCTATGATTCATCAGTCTTACACAATTCATAGCACTCACCATGGCACACACCCTAACCAATGTCCATCACCCAGCCACCCCATCCCTCCAACCCCCCTCCACTCCAGCAACCTTCAGTTTCTTTCCTGAGATCAAGAGTCTCTTATGGTTTGTCTCCCTCTCAGATTTCATCTTGTTTCATTTTTATGCTTTTCCCCTATGATCCTGTCTTGTTTCTCAAATCCCTCATATCAGTGAGATGATATGATAATTATCTTTCTCTGATTGACTTCTTCCACTTAGCATAATACCCTCTAGTTCCATCCACGTAGTTACAAATAACAAGATTTCAGGGGTTTTTTTTTTATGGCTGCATGGTATTCCATTGTGTGTGTGTGTGTGTGTGTGTGTGTGTGTGTGTGTGTGTGTGTGTGTGTGTGTCTCACATCTTCTTTATCCATTCATCTATTGATGGACAGCTAGGCTCTTTCCATAGATTGGCTGTTGTGGACATTGCTGCTATAAACATTCAGAAGCACGTGCCCCTTAGGATCACTACATTTGTATCTTTAGGGTAAATACCTAGTACTGCAATTGCTATGTCATAGGGTAGCTCTATTTTCAATTTTTTGAGGAACCTCCATACTGTTTTCCACAGTGGCTGCACCAGTTTGCATTCCCACCAACAGTGTAGGAGGGTACTCCTTTCTCCACATCCTTGCCAACACCTGTCCTCTCCTGACTGGTTAATTTTAGCCATTCAGACTGGTGTGAGGTGGTATCTCACTGTGGTTTTGATTTGTATTTCCCTAACGTCGAGTGATGTGGAGCACTTTTTCATGTGTCTGGTGGCCATCTGGATGTCTTCTTTGCAGAAATGTCTGTTCATGTCTTCTGCCCATTTCTTGATTGGATTATTTGTTCTTTGGGTGTTGAGATTGATAAGTTCTTTATAGATTTTGGATACCAGCCTTTATCTGATATGTCATTTGCAAATATCTTCTCCCATTCTGTCAGTTGTCTTTTGGTTTTGTTGACTATTTCCTTTGCTGTGCAAAAGCTTTTGATCTTGATGAAGTCCCAATAGTTCAGTTTTGCCCTTGTTTCCTTTGCTTTTGGCAATGTTTCTAGAAAGAAGTTGCTGTGGCTGAGGTTGAAGAGGTTGCTGCCTGTGTTCTCCTCAAGGATTTTGATGGATTCTTGTCTCACATTAAGGTCTTTTATCCATTTTGAGTCTATTTTTGTGTGTGGTGTAAGGAAATGGTCCAGTTTCATTCTTCTGCATGTGGCTGTCCAATCTTCCCAACATCATTTGTTGAAGAGACTGTCTTTTTTCCATTAGACATTCTTTCTTGCTTTGTCAGATTAGATGACCATACAATTGAGGGTACATTTCTGGACTCTCTATTCCATTCCATTGATCTATGTGTCTGTTTTTGTGCAAGTACCATATTGTCTTGGTATATTGTCTATTACATACTGTCTATTACAGCTTTGAAATGGAGCTTGAAGTCTGAAATTGTGACACTGCCAACTTTGCTTTTCAACCTTCCTCTAGCCATTTGAGGACTTTTCTGGTTCCATATAAATTTAAGGACTATTTGTTCCATTTATTTGAAAAAAGTTGATGGTATTTTGATAGAGATTGCATTAAATGTGTAAATTGCTCTAGGTAGCATAGACATTTTCACAATTTTCTGTTCTTGCAACCCATGATCATGGAATATTTTTCCATTTGTGTGTGTGTGTCTTCCTCGATTTCTTTCATGAGTACTCTATAGTTTTCTGAGTACAGATTCTTTGTCTCTTTGGTTAGATTTATTTCTAGGTATCTTAATGGTTTTTGGATGCAACTGTAAATGGGATCAACTCCTTAATTTCTTTTTCTTCTATCTTGCTGTTGGTGTATAGAAATGCAACTGGTTTCTATGCACTGATTTTATATCCTGACACTTTACTGAATTCCTGTATGAGTTCTAGCAGTTTTGGAGTGGAGTCTTTTGGGTTTTCCACATAAAGTACCATATCATCTGCAAAGAGTGAGAGTTTGACTTCTTCATTGCCAATTTGGATGCCTTTTCATTTTGTTGTCTGATGGCTGAGGCTGGAACTTCTAGTACTATGTTGAATAGCAGTGGAGATAGTGGACATCCCTGCCCTGTTCCTGACCTCAGGGGAAAAGCTCTCAGTTTTTCCCCATTGAGAATGATATTTGCTGTGGGTTTTTCATAGATGGCTTTTATGATATTGAGGTATGTACCCTCTGTCCCTACACTGTGAAGCACTTTGATCAAGAAAGGATCCTATACTTTGTCAGATGCTTTTTCAGCATCTATTGAGAGTATCATATGGTTCTGTTCTTTCTTTTATTAATTGTATTAATAAAAGAAACGTATTGCATCACATTGATTGATTTGCAGATGTTGAACCAACCTTGCATCCCAGGAAGAAATCCCACTTGGTCGAGGTGAATAATCCTTTTAATTATTGTTGGATCCTATTGGCTAGTATTTTGGTGAGAATTTTTGCATCTGTGTTCATCAAGGATATTGGTCTGTAATTCTCCTTTTTGATGGGGTCTTAGTCTGGTTTTGGGATCAAAGTCATGCTGGCCTCATAAAATGGGCTTGGAAGTTTCCCTTCCATTTCTATTTTTTGGAACAGTTTCAGGAGAATAGGTATTAATTCTTCTTTAAATGTTTGGTAGAATTCCCCTGGGAAGCCACCTGGCCCTGGGCTCTTGTTTATTGGGAGATTTTTGCTGACTACTTCAATCTCCTTACTGGTTATGGGTCTGTTCAGGTTTTCTATTTCTTCCTGTTCCAGTTTTGGTAGTTTATATGTCTCTGGAAATGCATCCATCTCTTCCAGATTGTCAAATTTGCTGGTGTATAGTTGCTCATAAAATGTTCTTATAATTGTTTGTATTTCTTTGGTGTTGGTTGTGATCTCTCTTTCATTCATGATTTTATTAATTTGGGTCCTTTCTCTTTTCTTCTTGATAAGTCTGACTAGGGGTTGATCAATCTTATTAATTCTTTCAAAGAACCAGCTCCTAGTTTCATTGATCTGTCATACTGTTCTTTTGGTTTCTATTTCATTGATTTCTGCTCTGATCTTTATTATTTCTCTTCTCCTGAAGGGTTTAAGCTTTATTTGCTGTTCTTCTCCATCTGCTTTAGGTGTAAGGTTAGGTTGTGTATTTGAGAGCTTTCTTGTTTCTTTTTTTTTTTTTTAAAGATTTTTATTTATTTGACAGAGAGAGATCACAAGCAGGCAGACAGGCAGGCAGAGGGAGAGAGGGAAGCAGGCTCCCCACTGAGCAGAGAGCCTGATGTGGGTCTCGATCCCAGGACCCTGAGATCATGACCTGAGCTGAAGGCAGAGGCTTTAATCCACTGAGCCACCCAGGTGCCCCGAGCTTTCTTGTTTCTTAAGAAAGTCTTATATTGCTAGTATACTTCCCCTCAGGACTGCCTTTGCTGTGTCTCAAAGATTTTGAACAGTTGTGTTTCCATTTGTTTCCATAAATTTTTTTAATTCTTCTTTAATTTCCTGGTTGACCCATTCATTCTTTAGTAGGATGCTCTTTAGCCTCCATATATTTGAGTTCTTTCCAACTTTCCTCTTGTGGTTGACTTATAGTTTCAAAGCACTGTGGTCTGAAAATATACAGGGAATGATCCCAATCTTTTGGTACCAATTGAGACCTGATTTGTGACCCAGGATGTTGATCTATTCTGGAGAATGTTCCATGTGCACTAGAGTAGAATGTGTACTCTGTTGCTTTGGGATTGAAAGTTCTGAATATATCTGTGATGTCCATCTGATCCAGTGTGTTATTTAAAGCTTTTATTTCCTTGTTGATTTTTTGCTTAGATGATTTGTCCATTTCAGCGAGAGCAGTGTTAAAACCCCCTACTATTATTGTATTATTGTTGATGTGTTTCTTTGATTTTGTTACTAATTGGTTTATATAATTGGCTGCTCCCATGTTAGGTGCATAGATATTTAAAATTGTTAGATCTTATTGTTAGATGAAGGGATGGACTACGGCTGTAAAGATGAAAATTTAAAAATATTCTAAAAAAGTAATTGATAGCTGAAATAGCTGAAAAAAGGGCGGGGGAAAGGAAAGAATTGATCTGGCTGGAGACTAGAAAAAAGTCGTGTGCTAGGTTCAGGGTACATTTTGATCTGTAAGAAGAAACTGTATCCCAAAAATTTAAAGAAAGAAATACCTGTATGTATTCAAAAAATAAGGTTAAATACAATGAAGGGATAAAATATGACTATAACAATGAAAATTTTAAAAGATTTTTAAAAAGGTATTGATAAAATAAAATAGTTTAAAAAACGTTAAAATAGGAAAGAGGAAAAAATTTTTAAAACAGAATAAGAAATAAAAGTTTTTAATTTAACTTTGAAAGACTAAAGATTCATGGGGAAAAAGCCATGAATTCCATGTGCTGTATTCCCCTATTTCTGAAGTTTTGCACTTCTCATTGACCGGTGAACTTGGTCTTGGCTGGATGTTCTTGCTAATCTCTGTGGGAGGGGCCTGTTGCAGTGATTCTCCAATGTCTTTGCCCAAGGCGGAATTGCACTTCCCTTGCCAGGGGCCAGTCTAAGTAATCTGCTTGGTTTGCTCTCGGGAGCTTCTGTTCCCTGAATGTTTTCGTGCAGCTTTGGAGGCAGGGAATGAAGATGGTGATCCTCCAATCTCCAGCCTGGAGGAGCCAAGAGCTCAGGGCCCCATTCCTCAGTGCGCCCTCAGAGAAAAGCAGTCAGTCCCTCCCATCTCCCTGGTCTCCAGTCACACTTTGAGCTCACCCAGCCTGTGACAGTGTTTCTATCTCTGGCACACAGCCCCATTTGGAGTCTCCAAACCCAGCAGATTCCTGTAGCACACTCCCACACCACTCCTCCCAGAGGAGGAAGGAGCAGTTCTCTCCAGATCTGCCCCTTGTGGCGTCCCTGCTCAAAGAACAGTGGCCCAACTGTGCCTTGGATCATGGTTTAAGGTAACCCTGAGCTGAGAGCACACTGCTCCATTCTGTCTGTAGCTGGCTTCCCTGCTCTGATACCTGGGAGCTCTACCACCCTCAGTCACCCCTGGTCTTTCTGCAACCCCTGAGGGTCCTGAGATCACACTGTCCCTGCAAGGGCTCCCCCACCCCCACTTAGCCTCTGGAGCGACCTCCCTCAGTGAAGCAGACTTCTAAATGTTCCAATTTTGTTTTCTGTGGCTCTGCGGCTTGCCGGGAGCTGGCCCCTCCCCCCGCTGTCTACCTTCCCATATATCACCTCGGATTCACTTCTCCTCATGTCCTACCTTCTAGAAAGTGGTCACTTTTCTCTTCCTAAGATTGCTGCTATCCTTCTCTTCGATCTCCTGTTGAGTTTGTAGGTGTTCAGAGTTGTTTGGTAACTATCTAGCTGAATTCCTGGGACCAGACAAAATTCAGAATTCCTACTCCTCGACCATCTTCTCTGTACCCAAATTAAAAAAAAAAAAAAAAAATTAAAGGGAGAGACATACCAGTCTTTAAAAGTTTAGAATGAATTGGAAGGATAAATGTCAGTAAAAGAGAATATGTGACACACAAAAGATAGTCTTACTGACAGTTCACTCCATAAATAATGTTCTCATCTCTGACCCCTTGACAGTCTGGTTTTACTCACTTTTGTTTTTCCTCAGTGTGCTATCCTGAGATTGAATGGTCAGTCACAGAAATGCTACACACCTCTATCTGCAGGCCTACTATTCTTGGATCAAGATCCTGAATGTTACAAGGACACTGGAGCATAGAAAGCAGCAATGAAAGTAGGACACTGGTCTCCAGAAAAAGTGACCCCTTGGGATGCCCAAGACACTCATTTCATAGTGCTTTGAGTTTGCGCTCTTTAAATTTGGGAATCTGTGCCAGAATTGAATTTCAGTACACCAGTTGGTGTCAGCATCCTTTTAAATTGTTATAACTTTTATAAGCTTTCTTTAGTTGTTTAATTGGTGTATTTTTCTATTTGTGAAGATTACTTGAGAATCTTGTGGTGCAATGGAATACATCATAACTCTTTTCCAATAAAATTAGTGGAATTTTTTTTAATTTAACAGCTTTTAACTTCGTGGCAGGGTTTTCAAGAACAAAATAAAGTCAGTAAAAAAGGATAAGATTATTTAGAAAACCTATAATGAAGGACCCAAATTGGTAATAAAGAAACTAGAATACTCAGGAAACAGATAACAAAGACTCCTGACTATGCAGAAAACTTTAAAGGAAATTGTATTTAAAGAGATTACCTACAAGAAAAGTTCCATATTTGAACTCATTTGCACAAACCTTTTCCTGTGGTGATTGGCTGAACACATCAAAAGTGCTAGATGTCCACACTTAATCTTCATGAATAGTAATAGGAGTTCATTTCCTTTCAAAGGAAGAACAGATGCATAAATGTCATCATAAAATGGAATTTGTGCATATGTAAAAAGAGAACACAAGGTAAACCAGACTCAGTCTATGAAGTTCAGCTAATGTGATTGCCAAGAAACAGGTTCCATTTCTTATTTTGTGCTTTTATTGATTTGTCTCTGCTGCCATGAATGTTTATCACTTTGTCGACTATTGCTTTAATGTGTAATCTCTTTATCATTTAGGAAATAAAACAAGACCTCCTTTAGCATTAATATAATGAGATATTATTATTTATGGGTAACTGTTAGGAGTTTTAGTAACCTACATATCTTTGGTTCCCTGGGTGAAGGCTTATTGATTTTTGTAGCCTGCTGTTAATGCTTGATGTTTGGTGATGGAGGCTCAGCTAGTCTACACAGGGGAGCTGTTTACACAATCAGCATAATTACTATTGGGTTGTATAATGTGCATGAGGCTACTGATACTTACACTCTTACAACTTTATTAAATAAAACTGTTCTTTCCGGCCATTGCTTCAGCATCTAAAACCATAAACATACTCACAAAGATCCTATTCTGAAACCTGGATTATACAGGGTAAGAGGTTACAATGTCAGCTCCTGAATTTGGACCTGTCCTAAACTACGTTCAGAGAAATCAATGATATCCTGCATTACTGGCTCCAGAACCATGCTAATAGACAAGCAGAAAGAAGGCATTATTTTTTAAAATGATTTACTTACTTACTTTTTTTTTTTTTTTTTTTTTTTTTAAAGATTTTATTTATTTGACAGAGAGAAACACAGCGAGAGAGGGAACACAAGCAGAGGGATTGGTAGCGGGAGAAGCAGGCCTCCTGCAGAGCAGAGAGCCCGATGCGGGACTCGATCCCAGGCTCCTGGGATCTGACCTGGGCCGTAGGCAGACGCTTAACGACTGAGCCACCCAGGCGCCCCACTTACTTACTTTTATTTGTTTGTTTGTTTGTTTGTTTGTTTGTTTGTTTTAGAGAGTGTGTATGGGAAGGGCAGATGGAAAGAGAGAATCCTGAAGCAGGCTCCCCATTTAGTGTGGAGCCCAAAGTGGGGCTTGATCCCAGGACCCTGAGATTATGACCCAAGCCAAAATCAAGAGTTCACTTCGTAACCGACCAAGCCACCCAGGCACCCCAGAAGGCAAGATTTTTCTCTTAACAATAGCCCCACTCTCTCCCTGCCTCATGGACACTTCACTCCTCCCTTTCCTCCAGACCTCAGCCACTCTGGTCAATCTCTAACAATGGACATTCACCCCTCCTTTTCTTATTGGTAAATGCTATTATGAAAATATTTTAAATTATGTGAATTAACAGTCTTACAATAAAACAGCTGAGGGGCACCCTGCTGTCTGACCAAGGGAACTCACCAAGGATTCAAACTGGTGACATTGGAGGAGTCACCCACAGCAAGATGGGAGGGTGAGGGTCTGAGGAAAGGAGTCCAGGGAAGTAACCAATGGCACACATCCCAAAGTGAAGGCAATGTTGGGTCACTTTAGCCCAGCGCACAGTTTCCTTAAATGTGTCCTTTGAACTCTAGGGATGGAGTCCACTTGAGATCCACACCAGTCACATCCAGCAGTGACATTTTAGTCCCTGCTCCAAGATCAGTGATTCTCAAATACACAGGCAGGCAGGGATCTCTTTCTAAGCAGATGGAAAGGTGTCCAGAGGCTAGGGGGACTATGAAGAACAATGGGGCAATTGGGGTGGGGGCTGGGGATTGGGCTGTGGTGGCAGAGTGATGAAGGGTAAAGGAAGACACTATGGTTCTACAGGCATTCAACGCATCAGTCAGGGAATGCCACATTTGTTCATAGGAATCAGCTCAAGGAAGTGGTCACCATCAATACACATAATGGGTTAAATTTAACAAAAGGATTTTCAGTAAACAAAAAAGTGAGCCTGGCTTCTTTAAATTATTTTCTAATTAACCAAATGACTTTAAATTAAGACATTAAGTGATAATTAGCCCATCTAGATTAAGCTTGTCACTTCCAATCTCAATTCCGTTAAAGCTCTGAAAGATAAAGGACACCTGCAACCAGCACAGATAATAATCTAATCTTGGCTCCTGTATGGCGTTGACTCCTGTATAACATATACTCCGTGATATCAACAAATTGAGCCTTTAATTTTCTAAATTGACCCTTGAGAAACATCTAGTAGTTCAGCCTTCTCTTCCTTTTTCCTTTTCTCAACTTCTGTAGATACTCAGGGAATTCAAACACCTTGTTAAACCCTTCTTAATTATACCCCTATAAGAGCTCTGTTTTGCCTACCTACAAGCCCACATGTCTAAGGCACCAATTATTGAGGATAGTTTTCAACAAGAACTATGTCCTAGGCAGAACTTATGCAAAGCAGACTGCTTTAAAACTGTCAAGGGGCAATAGCCATGGAGATAGCTATCCAAGGCTATGGTCTCTGGCCTTTCTGTAATGGTAAAAGAGGGTCCATAAAAAGTGAATACACACTGATGCCCAACCAAATTAAAGTCAATCAAATCTGCTCAATCAACACATTTTTATTGTATGCCTGTCCTGTGAAAAGTGTCATGTCAGGCACTATCAGGATCTAGATGGAGTGGAATTAATTCAGAGAACACCAGAGATGGCTTTAAATCATGTTCTATGAGGGTAGACAGTTGAAACAATCACAAATTAACCTGATATAAGAAGATTCTGGAAAACATGAGAGCCCACACACCTAAATATTTAACCTTTTTTCTTGCGAAGAGTTTAGACTTGTTTTATACTGGACCACATAGAATTAGTATCAGTGGGTGGAAATCAATGGAAAGAATCATAGCAAGGCTAAGAACTTGCTACCAGAGCAGTCTAAAAATAGAATGAACTGTTTGGGAAAGACCAGAAGACTCATTAGCAATATTGGTACCTGGGGCACTAGATACTGCAGAAATCACTGGATACCCTGCCCCAAAATAAATCTTAAATCTGACTGTTTCAAACCAAACTACCTGTAATTCTATCACCCAAAAGCAATCACTGCTAATATAATGTACTTCCTTGTTTTTTCTATGTCGTGTTTTTGTTGTTTTTTTTTACCATTATGAAATTGTACCACATATACAATTTTCTACTTTGTATTGAAACTTACTTCTCTAGTTAGGTTATTTTGCAGACTACTAAAATTTACCAAAGCTTTTCATAAATGTTGGACATTTACAGTTTAATGATAACAGCAGTTCTGGAGATACTCTACCTGGCTGGAACCTCACAATACTTTCTTGGTAAAGTTATTTATTCTTTTTGCCTCGGTTGCCTCATTTGCAAAATAAAGGAGTTATACCTCACAGAGTTGTCATATTAAAGAGTCTAATTCCAATAAAGCACTAAGAATTGTGCCTGGCACAAAACATGCACTTGAAAATTTTACTAATTATAGGTAAAAGCCTGAAAATCTGTGGAGAAAAATTGTGAAAGATCTTGAAATGGACCAAGTTTGCTGGGTGTCTTTCAAGGAAATCAGAGCTTTTGTCTAGCACAATCTTGGCGTGACGATCTCCAAGCCTTTGTGTTCCAGCTCGTCTACAATCCCATAAGTTGTACATAAATTATACTTGCCCAAAGACAACTTCTAATTCTGTCCAGTGAATAATTTACTTCCCTGTCCTGTTGAAAAGGTCAGTTTTACATTTATTTGTAAGCTCATTTCAACATCCTTGATTCACCTACTAGGGATGTTTTGAATTGTTTGAATAGGCTGAAACAGTTTACTGGTTTTGGTAATAAGCTAAGTAAAACCCTTGACAGGTCCTTGACAGATTCTATACAGATCAAATTTATTAAGTCAAGGGCCCCAAACCTAAGAATGTATTTTCTATGCTCCAATGGTTGTTTGGATTTGTCATAGGATTATCATATTTTGCCATCAACATCATTCATCTTTTAGTAGGTAATTTAAATCTTCCAACAATTAAGGACCCACTATTAATATACAAGGGACCTGCTATGTGCTGCAGTAAACCCGGAAATAGTTCCTGCCTTAATCTAATCATTTCTGGGGAAGAGTGTGTACTGGCCACTGAGAACATTAGCTTTTGATATCAGTCTCGAGTTCTGATCCCTTTACTTGGGTAGACTTTGGTAATAAAATTACTGCATCTCTAAGCCTGTTTCCTCAGTGGTGTAATGAGCATGTCTATGAAAAAGTCTGAGACTTGAAGAAAATAATGCGCTTAAGGCACTTGTCTGGTCTGGTACATACAGGTAAGTCTTAAGTAGTAAGTCATTCAACTCCCAGACCGTCTATTTACACCGGCCTTCCCTGTCATTCCCACACATACACACAGGGCACGTCCCTTGGCCAATGCACAATACATATGGGACCAAGCATTTACATTGCGCCATCCCACCAGAGTTTAACTCATCCAAGGGTCACAAACCAAACCAAGTATCTCACCACCTCATTTACCTAAACCACTACGTGTGTGAGCTTATCTCATTTTTATCTGAAATTGCCACATTTGCTCAGCTAATACAGGTCTTACCCCCCCATCTGCAATAGCAGCTCACTTCTATTACCAGAAACTTTCCTACACCTCCCAGCGCTTCTAATATTCTTTACACCTCCTTACCCAGTTTGAAACCTGGCTCTTCCCCAAACATTTCTCCAGCAGCGACTGCCTACTCCTGGGCCTTAATGTTAGGAGTAGAGGTGGATTTACTATAAAGCTCATCAAAGTTAAGCTTCAGTTGTCCCCAACTTCCATGACCTCCTACAATAGCAATACGTTTGTCATGGTTTTGAAAACTTTGCAGATAGCGTAACCACAATCAGTTAAGGTGCTTTTTCCACTTATTTCCAGCCACACTTCCTAAGAGGACACGATATCAACCCGTTTATCAGAAGCAGTTAGCTGATCACTCCCTGCTTGCTTCTAGTATGCATTACTTTGGTTCTCCTTCAGTCTGTTCATCTTTCCACCTGTCCCTGAAGTAACCCAGAACAGTCCTGTTTATATATTTACTCCCTAATTTTAGGAATTGGATCTCTTCCAGGCACAATGATGAGATCCCAAATTAGCAGGTATTATTCATATTCTTAGGACAACTGAAATTGTACAAGCACTCCCAAGTTCCCAATGATGGCAGAGGAATGTACCCAAATGCTTATCTACTTGGGAACTCTATATGGAAGTCTAAAAGCACTTTCAACTTACTATGCCCCAACCCATTTTTCAGTCCTCACTCTGAAAGAACACTTCCCATTGCTCAGGCCAACCCTTAGATTCCTTTATATCTCCTTCATCCAAGCCTTCAACAAATGCTATCATCTTGCTCTTCAAAAGCCATGTTTGCAGACTACCTCAAACATTCCCTTTTCCTAGTCTAAGCCAAGATCACTTGCCTCAACTATTCCAACAGACTTGTTTCCCTCCTTCCACGCTTGCCTCATCAGTTTACTTTGCTGACAAGACCCATGAACCTTTAATCACTGGTCCTCCCTTCCACATACAAACATTTGATAAGCTTACAAGATTTTATCTGTGAATTACCCTAAAAGCCAGGACTGCTCTCTCCGCACCTCTGGGCAATGCTGAAGTTTCAGTAGTATCTTTTTTCAAAAAAACGTGTTTCAACAGTTTTACTTCTACCGCCTAGCTCACTGGAGCAAATCAATTACATGTAATTACATGTAAGACAGTTGTCTCGGGTTACATGCTGGATACTCCTATATGTAAGTCATTTTATGTAATAAAAAATTTTTTTTTGAAATATAAAAACAACACTGGCATTTTTATCAGAGTTCAGCATGAGTACTTTTACATGAAAGGAAATTAAGCCACATACGAAGACGAGCCATTGAGAAAACAGTACATTTTAAAAAGGAAATTCCTAGGGGCGCCTGGGTGGCTCAGTCGTTAAGTGTCTGCCTTCGGCCCAGGTCAGATCCCAGGGGCCTGGGATCGAGCCCCGCATCGGGCTCTCTGCTCTGCAGGAAGCCTGCTTCTCCCGCTACCATTCCCTCTGCTTGTGTTCCCTCTCTCACTGTGTTTCTCTCCGTCAAATAAATAAAATCTTTAAAAAAAAAAAAAAAAAAAGGAAATTCCTATAATCAATTGACCATTCCATTCACTTTAAAGCACTCGTAATTTGAGTATTTTTATTTTATGTACAATGAGTTGGCATTAAGGTAGGTATCTTTGATATCTGCAGGTACGTATCTTGGATGGCCCATTCAAGGAAGTTCACTCAATCCAACTGAAAAAAAGACAGACAAGAAATGTATTAATTCAAAATGTTTAAATATCCATTTTATTCTCACAAACACTGGGTCTCATTATGGAAGAATGAGGTTTAAACCGGAAATCTGACCCACCCAAACTACCTACCAACCTCTAAAAAGCTTAAATATTTACTGAATGCTTACAATAAACTGTTCCACAAACCACAACAATTATATCTTAGACTGTAATCTTTAGTATTGGTATTCATTTCTTCCCTCAAAGAATTCCCCACTAGAAAACACTACTACATTAAATGACCTTTACCAAAACCTCAGGCTGGTTAAGTAGGTAACTAATCACACAGCTAATAAACTCTTAATCTTAACCTATGAGAAACGGGGGCCACAAACTCAAGAACCTGAGTCCATTCTCATCACTGATATACTCACCACCTCCCATCCCACTGAGATATATGAACTTCCACATTGTAACAAGCATATACTCTCTAAGAGGTCAAACTAAAAGTCTAACCTTAAGATACTTTGTGTCTATCAGAGATCATACTTTAACACCAGTAACTGTATCTCAAAGAGCCAAGAAAGTGGTAGTTTTCACCATAGGGGGAAGAAAACACTCCAGCACTTACTTGATTTTTACGAGTGAAGACAGCTCCACATCTATATACAATTTCTGCAACAATCTTGCCATTTATTTTTCTCAGGCAGAAACAGAACTTCATGTGACTGCACTAAAGTCTGTGGGCTCTTATTAAATAGGAGATTCTATCTGAATCCTAAGGTCTATCTGGCCCCCACCCTCAAGCTCATTCCAAGATATGATGCTATCTCACATCTCAGGGCAGTAGTCAACACATGTATTTCGCTGGAAAATGTCTAGATACCATTAAAGAGATCTGAAACTTAATTTCCAGTGTTTTCTAAAACTGACGGACACTAGTAAAAAAAGAGACTGTAAAAATCTATCCCATTACTCGGCGCACACTCTTTAACCGTGCTGTCCGATACCCCAAAAAGCCCCTGCTAACAAGAGAGAAAACGGTGTAGGTCGAAAGCTCAAAATAAGGAAATATCTGTACGTTCCCGGCTCACAGAACCGGGAGAAGGCATCCGAGGCCGCGTTACCTTAATGAAGCCTATATCCTTCGCGTACTGACGGAAACACTGGCGGCACATATTGAGGCCGTATTTCCGGATCAGACCATGCCGGTTTGAGCAGACGCGGCTGTAAGAAAAGAGACTGCGTTACTGCAGGCCGCCGAAATGGAAGGGGGCCACCACCCGCTCCTCCGGTCCTTCCCCACCCGTCATAGGCCCGTAATGGCGGCAGTCACAGCTCCAGAGTCGGTCTACCCCCACGAGCCGCGGCGGGCTCCTCTCCACGAGACCTCTGGCCGCGTCTCAACCGAGTGCAACCCTTCCCTAAAACCACATTCTGTTTCTCACCAAGAACGAGAACCCTGGCCAAATTTCCTAGGATGGCTCCAGTAGAGCTGCTGGTGACCCATCTTGCTCTCTCGGATGCAACGAGGCAAAAGGAAAGAACTACCAAACGCATGCGCTCTTCAAATTTTTGGGACACGGCTTACCCAGAATGCAATGCTGATAAATGACGCGAGCGCACTGCGGCTCTGCTGTTTCGAGGGACTGTATCGGGGCGGTCTTGGAAACATTCTAGGCTGGCGCAACTGATGACGTCACTGCAACTCAACCTACTAGTGTCAACTGGCGCTGCTCTCGAGCGCCGGGCGCGGTGGCGCGCGCCTGTAGTCCCAGCTACTCGGGAGGCTGAGGCAGGAGGATCGCTTGAGCCCAGGAGTTCTGGGCTGTAGTGCGCTATGCCGATCGGGTGTCCGCACTAAGTTCGGCATCAATATGGTGACCTCCCGGGAGCGGGGGACCACCAGGTTGCCTAAGGAGGGGTGAACCGGCCCAGGTCGG
>CM053609.1:79201805-79246694 GCA_028646535.1 Procyon lotor
GGGTGTCCGCACTAAGTTCGGCATCAATATGGTGACCTCCCGGGAGCGGGGGACCACCAGGTTGCCTAAGGAGGGGTGAACCGGCCCAGGTCGGAAACGGAGCAGGTCAAAACTCCCGTGCTGATCAGTAGTGGGATCGCGCCTGTGAATAGCCACTGCACTCCAGCCTGGGCAACATAGCGAGACCCCGTCTCTTTTGAAGCCCTAAGGAATAAATTTTGAACTCCTGAGAAATAGATAATTCTGTAATCTGACTATCTTTTCATAGCCTGACCCACTCACATTTTTTAAACTAAAATTTTACACTTGGAAAAAGGATTTTTTACTCGACTCAGCACTGACACCTGCTGGGATAAATGAACAAAATAACTTAGAGTCAGCTGTAATGATTAAGAGTCAACAGTAGGAGTTTCTCTTTAGTTAAACAGAATACGTTTTCAAAGCTGTTTCTTGTTTTTTAATTGAGGCACACTTAGAGATATGCCTACAACAATCAAGAAAAATGAGAGGCGTAGTGTGTTTGATATTTAATTGTAGTTAAATTTAAGTGAGAAACAAGTTGCACAATGTATGTTGCTTTGACCGGATGATTTGGTTACAACTACTAAAAAACAAATGCCATCCAATAATCTGCTGAAAGATGTCTAAATTCCATATGGACGTTTATAATGTCTCTAGGTAAGCCTAAAACTGTACATGATTCTAAAATCAGAGCTTTAACTAAATCTACAAAATGTACCACAGGGTGAAATAATCCAATAAAATTTTGCACATAAATTCTTGTATTAAAACTGAGATAATAAGTCAGTCAGAGAAATCAGAGTATCACATGATCTCTCTGATATGAAGAATTTGAGAGGCAAGGCGGGAATTTGGGGGGGGTGGGGGAGAGAAATGAAACAGGAAGGGATGGGGAGGGAGACAAACCATAAGAGACTCCTAGACTCACCAAACGAACTGAGGGTGGCTGGGGGCGGGGTTGGGGGGGGTGTAGACATAGGGTGGCTGGGTGTGGACACTGGGGAGGGTATGTGCTATGTTAAGTGCGGTGAAACGTAAGCCTGACGATCCACAGACATGTACCCTGGGGCAAATAATACATTATATGTTAATAAAAAGTTAAAAAAAAAAAACTGAGATACAACACTTCTTGAGGCATGCTGTTTCAGGATTGGGGGGAGGGTGCCCCTCCCAATCATTAAATTCAGTACTCTGGTGCATGATGAAGGAAGAAGGCAACTCAGAAATTAAAAAACCAGATATGACTTGATTCCTGTTCCTAAAACTTGCAGATGTAGGGGGGAAAAAATGGGATTATCTCAAAGAGCTCTTCCTTCCAGAGTCAACTTGTGTGACTCAATGATCTGTACACAATTACTATGTCTTATAATGGATGTATTCATGGTGTACAAGAGGAGCAAAGAAGAGAGAAATTAATTCTAGCTAGAGGTATATTTAAGATGCCTTTGAAGTAAGCCTTATTAAAAAGTGGGATTTCTACAGGCAGCACTACACAGAAGGGAATGCCTAGTGACAGGAAGAGTTTGAATCAAAGAATGGACTTGTGGAAGGTGAACAATCTTGTGTAACTGGAGTTGAGAATGCACAAAAAGCTTAGTAACAGGTAAAACAAACGTATTTTATTGTAAAGCCTGATTGTAGAGGGTCCAATGTCAAACTTCTACAGTTTTCCTAAAATTTATATTGATCATTGATGTGTAGTTTCCAAATTTCATTTGCCTCTCAAGTGTTAATCTAACATTTCCCCACCTATAGGCCTCTCAGCCCTTTCCTAGCTGGTGTACATGATTTTTAAAATATTACAGTGATTCTGAGATCAATTCCATAAATATTTCAACACTTGATATAGAATTCTTTGGGCCTAAAAAAAGTGTGAACTCATTTAAAAGCAAAGAGGAAAAAGACAAACAAGAAACAATTAGTTAAACTTGAACAACCTGCTAAGCTATATTAATATTCAAATAGTTCTTAATGTTGAAGCCAATGCTCACTGGCCATTCTAAAAATCCTAGAGCCTCTAAGAATTATGCTAAATCTCTCTGCCTGTGCTCTATAAATGGAACAACAAAGCCTAGATGACAGCATATCCAATTTATAACATGGCTTACTGAATATTTTAAGCCCATGTTAAGGCAAATGCTCAGGAAAAAAAAAGATTCCTTTCAAAATATGACTGTTCATTGACAATGCCCCTGGTCATCCAATAGCTCTGATGGAGGTGTACTATGAGATTAACGTTGTTTTCATGCCTGCTAACACAACATTCAATCTACAGCCCATGGATCAAAGGAATCATTTCAAATTTAAAGTCTTTTTATTTAAGAAATCTGTTTTGTAAGGCTATGGCAACCATACATAATAATTCCTCCATTAGATCTGGGGGAAATTAATTGAAAACCTCCTGGAAAGAACTCATTATTCTAGATGCCATTAAGAACATTTATGATTTATGGGACGAGTTCAAAATATCAACTTGATCAGGAGTTTGGAAGAAACTGATTGCAACCTTGAGTTCTAACACTATTTAACACTGACTAAATAAAGGTCATGAGCAAATCCCTTTACTTCTTCCAGCCTCTATTCCCTTCGTGAAAAATGAAGGAATTGAATTGAAATATCCGTAAACTATGGCTCAGCTCTCAAAGTTTGGATTCTATGACAGGAGACTCCTTAAAAGGACTTAATGTGGCAGCGGTGTAGATGGTGGATCTTTGCATTAGTCCTTTAGTTGATCCCTGCCTCTGTGCTTGCTCCGCCTCTAAAGTAATCTCTTTACTGACCACAGTAACCTTTCCTAAACAGGTCTGAAATTTTTGAGTGGTTTCCCAGAACTTTCAGGCTAAAGTTCAAAGGCCCTGGTTCAGCATACAAATTCATTTCATCATCTGGCTACTTTATACTCCTCTAATGTCTGACATTTATCCCATTGTAGTATAATTGCTGGTTTGCTTGTCTCTCCTAAACACTGCAAAATCATCTCTGCCTTCTAAATATCTAACATAGGTGCTGGCATACAGCAAAAACTCTATAAATATTAAATAAATGAATAAGTATTGAAGTAAGAAGACCTGGTCAATTTAGGGATAGTTCTAGAGGGAAGTAATGCAGCTCTCAACTGACATGGTAGCACTAACAAGGGAAAGGTGGACATTAGTTAGGAAATCATAGTGGGAACACAATTTATAAGACCTAATTAAGGAGCACCAACAGTGGCAAGGTAGCACTATATTGGTCTAATGATTAAGTGTATATTTGTTAATTCTTTAGCTTTATTTAATTTAATGAAGTTTATTATTATTATTTTTTAAAGATTTTATTTATTTACTTCACAGAGAGAGAGATCAAAAGTAGGCAGAGGGGCGCCTGGGTGGCTCAGTCGTTAAAAAGCGTCTGCCTTCGGCCCAGGTCAGATCCCAGGGTCCTGGGATCGAGCCCCGCATCGGGCTCTCTGCTCTGCAGGAAGCCTGCTTCTCCCGCTATCAGTCCCTCTGCCTGTGTTCCCTCTCTCGCTGTGTTTCTCTCTGTCAAATAAAAAAAAAAAAAAGTAGGCAGAGAGAGAGGGGGAAGTAGGCTCCCCGCTGAGTGGAGACCCCAATGTGGGGCTCGATTCCAGGCCCCTGAGATCATGACCTGAGCTGAAGGCAGAGGCTTTAACCCACTGAGCCACCCAGGCACCCCTTAATGAAGTTTATTATTTAAAAAACCAACTTTAGGGGTGCTTGGTGGCTCAGTCAGTTAAGCGTCTGTCTTTGGCTCAGGTCATGATCACAAAGTCATGGGATCCCAGCATCAGGCTCCTTGCTCAGCGGGGAGTCTGTTTCTCCCCTTGCCTCTGCCCTATCCCCTGCTCATGTGCTCTCTCTCTCGCTCTCTCTCTCTCTTTGTCACTGTCTCTCTCTCAAATGAATAAATAAAATCTTTTTAAAAAGTAAATAAATAAAAATAAAAATAAAAAACCACCTCTAAGATCCAGTACCAATGTGCCAGGGCAGACAAATCTATACTGTCCACAGATGATGACCTCACTGTTTAATAAAATGATGTGACTATTATTTACTAGTTTGAACCCAAGTGAGCCACAAACCTGAGTAAAGTTTACTACGGATACAAGTGAAGGGGAAAAGTCAGAGATTCAATTAATTAACTGTTGAATGCTGTATGCACCAGAAACCCAGGGAACTAAAGGAAATGAAAGGTAATTTTAAATACAATTGAATTTTTAAACTCCAAAAAAGGAGACCAAGATGCTAAAGATAGCTAGTGAAAACTGAACTGGGTTTTGTTTTTTTTTAAGTTTGTTCATTTTATTTTTTTTTTTTTTAAGATTTTATTTATTTATTTGACAGAGATCACAAGTAGGGAGAGAGGCAGGCGGGGCTGGGGGAGGGGGAAGCAGGCTCCCTCCTGAGCAGAGAGCCCGATGTGGGGGCTTGATCCCAGGACCCTGAGATCAAGCTGACCTGAGCCCAAGGCAGAGGCGTTAACCCTCTGAGCCACCAGGTGCCCTGAACTGGGTTTTGAAAGATTAATAGGATCAATTAGTTTGAACAAAACAGGGGCAGGAATAAGTATAGTATATAGGCCAAGAGGAAGAGGAACCAATTTTATAGAAGGAAAACTAATCTAGATGTCATTTCTTTGATTCCTTTTGTTAAAAAACTGTACCCCACTTTAAAATGCCTTGAGTTCCATGTTCTGTCAGTCTGCAATTCAAACTAGCTTGAGCTAATTGAGGGTAGAGGAGAGCAACATGCAGAATTTATTTGTATGGTAATAAAGACAGAAGTGTGGATGGGTAATCAAAGAATATTTTTTAAAATAATCTCTATACCCAATGTGGGGATCAAACATACTATCCTGAGATCAAGAGTCCCATGCTCCACCAACTGAGTCAGCCAGGCACCCCTAAAGAATCTTTTGCTTCATATACAGTTCCAGAAAGACCAGACTAAATGCCATATCCAAGTATTTCAGCCATTAAAAATGGGGAAACTAAGGGGAAGATGGGGGTAGGGAAAGAGATGAGATCTCAAAAACTGATATATGTTTATTTTACTTTCAGTCCAATATTTATGTAATCTTATTTAATAAGATAATATTATTTCTATATTTTGGGAAGCACACATCTTTGAGAATCTGGCAATCAGGAAGAGAAGTTTTTGGCTGTACACACAGATGTGGGAAACAAAGGCAGAAGGAAATGTAGATAAAATTAAATCTCCTTATAACCTACGGGATCTTGAATCTTCTTTAACATATGAAAGTCCTTTTGGAACCTCCCTTATCTTTACCTCTCCTAACCCCAAGATATAAAATCACTTGCTCCTCAGAATCCAGGATAGTGGGGAGCAGCCTGAGATGCCGGTGCCTGATGTCCAGGCAAAACCACCATTTTGCACGGAACATCTCTCAAGAATTCTTTCTTGACGGTGGACTCTGGACCCCACCAACAACAACATTCCAAAAACTACATCAACACTATTGTTCTACTCTAAAATCACCTTGAAACTGTTAAGTAACTTTCATATACTTAGATTATTTGACATCTAATCACTGAATCCATGCTTCATCAACCCAGGTAACACCAAATAGAGGACTGTGGCTTTGTTATTGTTGTTGCAGTCTTGGTTTTTGTACATTTCTATTCTAATTAAAATTACATCCGCTTATACATTTAAGATTTTCCCAGCTCCCAACTATCCCTGGAAGTTCAGAGTATATTTGAGGTACCTGTCATGCTTTAGACTGGTGTTTTATTATTTTGTTTTACTCAAAGAACTCAAAGAATAAAAGTAGGTAATTTCGGTAAAGTCTGCCTTTGAAAACTGTAAGTTTTCAAAAACTGTAGTTCAGTTTTGTTTCCCTCTGGCCATGAGATTAACTGTTGCTAAATGCAGAGTTGTCTTCTCATGCTCTACATGCAAGAAGGGTAAATAGAAAAAAAAAAATAGTGCTTTATTAATCACTAATTTTTAAGAACCAATTACGTTTTTCAGAATTGGAATCAACAGATAACACTTTAGGCTCAACATGTTGTAAACAGGGATGCTCACTTGAGGATAAATCATTATATTGTCATAATTGAATTGAAAATCGGTATTTCTGTAAATCATCTCACATTTGCGAAACTACAGCTCAAACGAAACGGACGTTTAATATAAGGCCGGGACTAAGGTGAGGAAAGAGGCGCCGAGGGCACAAAATTTAAGGAGACAAGACTACAACCCTGAGAGCACCTTCCTCGCCCCACCTGAGGCCTGGCCCTCCATTAATAAATGTAATGAGTCTGAAGGGCATGTGGGGTTCTGGATGGTCTTAACAAGTGTCAGATACAGGTAAGCCAGTCACTCCATCCAACCTATTAGCGGTTACAAAGTGGGCATCTGTTCGACAGAAATTGCCAAGTCAAATATTGTCCTATCATTCAGTCCTGACGTGACAGGTGTTGCCTCCAGAGTGAGCGGAGCCACCAAAAACAAAACAAACACCAGCCCGTCAGCGCCGGGAAATGCCGCGCGCTGGCTGGCAATGGGCAATTCATAAGGTCCTAAGTTCGGAAGCTATTTAGGTAAAGGCCCTTTCCCTTTCACGGAGGCAGGACACCCTCTTCCCTTTGGGAAACTCGATGACCCAACAAGCGCAGGAAACCCGCTAAGTGTCAACAGCGGAAACTAGAACCCCGCCCCAAACAAGAACCACCTGCGCCGCCCGCCGCAAGCGTTCCTGGGAGAGACGTTGCGCCTTCGCCAGTCGCCGGTATCGGGAGGCGCGAGCCGAGTCCTCAGGCGGCCGGTATCCGCGCTCCGCCGACCCGCAGCCACAGTGAAGACTCGGCACTGCAAGTGAAAGGGGTGGCCGTCGCCCCCGCAGACCTATAGAGCCTCTGTTCTGAGAAAACTCGAGCTGTTGGCACCCCGAGCAGACAGGCAGATCCGGGAACAGCCCGCGGGCCCCAGGACCCCGGCGGCGGCGCGGCGCGGCGGGAAGGGGGAAGTTTCAAAGCCGAGTTCTGCACTTGGCTTGCCGCCGCTCCGGCGAAATGAAGCTTCACTGCGACGTCGAGGTCGTCAGTCGGCACTTGCCGACTCTGGGAATGAGGAACCGGGGTAAGGGCGTCCGGGCGGTGTTGAGCCTCTGTCAGCAGACGCCCAGGAGTCAGCCTCGGGCTGGGGCTCGGGGCGATCGAGGCGGTCAGCACCCCACCTGCCTGCTCATCTCCACCCTGAAGGACAAGCGCGGGACCCGCTATGAGGTGCGTGGACAGAACCGGGCCTGCCTCGGTGTCGCATGCTCGGCGGTTCCAGAGGCTGGAGCCTGTCCTGGGAGTGGGTACCTGAGCCCCACCACCCCTCCGAGTCCTGGGCGTCTCCCCCTGGACCCGAAGGAGGAAAGCTTTTGAGAGAGCACCTTCTACTTATTTTGCTTTCCCATTTCTTTGGCTTTAAATTGACAGCCTTTCTATTCAGTAGTAGATGGTAACCCTGACCTTTTAAATTTTAAAGCCTCTGGAAACTTGGTCTGCGTGAAACCAAACTTTAAATGAAACAGCAGTTCAGTTTGGGGGACCAGTAAAATAATTGCACTTTTGTTCAGTAAGTTTTGTTCTCCCACAGTACTTTTGCTAGCTTTTTTTTTTTTTTTTTTTTTTTTAAGCTTTAAGTTGTGCTGGATAGTATCCAAGGTCGCTAGACCAGATTAGTATGGTAGTAAAGCAGTAATGCTTTGGGTTGCATCTTGATATTTTTATTAATGTTACTGATAACTCCATATCTATCTATATATCTATCTCTTCTTTAAATGTTTAATTTCCTAAGACTTGATTTTCTAGGCCCAGGGCTTTTTCTCATCTGCATAGCAGTAGTAAACTCTTTAAAAACATTTGGAAGTTGAAGTCGTTTTCAAAACAAAGTTTTATAAAATTCTTTCCCCCTCCTTTTACAAGGCACTATGTTATTTTGTCAAAAAGACTGGAATACCCTTATGTCTAAATAAATAAAGTTGAGGGGGCAACTCATCTCTCACCCTTGCATCTGGACTCTTGTCCTGATCTTATACAGCTTCTGGGATTATTTCCCTCATAGTGTTGTACTCCATAGTGAATACTCTTAGTTGATGGGTGTGTTTATTATATCTCATTCAGAGACACTTAATAATTGATATAGGCAGTTGAAGGCATAAGTAATTTCTCCCTCTTCATGGAATCAACTCATGTAGTCTTTCAATTTGAAAGGACTTCAGCAATCACCCAGCATTTTATAGGTTAGAAGAATGTATGGTGACAGAAGCAAACGCATAACAAGAATTGTGTCTCCTGGGGCGCCTGGATGGCTCAGTGGGTTAGAGCCTCTGCCTTCGGCTCAGGTCGTGATCTCAGCATCCTGGGATTGAGCCCCGAATCTGGCTCTCTGCTCGGCAGGGAGCCTGCTTCCCCCTCTCTCTCTGCCTGCCTCTCTGCCTACTTGTGATCTCTCTCTCTGTGTCAAATAAATAAATAAAATCTTAAAAAAAAAAAAATTGTGTCTCCCTTTTCTTCACCATTGTCTTCCCCAAAACCTCTTTCATGCCCAGCTCAGGTATTGTCTATTTTTAAAAAGTCTGTAATGATCTCTTCCTTAAGACGTAAGGTGCACTAATGTAGGTTTTAATCTAAATCAAAAGTTTAAAAAAAAAAGTTTATTGTGAACTGCGAGTTGAAGGTTTACTGTGTGCACAATGCAATGGGAGATAAACCTGATTTAGTCCCTATCCTTCTAAGACTAGAAAGGAAGAAACAGAAACCAGTGCTTACAGTACAGAGGTAGGCTATGATAAATGCTATAATAAAGGTAGAAGTAGAATAGGATGAAAAAGCAAAACGAATTTGATTACAGAGGCTTGAGAAAGTTGGTGGGGTTTTTTTTTAAAAGTTTATTTATTGGGGCGCCTGGGTGGCTCAGTGAGTTAAAGCCTCTGCCTTCAGCTCAGGTCATGATCTCAGGGTCCTGGGATTAGCCCCCGAATCAAGCTCTCTGCTCAGCAGGGAATCTGCTTCCACCTCTCTCTCTGCCTGCCTCTCTGCCTACTTGTGATCTCTCTCTCTCTCTGTCAAGTGAATAGATGGAATCTTTAAAAAAAAAAAATTAAAAATAAAGGTTTATATTTATTTGAGAGAGAGAGAGCACGAGCAGGGCAGAGCAAGAGAGACAAGTAGACTCCCTGCTGAGCAGGGAGCCTGATGTGGGACTCAATCCCAGGACTCTGGGTTCATGACCAAAACCAAAGGCTAATCCCAGGACCCAGGCACTCGAGAAAGGTTTTGTAGAAGAGGTAGTGGCACAGGGCTTGGGATACAGTAGGTGCTTAGTAAACATTTGTTGGATGAGTGAAAGTAGTGTTGGTTCTGGGTCCTGAAGACTAGGTATTAGTGCTAGGTGTGGAAATACCTCAGGGATCTTTACTTACACCAACTTTTCCATTCCATGGTTCAGCTACTACGCAACTCACTATGATTTCTAAATCTGTATCTTGTAGCTAGTCCTCTCCTAATTTCCAGCTTGAATCTTCTGTCAATTGGAAATCTTCACTTAAATGTGTTATAGCATTTCCAACTCAAGATGTCTAAAAATTGGTTTTCTTTGCCACCCTAAATTGCTTTTCTCTTGGTGTTCTGCCACTCACTAAATAGTGTTCTGCTCTTAGGGTGCCTGGGTGGCACAGTTGGTTGAGCATATGCCTTCAGCTCAGATCATGATCCTGGGGTCCTGGAATCAAACCCTGAGTCAGGCACTGAGGGGAGTCTGCTTCTCCCTCTCCCTCTATCTCTCCCCATCTTGTGTTCTTTCTCTCAAATAGATAAATAAAATCTTAAAAAAAAAAAAAAAAAAAGTGCTCTCTTCTATCCAGAAACCTTAAAGCTTTTACATTCCCACATCTAATAAAATATTGATTCCTTTCAATTCTACCTCCTAGATATCTTTCAGATTTTCATACCTCCTTCCATCCCAACTGCAGTCTAAACTACCATTAGCCCTTGCTTGGCTAGTCTCTTAAAAGATACTCCTATCTCTACCCAGCCCCATCCCAATTCCCCCTTCCCCAAAGTTCATTCTTACACTGTGGCTAAAGGGAATTTTTTTTTTTTTAAAGATTTTATTTATTTGACAGAGAGAAACACAGAGAGGGAACACAAGCAGAGGGAACGGTAGCGGGAGAAGCAGGCTTCCTGCCAAGCAAGGAGCCCGATGCGGGGCTCCATCCCAGGACCGTGGGATCATGACCTGAGCCGAAGGCAGACGCTTAACGACTGAGCCACCCAGGCGCCCCTAAAGAGAATTTATCAAAATGTAGATCTATGTTCCTAGCTTCAGGTCATTCAGTGGATATCATTTGCAGAATAAAATCCAAAATTCTTGACATGGTTTACAAAATTTTTCACCTTTCGGTCTCTACCTTTCCAGGTTCACTTGCCTCTTCACTGAATCCTTTAGCCATACTGAAATTTCAACTCCTCACAACTGCCAAGCTCTCTTGCCTTCAAGGCTTTGCACACATTTTTCCTTATTGGTATGCTATTCTCTCTCTTTCCGCAGTATCTTCACTTGCCCAACATCTCCTAATCTTTCAGTTCTCACCTTTAAGGTCACCTTCTTTTCCCTAGACCAGGTAAGATTCCTTTGCTATATAAGGTCTTAGAGCGGGTGCCTGGGTGGCGGGTGCCTGGGTGGCTTAGTGGGTTAAAGCGTCTGTCTTCGGCTTGGGTCACGGTCTCGGGGTCCTAGGATTGAGCCCCGCATCAGGCTCTCTGCTCGGCAGGAAGCCCACTTCCCCCTCTCTCTGCCTGCCTCTGGCTACTTGTGATCTCTCCTCTCTGTCAAATAAATAAATTCTTTAAAAAAAAAAAAAAAAAGGTCTTAGAGCAATCTCCAGTTTCCTTTCCTTAATATTTGTTATGCATGTAATTACTTATTTAATAATTGTCTTTCATCAAACTGACAACTTTATAAATGTAATTATCATGTTGGTTTTTTTTCACTACTATTGTTTCAAGCCCCCTGTCATAGTACCTGATACAGAGTGGCTTCTCAGTAAATAGTTTTTGAAGTCTAAAGCAGAAGCAACATTTGTCATTAAAAATTTTTAAGCACCTAATATGTGTCGGTCACTGTTGCGGCTCCGTGGATACAGTAGCGAACAAAGTAAACAAGATTCCTGCTCATGGAGTTTATAATCTTGTGGGAGGTGTGTCCACTCAAGACTAATGGACTGAAGTTAAGCATGCAAGTAATACTATTGGCAGCTCCTACTATAGTCACATAGTTGGAATGAGAGAAGAGCATTCTCCCAAACGGGATTCACAGGAAAGGGTTACTGGGCTGATAAAACAGTAATACCTACAGAAGCTAGATAAGAAATGTAGCTACCCATAGGCTTAAAAAAAAAAAAAAAATCAATGAAATTAAAACTAAAACTTAAAACCACAAAATATCCAGACTTGAATAAAAAGCCTGGCAAAGTGACTGGCACATTCTAGTTGTAATAAATATTATTGAATCACAATACCTGGTTTTGTCCTTTTTTCTCATTGGTTTTAAGCAGCTAAAGGAGAACATTGAGCAATTCTTCACCAGATTTATGGATGAGGGAAAAGCTACTGTTCGGTTAAAGGAGCCTCCTGTGGATATCTGTTTAAGTAAGGTATGGTATTAAAAACATTAATGGTTAGATTGGTTGACTGTATTTTCTTTATAGAAGAGGCTATTTGAGCATCCTGATATCCCACTTAGCTGAATAGGGATGGACACTTGGCAGATGTGTTTGAAGAAGCAATGGCAGCTTCTCTGGCATGCTGGCCCAGCTCTAAAAGTGCAGAGAGCCTAATAAGGCTATGCAGGATAGGGAAGAAGGAGAATGGCTTATTTCTGTGCTCCAGATGGAGCCTTTGGGTGTTTTTAGAGAGGAAATCTATAAGGCCAGTGGCACAAGTCTACATTTTGCCGGCATAATCAGGTTGCAAAACTGACACCCCAAACCCAAGTCTTAAATGGAATCTTTTCATGCTTTCCTCTTATTTTATGCTCTTTTAGTTCCCCCTTTGAATGGTTTTATTTATTTATTTATTTATTTAAGCTATTGAGAAAGCATCCAGGCCTTTTTTTTTTTTTTTTTTAAAGATTTTATCCATTTATTTGACAGAGAGAGATCACAAATAGGCAGAGAGGCAGAGAGGCAGACAGAGAGAGAAGGGGAAGCAGGCTCCCCGCTGAGCAGAGAGCCCGATGTGGGGCTCGATCCCAGGACCCTGGGATCATGACCTGAGCCAAAGGCAGAGGCTTTAACCCACTGAGCCACCCAAGTGCCCCTGAATGGTTTTATTTAGAGTGTATCTTGCAACATAATCTTTTTCAGAAATTTTCAGTTTTTGTTATCTATATTGAAATTTAGTCAAAATAAAATGCTAAAAAATGTATTTTTACAGCCATTTTCAAGAAATGATTGCGCCATTTTGCATGTATAACTTTACAGAATTTGTTATATGATGAATTAGCATGCATGTATTATCTAAAGTGGAATTTATAATTGTATGACTTATTTTTATTTATTCAGGCCAATTCCAGCAGTTTAAAAAGTTTCCTCTCAGCTGTGAGACTGGCTCATAGAGGTTGTGATATTGAAGCACCACTTACAACCTTCACACCAGTGAAGACTTCAGAATTTGAAAAATTTAAAACTAAAATGGTTATCACATCCAAAAAGGACTATCCTCTAAGCAAGAACTTTCCGTATTCTCTGGAACATCTTCAGACTTCTTATTGTGGACTTGTCCGAATTGATATGCGTATGCTTTGCTTAAGAAACCTGAGAAAATTAGACTTGAGTCACAACCATATAAAAAAGCTTCCAGCTACAATTGGAGACCTCATCCATCTTCAAGAACTTAACCTGAATGACAATCACTTAGAGTCATTTAGTGTAGCCCTGTGTCAATCTACACTTCAGACGTCACTTCGGAGTTTGGATCTCAGCAAGAACAAAATTAAGGCACTCCCTTTGCAGTTTTGCCAGCTCCGAGAACTTACAGATTTGAAACTTGATGATAATGAATTGATTCGATTTCCTTTCAAGATAGGACAATTGACAAAACTGCGTTTTTTGTCAGCAGCTCGAAATAAGCTTCCCTTTTTGCCTAGTGAATTTAAAAATTTATCCCTTGAGTACTTGGATCTTTTTGGAAATACTTTTGAACAACCAAAAGTCCTTCCAGTTATAATGCTGCAAACACCATTAACTTTATTGGAATCCTCTGCACAGGCCGTATTATATAATAGGTAAGACTTTAATAGTCATAAAATGTGGTATCTTTGTCAGCATTCTAGTATTCTCATCATCCTCATTGTAATAGTCACAGTCTTTAATGTAGTTTACAGTGCTGTGCACAAACTGACCCCTTGCACCTGTGACCTTCTTGTTGCTCCTTACCACTGCTTGGAATTCTTTTCTTCCAGAAGGTTCATAGCTCACTTTCTCAATTCATTCAGTTCTCTTCCCAAGTGTCACCCAGAAAGGCCTTTCCTGACTCTATTCAAAGTATGATCCCTCACCCCCTTACATTGCTTGACTTTTTTGTCGTGGGATCTATTACCTGGCATTACATATTTTTTAACATTTGTTTTTCTGTCAGTTTTCCCCACTAGAATGTAAGATCCATGAGGGCATGGACTTTGTCTTATTATCCACTGTTTCCCTAGGATCTAAAATGTGATATTCCCCTGTTTCTACCATGTATTAGGCTCTAAGTAACACATGAATGAATGAATGAATGAATGAATGGCAATTATTTCTCAAAGAGTGGTCCCCTGGCCAACAGTGTCAGAATCACCTAGGAACTTGTTAGAGACTTGTTAGAGATGTGAGGTTTTAACTCTACTACAGACCTATTGAGCCAGAAATTCTGAGGGTGAGGTCTAACCCTCTGTGTTTTAATCTGCCCTTCCAGGTAGTATTGATGATGCACTCTAAAGTTTGAGAATTACAATCTGGCACAGTGGTCAATTGTGGTCTTTGGAGTCAGACTTGAGTTTGATTCTTGACTTTACCCCTTGGTGTGGAATTAGCAAGTTATTAAACCTCTTTTGATTCAATTTTCTCATCTGTGAAACAACAATAATACCCACTTTACATAGCTGTGAAGATAAAGGAGCTAATGTAATGCCAAAGTATTTGGCATATAGTAGGACTCAATAGCTGTTGGTTCTCTTCCCCTTGTCTTTGAACACTAACTGCACTTGGTTTCATGAGACACCAAACTCCATGCTTCTTTCATATAGGAGACTAAGATGTAAACCGATTTATTATCGAGTGCCTATAAAATAGTAGAAAGACCATGTTTCAAAGACAGGATTGGTTTTTTAGTGGGGAGAGAGGATTTTAAAAAAACAACAACAAAAAACAGACATTATGGGCCTAGAAAAATACACAGTATTTTGCATACAGCTTTATAATACCATGGACCCTGACTGAAATCAATTTCAACCCTCTTTCCTCACCATTTGTATTTAAGAACTCTTAGTTTAAAGTGGTGATTCTCAAACTTTATTTCACATTTGGAGTCACCTGAGGAGCTTTTAAAAATTCTGATGACTTGGGACCCCTGGCTGGCTCAGAACTGACATCCAACATAGTAGAGTGGAGGGAAAAAATAGATGATCAAAATGTGATATAATAGGGAAGGTAGAAAAATAACTTGTTAGTGATGAATGATATAGCATGTAGTATTTACATTGTTTTTTAAACTTGACCTCTACTGATATATGTTCTTTTAAGGTGACCTTAATTTTTACCAATGTATAATTTTGCATGTTTTCAGCCCACTTGTTATAAAAATACAGATCCAAAGCTATGAGAAAAATGCCTTTATCTAGCTGCTGGTAAATTGCCCCAACTACTAATTACAAACAAAGTTATGGTCTATTAGAAAAAATATGTGGAAATTTAAATTATGTTAGATAAAAAAATACTGTTTTTAACTGTTACCTGTTTCCTTAGGTTATAACCAACAGCCTGAAAGAGATAAACATAAATATGCGGTAGATACTTCCTAGCACAGTTTTTAAAAAAAATTGCTATTTGGGGCGCCTGGGTGGCTCAGTCGTTAAGCGTCTGCCTTCGGCTCAGGTCATGATCCCAGGGTCCTGGGATCGAGCCCCGCATCGGGCTCCTTGCTCTGCAGGAAGCCTGCTTCTTCCACTACTATTCCCTCTGCTTGTGTTCCCTCTCTCTCTGTGTTTCTCTCTGTCAAATAAATAAAATCTTTAAAAAAAAAAATTGTTATTTATACAAGCAACAAATTAGTACAGGTGAAAAAAATGAATTGCAAGCAAGGTTGGTCACTAATCCCTTATGAAAAGTAAACTATTATTTGATATGTATCTTTTTAGACTTTTTCTAAAAGAGTTTTGAACCCCAGTTTAAATTATGAGTAGGTTTTATTTATTTGTTGGAAAAGATCAGAACACCTATTATGTGCTAGCCTAGGCTAGGGACTAGAGAACAAAGCATAGACTCTGTGGGAGACGAAGTAAGTTGGGGCATGGTCCAGTTTGGGAGGAGGAGTTGGACAGTGGGCAGGCAACCTCAAAAGACTATCTTACCGATTGACTCATAGATGAGGGTAAATAGTTTGACTTGATTTTAATTTCATTGGGCATCATTGGAAGTTTTAAGTAGGAAGGGTCAGTGATTTAAGCAAGGTGAGGTCAGCCTTACTGGCTTAGCCAGTAAAGTAAAACAAATAACCCCAAACAATATATGTTTTAAAATCTGGTTCACAGTTTAAAAGTCCCTTTTGAACAGTGGATGCCTAGGAGAGTATTTGGATTTATTTACATAAATGTTTCTTCACAAATACAACTCAGTAATTTTCCCATTACCCTTATGAGAATTGTTTAACAGAACTATACCTTTAAATGATCATGTTATACTAGTCTTACAGTGTAGATCCATAAAGGACAAATGACTATTTGCCCTCAATTCCATGGTTTTTGCTATTAAGTGACAGTGCTAAAAGGTACTTTATGGAGGGGGCGGGGGCGCCAGCCTCTGCCTTCGGCTCAGGTCATGATCTCAGGGTCCTAGGATCAAGCCCCGAATCAGGCTCTCTGCTCAGCAGGGAGCCTGCTTTACCCTCTCTATCTGCCTGCCTCTCTGCCTACTTGTGATCTCTCTCTCTCTCTCTCTGTCAAATAAATAAATAAAATCTTTAAAAAAAAAAAAGATACTTTGTGGAGTAGTATAGATTCTCTTAGGTATACAGTATGTCATGTGATGTTTTTAGTATATTTTCCCCATTCTTTTTTTCCCCCTCATTCTTAACTGTTTGGAAGGGAGGACAATATACTGAGTCACTTAATTAAAAAATATTATTTTTCCATGGTTATAATTCAGTGTCCAGTAATTCATGACCTCCAGTAATACATGAAGTTCTGAATCTAGTAATGTATTAAAAAATATTTTTTGAACTTTTTTTTCCCAATAGGATTCCATATGGCTCTCATATCATTCCTTTTCATCTTTGCCAAGATTTGGATACTGCAAAAACCTGTATTTGTGGAAGATTCTGTCTAAACTCTTTTATTCAGGGAACTACTACTATGAATCTACACTCTGTTGCTCACACTGTGGTCTTAGTAGATAATATGGGTGGTACTGAAGCACCTGTTTTGTCTTACTTCTGTTCTCTAGCCTGTTATGTAAATTCCTGTGATATGTTAAAGTAATAGGTGATACCACAAAAAAAAAAATTCCATTTAATTACAGATCAGTTTGGGATTAATTTGTGGTTTAACTATGTCAAACTGGAGAAAGGGAAGCCTTTCATATACTTGAGGGAAAGAAGATGTTACTCTGACATTTTCAATCATTTGACTGTAAAACCTTAATTTCATTAAAACCTATTCAATTTTATTGTGTGGAAACTTATATGAGTTTATAGCACTTGTGTTGATTTCAGCCTAGTGTTTCCAGAAGGGGTTGTGGGATTTTCTTTTAATGTTAAACAGATACTGATCCCTACTATTCTGGTCATGGAATTTTCTTAACAATTTTCTTCTTGAGTTTCAATTTAAGAAATTGAGTTCCTATATGTAGAAAATATACCTTGGAGGACTAAGATAGTCTAATTTTAGTGAAAATTTGTTTGGTATGAAACCACATAAGCATACCAGTTTTTGTGTTTTTCAGGTATATTATTCTACGTATGGAATTCTGTATTCAAGCATAAAGTTGGAGTTGCTTTGGGATAAACAGACTTCAGCTTTTATAAGTTTTATAATGTTACTCACATCTTTGTTGTGATTTCTAAGTTTTTTAACTTCCAGAGTTGGAACAAGGTTTTAGGGTTGAGTAGGAGTAGAAAATTACTACTTTTTACTGACTACGTTCTGTATTTGAAGGTTGTTCTTTTTTCTGTTTATAATTTTAGTCACTTAATATTTTTATGTTTTTAATTTAAAAAGTGCTAATACACCAGCTAAACTATGATGAGGATTTGAACTAAGGTGAAGGAATGGAAAATGAAGCTGCTTGAAAAAAAATTGTGGAAAATGAAATCAGAACTGCTCCATTTTGTTCATTCCAATGCCCTTCTTCAGATCAGCCTCCTTTTTAGATCAGTGCAATAGCTTCATAACTGGTTTCTGGGAACAAAGGAGGTAAAAGAATAAAAGTTAACCGGAGAAAATCATCTCAAGTGTTAGCGTACCATTGCTGTTTTGGGCCTGGAGTTACAGGTAGTCTGTGTAAGCCTATTTCTTATGGCTTAGGTAGCTGTTACTTCCTCTGTCCTAAAATATTTACTTGGAGCATTTTATTCTTTTCTGAAATTACAAGTATTCCTGAGCAAATACTGTTTTAACTGTTAGAAGATTTTTATTAAAATTTTATGCATATGATCTCTAAAACAGTTTCTTCTCAGAGTGGATTCTTTCGTCCAGAGTTAATTCTTGGGTGACCTTAAATTTGTTTTGCTTGTGGTCAAATTCTTCCTGCAAAAGATTTCTATATAATTTCTAGTTTTTCATTTAAAAAATAATAATGCAAAAATGGCTTACATAAAAAGAGCTGCATTTAGCTCCATCTTTGTTCTACGTGTTTTAACATACAGTATTTGATTTAATCCTCACAAATTACCCTAGGAGGTACTATGAACCCAGACCAGAGATTTTAAGCCCAGGCTTTATACACCTTCTAAAATTAATTCACTTAAGCTCTTAAAACCAAGAGTTCTGTAATTAAGTAAAACATCTTGGGATTTTCTAAACTCAAAATGTTGAGGGATTACCCATAAATATTATGTAACTACATTAAAATACAGTTCTCTTAAAAATGTATTGTGGCATATTTAACGTGTATCTGATTTTTACATGTTCTTGTAGAAGTTATTTTCATTTTTTTATTTGAGAGACAGGGGCAGATGTGCTCGCTTCGGCAGCACATATACTAAAATTGGAACGATACAGAGAGACAGGGGCAGAGGAAGAGGGACAAACAGACTCTCCGCAGAGGAGTATAAGCCAAGGACCTTGGGATCATGACCTGAGCCAAAGGCGGATACTTAACTGAGCCACTCAGGTGTCCCAAAAGTTTTTTTTTAATCAACAAATGCAGATATATCAGGGCGCCTGGGTGGCTCAGTGGGTTAAAGCCTCTGCCTTCAGCTCAGGTCATGATCTCAGGTTCCTGGGATTGAGCCCGGCGGGATTCTCTGCTCAGCAGGGAGCCTGCTTCCCCCTCTCTCTGCCTACTTGTGATCTCTCTCCTCTCTGTAAAATAAAGAAATAAAATCTTTAAAAACAAACAAACAAATGGAGATATATCTGTGTTGGGACTAAGTGCTAACCAGCTGTTACTCCTATACCTTAGTCCTTTGCCTTATTCATCTACAAGCCATCCCATTTAAGTATCTTGGCCAACTTAAAATTCTTGTACAAAATGCAGAATTTGTCTTCGCATAAACCATACCCTTTGTCACTTTTTCCTTTTGATACTCATGTTTTGCCTTCTGTAGGTTACAGGGCTCACTTCTTTGATTTTAGCCTTCTGTTCTATTTTCAGTGGTAACTGCATACTTTCTCAAACCTCCCAATACTGAAGAAGTTATAACATTTGAGTATCTCTAATAGAGATCAAAAACCGGTTTATGCCATCATGGACTGTTTTTTCACTAGCTTCAAAATATCTTTCAGTTAGAAGTCACTTTTAAACTCATGCCTCACATTCAGGACCAGTCTAACACCATGCTGTCCAAAAAACTGATGGAAATGTTCTGTATCTATGTTGTCCAGTAGGTTAACCACTCAGCATATGTGGCTGTTGAGCACTAAATGTAGCTAGTGTAACTGAAGAACTGCATTTTTAATTTTTTTTTAAGATTTTATTTATTGGACAGAGAGAGAGATCACAAGTAGGCAGAGAGGCAGGCATAGAGAAGGGAAAGCAGGCTTCCTGCTGAGCAGAGAGCCCAATGCGGGGATCGATCGCAGGACCCTGAGATCATGACCTGAGCTGAAGGCAGAGGCTTTAACCCACTGAGCCACCCAGGTGCCCCAGAACTGCATTTTTCATTTACATATCTATGTATAGCTAGTGGTCCCTATTGGTTACTTAACTTGAAGCACACACTCTTCTTATACCCCAACTTGGATACTGTCTGCCCCATTCAGTCTGCTATCCGCAGGCCTAATTTATCCTCATTTACTTTTTTCAGAATCTGAGACCTTACCCAGCAGTTCATCAGTTGTTTATGAATTCACCTAACACATGTATTTGAAATTGACCAGAAAAAGTATCAGTTTTTTTCCCTGCTATGGTGATTTATATCCATAATCTAGTTTGTAAAGTTGGGAGGTGGGACTCCTGTCTTCTTTATATATAAATACAAAATTCCAGTTTTGCAGAACTAAATTTAAGTAAGAATTTGAGAATAAGGGGCACCTGGGTGGCTCAGTCGTTAGGCATCTGCCTTCAGCTCAGGTCATAAATGTTAGTTCACTGCCAAATTTTCTATTATTTCCTTAATTTTGAATCACATTAAGCATGTCATTCTATTTAATTTAAAAAAGAAACAAAATATTTGGGTAAAAATATCACTTTATTTTCATACAGGTAATTTTTCTACAAGGTCAACATTTTCTTCTCAAATATAACAAAAGAATCTCAAAGCTTAGAACTGGATCACTTGGCCCTTTCTCTTCTTATCTCCTCCCAGTTCAAAATGCTTGCACCTCTTAATGGCCAGCATCCTCTTGGACCGGCAGTTAGGTTCAACACATTCAAGCCTCAGCACAATCTTCTTTGTGGTTTTAGCTTTCTTCCGGAAAATTGGCTTTGTCTGCCCACCATAGCCACTCTGCTTCCGATCATAGCGCCTCTTTCCTTGGGCATAAAGGGAATCCTTGCCCTTCTTGTACTGGGTCACTTTGTGAGGCTGATGCTTTCCACACTTCTTACAGAAAGTCCTTCGGGTTTTAGGAACGTTGACCATCTCTGCAGCAGCGCTGTCTGCACTATGAAAACGTAAAACATTTAAAGTTACAGTAGCAACTTAAAACATTTTTAATAAAGTGCTTTAAAGGTACAGGAAAACATTACATATATCCGTAATGTATAATCCCACCAAGTACTCCTTTTACATATGACTCAATACACACAAAAGTGTACACCTTTTTGTTATGTTTAGAGCATTTATGGAATGAGACTCCACAAAAATCAGCAAAAAGCAGCACAGGGGCGCCCAACAGCCAGTTCCCCATACAAAGTGGGTTCCTTTGGAGCTTAATTTACTGTGGCTGTCCCAAAAAGAAAAGCGTACTAGTGTTTCTCTAATTTTCTTTCTCAGAGAGGGCCAAACCTAGAGTCTCCGACTCTGCCTCACACCCTTTTCCTCCATGTTCTAGCTCCCAGGTAAGCCCGGTTCAGTGCGTGATTTCAATCAGTAGCTACAGTTACGGCCCATCTCCGTTCCTTGTCCGGGAAACGCAGCAGTCTGGTTTCACTTTTCCCCTCCGAAGGACCATCACCCGTGAGCAGCCCCGAAGGCTGACGTGTCCTTATTAAGTATCTCCTGGCTCACTAGCCGCCATTCGTGAGCCCCTTTCCGAGGACAGAAACCCGTTAATTCTGCTAACGCAGCGGGTCTCACCCTCCAGTTCCTACCAGGGCCTGGCCCATCCCTAGCTTCTGAGCACTGGAAGTTCCTGCTGAGACCGCTGCCCTGCCCTCTTAGCTTACCGGGAAATTCAGCGTCCACACTCTTCGCCTCGCTCTGCTCGCGCTTAACAGGAAAGGAAGGATGAAGCGGAAGTAGGAACTGAGCGTGAGCGACAGTGCTGTGGACCAATAGGCAGCAGGCAACGGCGGCCTGTCGTCTCCGGACGCGTCCAGGAAGCTCCAACCAGCGGCCCAGGGGGCGGGCCGGAGGGGTGTGGGCCCGAGGACCGCGGCGCTCTGAGGGCCAGTCGCGGGTTGTCAGAACGGTCGCCGCCGGAGTGGGGCGAGGCTGCGTCGCTCGGTCTTGGCGGTCTGGGGCCCGCGTAAGGATGAGAGAGCAGAGGACGCAGGGCCGCTGGAGGCGCAGGTAACCAAGCGGGGGTGCGGTGGGGCCGCGGCGGGACTTCTTCCGGGACCGGTGCTGAATGGAGAGGACCGAGCCGACGCCGAGCCGCGGCTCCTAGCGGCGGGGCCGCTGCCCGAGCTGCAGCTGCCAGGCGAGGATGTGTGGAGCCCGGGCGGCGCGGGGGAACTGAGACCCTTCGGGCCCCTGAACCCCCGGGGCCCGGGATGAGTTAGCTGGGGCAGCCGCGGGGGCCAGTTCTGACTGCTACAGGCCAAGGCGACGGCCACCACCCGCCCGCCCCTTCTGTGCAGAAGCCGCTAGGTCCTTTTTGCGCCCGCCCGTGCTCCCTGCCCTGGAGACCATGAGGTTCCGCATCTATAAGCGGAAGGTGCTGATCCTGACGCTCGTGGTGGCCGCCTGCGGCTTCGTCCTCTGGAGCAGCAATGGGCGACAAAGGAAGAACGAGGCCCTCGCCCCGTCGCTGCTGGACGCCGAACCCGCGCGAGGTGCGGGCGGCCGAGGCGGGGACCATTCTGCTGTGTCCGTGGGCATCCGCCGGGTCTCCAACGAGTCGGCCGCTCCTCTGGTCCCGGCGGCCCCGCAGCCGGAGGCGGACAACCTGACGCTGCGGTACAGGTCCCTGGTGTACCAGCTGAACTTTGACCAGACGCTGAGGAATGTAGATAAGGCCGGCTCCTGGGCCCCCCGAGAGCTGGTGCTGGTGGTCCAGGTGCATAACCGGCCCGATTACCTCAGACTGCTGCTGGACTCACTCCGAAAAGCCCAGGGTATTGACAACGTCCTCGTCATCTTTAGCCATGACTTCTGGTCGACAGAGATCAATCAGCTGATCGCTGGGGTGGATTTCTGTCCGGTTCTGCAGGTGTTCTTTCCTTTCAGCATTCAGTTGTACCCCAACGAGTTTCCAGGCAGTGACCCCAGAGATTGCCCCAGAGACCTGGAGAAGAATGCAGCTTTGAAGATGGGATGCATTAATGCTGAGTATCCCGACTCTTTTGGCCATTATAGAGAGGCTAAGTTCTCCCAAACCAAACACCATTGGTGGTGGAAGCTGCATTTTGTATGGGAAAGGGTCAAAGTTCTTCGAGACTATGCTGGCCTCATACTTTTCCTAGAGGAAGATCACTACTTAGCCCCAGACTTTTACCATGTCTACAAAAAGATGTGGAAGTTAAAGCAGGAGGAGTGTCCAGAGTGTGATGTTCTTTCCCTGGGGACCTATACAGCCATTCGAAGTTTCCATGGCATTGCTGACAAGGTAGATGTGAAAACTTGGAAATCCACAGAGCACAATATGGGTCTAGCCTTGACCCGGGATGCTTATCAGAAGCTGATTGAGTGCACAGACACTTTCTGTACTTATGATGATTATAACTGGGACTGGACTCTTCAATATTTAACTGTATCTTGTCTTCCAAAATTCTGGAAAGTGCTGGTTCCTCAAGTTCCTAGGATATTTCATGCTGGAGACTGTGGTATGCACCACAAGAAAACCTGTAGACCATCCACCCAGAGTGCCCAAATTGAGTCACTCTTAAATAATAACAAACAGTACTTGTTTCCAGAAACTCTAATTATCAGTGAGAAATTTGTGGCAGCCATTTCCCCACCTAGGAAAAATGGAGGGTGGGGAGATATTAGAGACCATGAACTTTGTAAAAGTTATAGAAGACTGCAGTGAAAAATCACAATTAAAAAAAGCAAAAGTCACAGTCTTCTATTTTTGATATTTGTCCAAACAAAATATACAATTGAATAAAAGGGTTTAGGAACTGGTTTCTGCTTTAATACAGAAAAAAAAAATTCTTGTAAAAGATGTCCAAATATAGTAATCGTTTCCTTCTATGATTAATATTTAAACACAAGTTTTCATTTCAGGAGTTGGGTTTTAAAGTTCAATCTCTTATCTGCTAAAGGTAATCATTGTTAATTGGTAAAAGAGAGGAAATTTTATTTAAATTGCATCTTAATCTTTTTATCTGGAACTTTGTACACTTTTCCACTTTCAAAACTTATTTTAAGTATAGCAGACTTTATTTAAAATTGTCATAGCTAAAAAGTATTACAATGGAGTTGTTAGTATTAATGGAACAAGCCCAGTTTCACTCTTGACACGGTTACTAGAAAGGGATTGCTTCACTGGTTTTATAATACAAAAGTTATGTTTGTTAAACACCCTATCAGAAGAGACATTTTCAGTATTACAGATTCCTGTATTGTGTTAAGATTTGCCTGTGCTTTGGAACCCTCATAGAACACACTTTCTTTTGGAATGTATTTGATTGATAAGAAAGTTTAAACACTGTTTTCACCTCAATGTAGAAATACAGTGGGTTTTTTTTTTTCTTCTAGTGCTGCCAAAATAAAATACTCATTTTTGCATAAAAAGGTTCATAATTATTTTGCAGAATAAATTTTGTTTACTCTTTACACCAAAATTCAGTGAAGGCATTCTAGATGTTTTAAAGTTTACATTACATCTTCGTGTGTACTATTTGTACATCATATAATTGTGTTTGAAATAAAACCCTGCTCTTGACAATGGATTCCCTTTAGAAAACACTGGCTTTCAAATTCCCCAAGCATAGATAATGAACAATAAAAAGCTGCTGTGTAAGTGAAATCACAGCCTAAATTGTTTTCGAAAGCCAGAAGTGATAGAAAATTAAGTCATGCCAAAGTGAAACATGTTCTAGTGCCAGCTTTATTGTAACTGAAATTGTACTTTTTAAAAGGATAGACACAGTAAATAATGTGAAACATGCCTAAAATTTATTCCATATTTATTGTGGAAGTTTCTCTTAATAGTTTATAATTGCATTCAACCAGAAGTTACTCAGAGACTATAACTTCTATATGGTTAGGACATCATTTCAGTCTAAGAAAATGGTGTATTATTAAATGGACGATTTTGAAATTATTTCATCAAATTAAGAGTCATATTATGTTTGAGAAATGCATGTGGTCATTGTAGGTGGAACAAATAGTTCTCTTTATGAGCTACCTTTATATTACTCTCACAGCCCAGGTTGGTTCCAGATTTTACAGGGGGTTATAAATGTAAATCAGGATGAATTGCCATGCTTTGTAGTAGCTTTTGGTGCTCTGATCTGACTTTCACCAGTTCAGAGGACTAAAAAAATTAATTTCCAGGACTAAGGTAGGCCAGAGGTTTGAATTAGTTATTTCGAATCAGAAATAGATCATTGATAAACTAGCTCATGGCTTTGGGGTCAGCAATTAGATCAACAATATCTTCCTTTCTACATTTTCTTTCATACTGTACTAAAAATTTTTGTGAGAAAAAAATCTATTTGGATTTTCTCCTGGCCTTCAATATAAAATATTAATAACTTACCCACTGTTAAGATAAATTATCTGTTGCCCTTTTTTAGATATTACAAGAGAAACTAACTAGAAAACAATGGCTCTTTGGTTTCTTTTCATGTAATACAGTGAAGACAATTTTCCTAGGGGAGCAAATTCCCAGATTTTTTAATTGTTCTAAAATTCATAAATGGAGGGGTGCCTAGCTGGCTCAGTCGGTGGTGTGTGTGATTCTTGGTCTCAGGGTTGTAAGTTTGAGCCCCGTGTTTGGGTAGAGAGATTACTTAAAAGCTTTTAAAAAATTCATAAATGTATCTATAAAACCAAGAAATGTTTTAATACTATAATAGTAACTTCCAAAAACAGCTTTTAAGAAGTTGAATTTTAAAGGCATCACTATATAACCTATATAACTATATATACATAACACATATAGGTTTTAAATATATATTTTAAGTATATTTTATATAAATATAATTATATATTATATGTATATATTATATATAGTTATATATAGTTATATATAGCTATATATATAAATACATACATAAAATGTGTGTGTGGCACACATAAAATACAGAGTTGAAGCAAAAATACTAAATTTCATTCAGTGTATTTGTATCATAATTGGATGGTTAATATTGGTTAGTAAAGTTCTAAGAATCTCTATTTCAAGCATAAATACATCCTACTTCAGTGACCCCTTAACTCCTTCAGAATATACTGATTAATTTCTAGTTAATTGCATTCTTGAGAATTACTTTTTGTGACAGACACAACTTAGTGAATATTTACCTTGAAACTTTATTAAAATAATGGTAAACAAAAGAAGCAAAAAACAAATATATACAGGTTGTATTAAAACTAAATGTTTAACTCTCCATTAGAAAAAATATACATCCATCAGAGGAATCATAAAAATCTCCAAAATTAAGGAAACTCTGTATAAACTCTACATGCAAAAAAACAAATTATCTCCAGTTTCTCCATGAGGATCAGAATTGCAAATTTTAATTATACTTTCTTGACTACTTTAAGATAGTAGTTAACAGAAAGATAAAACTATTTTAAGGCCAAAAACTTTTTAGTCTTTTAAACTCTAAAATTATATAGAATTAGTCCAAGTCATATAGCAGAGAATTATGAAAACTGAATGCGCATTGAGTCACATGATCTTTAATAAACTGCACACTACCATCCTGCATATTGGTTTCTTTTATGTTGTTAAAACCAGGTAAATTGTGAACTGAAGATTTGTTTAGTAATGAAGATAGGTCATCTCCATCTAATTCTTTCTCTTCTGTTATCACTGGCTCTTCTAAGTCCTCTTTTTCCTCACTTGAGTAAGCAGGACTTTTTTCTTTTATAAATTCAGGTTCCATTTTTGACTCAGGTTGCTGAGGCTTTTCAAATGGCATGTGAGAAACATCAGGAGCCCCTTGTTGCAAGCATACAACTGAACCACAACTGTCTGTTTCTAGTACTTTAACACCTATAGATGAATCAGAATTGGTTGTTGATGTGGTAGGATGTTCTATATTTTCTTTTTCAGTTAGATGACTTCCTTCATTGCCTTTTTCTTCCTTTTCATGAAGCTGTTCAGAGTTACTACATTCTTGCAACTATGTCAAGAGAAACAACAAATTAAGAATCTTTTTTAAAAAATACAGAAAACTAAATTGTACTCTCTGGAAATAGATTTTTTTTTTTAAGTTGTGAGGGAACAATGCTTACAGATCTGCAGAAGTTTCCAGGCTTCCCCACCTCAAAGTCATCTTCCAAATGTTGCCAGTTACTTTTTAACAATGCAGACAGTGCAAACCTGGCATTAATTCTTGATTAATTCCCTTCAGTGACCCCTTAACTCCTTCAGAATAAAATAATCCTGGCCTACAAACCCTTTGACACGGCCTACAAAACCATTTAGTAATCATTCTTACAAGGGCATTCTTGAATTTCTTGAATTTTCTTGATTTTTGTGATTCTTCAGAGCCACTCTCCTCAATTCATATGTAAATCAATTGTACTAGTTACTAAATTATTTGTATCCAATATTGAAGACTAAAAATAACCAGACTTAAGGTTCAACTAGAAAGAATGAACAAACTGAATGACATAGCTCCTTCCCATGGTTTGAGAGTCAGAAAGACTTGTTTGTCTCTGGACCCCTACTCAAGCTTCACAAATACTAGATTCTCTCTTCCTTAGTGGGCAGTTATTTTGGGATTAAATGAGATATATGTGAAAATGAATCACAAAGTGTTTGGCACATAGAAAAATACATGCAAAAAAAGTCTCTACTCTTCTTAAGTCTTCCCAGCCATTGTGTACACTTAAAGTTATGACATCAAGAAATCAAAAATTATCTGTCAAGCTTTAACCTTGTCCTAAATCACTACAAAGGCCACCAAATCCTTACCTTTGCATGAATTTGAATCTTACTATCAGTAACCTGAAGAACTTCAATTAATGGTGGGGTTAAGGACATTGTCTGATTAAATGGAGGGCTCAGGACCTCTTCAAGAACCTCATCAACATTTTCTTCATTGACAAACAGCCTTTCCTAAAATAAAAAGAGAAAAAATATTCTGCCTTATAGGTTATTTTTGACAGTGTTGATCTAAAGACAGCTCATACAAGTTCTTACGAACTTCAAGATTACGCTTTTAAAATGTTTAATGTTACTCCTATAGTGTCCTGGCAGAAGAAAAGAGTATTGTACAGAGCAGTAAGAATAGCAAAAGTATGTACATATATCGGAAAAGACCCTAAAAGAAAAGACTCTTAGTTCCTTCTTTAAGTCTCTGTTAACAATCTGAGATAAACTTACTTACAAATGGTATTTTCCTTTCCTTTTTTTCTCTTAATATTTTATAATAATAATTTCACCTTTAGGGCTATAAATGCAGTCACAGCTATAAAATAATTTTAGAATACTTCCTAATGAGACAGCTAAGAAATATATATGACAGGATTTATTCAAATTTTGTGACCAGTTTGCCTTTTAGTTTTTGACCAGGTAAGAGTCAAATATAATACTTGAGAGAAGTATGTTCTATTTTTGTGTATTGAGATAACCCATTGTGACAGTAGCATATAGCTATAAGAATGAGGTAGATTTCAAGAGGCTGACATGGAAAGATTTCCAAACTATAATTAGGAAATGCATAAATCATTTTTACTGGAATCCCAAACACAAAGCAACTTGTGCATATTCATGTCAAGTGAATACAGGCATATGGTTAGAGTGTTGAAGGGATAACTATAAAAATGCATAAAATCAGTTTAATGTTGCCCAAAATAAAAGTATTTTCATAAAAACAAATTTCCAAATAAACAGTTCATTATTTGGTCCAAATAGAAAAATCAGAAAGAGACTAGTTTTAAAGTTACCTTATATTAAATAATATTTAAACTTAAGAACACCTACCATGAATGTTGAGTACAAAAAAATCTTATGTTTCGAGTAATTTCCTTGCTTTTACTTTATATTTCCAGAATAACTATTATTATAGAACCATCCCCCAGTTAAAAGCATTTCTAAGGTTCCTGTCTCTGGAAAAGACACATTAATTGCACAAAAATACACCAAATACTTTTAGTCTTTAGTTAACCCAAGGAAAAATATTTATAATGCAAATGTTATGATTAAAACGAAATGTTTGCATAAACTCACCTTATTCTAATGACTGATTTTACTCTAAAAGATACTGAATTTAGTGGTCCTAAAGCTCTAGGAAAATTTCCAGTGAATATTTAGCCTTTTAAAAATGTATTTTTTACTTGTTTACATGTAAAGTAACAATTCTGACCTTAATAGTCACAAATCAGTCTAATTATTTTCCTATGATGTATATAATCATCATATATTACATGTCTACCCACCCATTACTCTTGTGATTTTAAAAAAATTTTACTTTAATGCTTAGACCCTAGTCCAGCAAAATGTAAAGAAAAATAACTGAATATTTTGGGCTCCATCAGCTTTAGCAAATGTGATGATTAACGAAGTAATTATAAATCCATTTCAAGCATCAAAGATATAAAACACAGTTGCTCTATTCCCATTTTGGTCTAGTTTCTTTGCTAAAATGATGTTGGCCTTCTAGAAAATGAGATTAAAATAATAGTCTTTAGTATTCTCTCAACTGCTTATCCTTTAAACTTTCTTCCTAGTGGTTATTTTTACATTTATTAAAACAATTACAGCAGCACCTGGCTGGCTCACTTGGAGGAGCATGCAACTCTTTATCTCTGATAGTGAATTCAAGCCCCACGACCAGGTAGAGGGGCAGAGATTATATAAATAAACTTTAAAAATAAAGATAAATGAAACAATTACCGGAAAACAACTGTCCTTTCCTAAATTTCCCCCTTCTGATGATATAAGCAGATAGCCAATTTCATATTATATTCTCACAAAGTATCTTAACCTCACCCTGGCTATTTATTTTACCATTTGGGGAGAGTTTCAAATTAACCACTTCTCACAGAAGTTACCCCTCTATATAATGTAACTTATTAGCAAATATCTAGGAAAAATCACAGGAAGAAATGAAAATTTCTGGCAAGTTAAAGCCAAAGGCCAAGCTTAATTTTCAATATATAATCTTTGCAATTAGTTTTATTTCTGGGAATTCAACCCTTGAATTTGTTAAAAGCTAAAAAAAAAAAAAAAATTACGTGTAACACTGATACATACCTCAATGAAAACCACTTCCTTAGAACTTAAAATTTTACGAAGTTTAAAAAAAATATATCAGTTGGGGCACCTGAGTGGTTCAGCCAGTTGAGGAACCCACTCTTGATTTCACTGGTGTCATGGTCTCCCCTCCTGGGATGAACCCAGTGTAGGCTCTGGCTCAGCGGAGGAGTCTGTTCTCTCCCTTCCCCCCTACCCCAACTTGTGTCAATAAATAAAATAAAATCTTTTTTAAAAATTGTCAATAATACTGGAGTACTGAATCTGAAGTTCAAGAACCTCAATATCCCAAAAAGTATAGTAGCAACTACAATCAAACATACTGTTCACGAAAATTATGCCCTAACTAGGTAATGCTCAGCCCCAAGTTCTAGAGGACCTGCCCACAAGAGGTGTTGTGGTTCACTCTTGATGTTCTTGATGTTGAATGATCAACTGATCATTCAACTGATCATTCAACTGATCTTGATGTTTACTCTAACAAATATACACTCGCTCATTCAACAACAGGAGGGTTAGGGGAACACCTCTCCCCAGCTGAAAAATCCACCTACAACTTTTGACCCCTCCAAAGCTGAACTACTAACAGTCTACTGTTGACTGGAACCCTTACCTATAACATAAACAGTCCATTAACTCATACTTTGTATGGTGTATTATATACTGTATTCTTACAAACTAAAGAAAATGTTTTTTAAGAAAATCATAGAAGAAAATACATTTATAGTATTATGCTGTGTTTATCGGAAAGATCGCTTGTAAGTGGATCCAGGCAGTTTCCAACCTGTGTTATTCAAGGGTCAATTGTTAAGAGCAATTTTTAAAAGTGGGATAGAATATTGAAAATATGAGTCTTGGGGCGCCTGGGTGGCTTAGTTGGTTAAGCGTCTGCCTTCAGTTCAGGTCATGGGTCCTGGAATGAGCCCCTCCTAGGGCTCCCTGCTGGTTGGGGGGGAGGGGGAGCCTGCTCTGACTCTGCCTCTCTCTCTGCTCCTGCTCTGTCAAATAAATAACATCTTTTAAAACATATAGGAGTCTAGAAAGAACTGTTACCTCCAAAGAATCCTTGTTTAAACCATAATACCACTCTCTCCAATGTCCATGGCACTCTGGAGATTTGGCCAGTTCTATCACTGCATTGTTTGAAGAAATACTAGCCACAGGTTCTTTGGTACTCAATTTATTCTCCGGAGCAAATTGCAAAAAGAAGGAATAATAAACTAAGTCTTGGGTGGAGAAGCCTAATTTGTACCCGAAGGGGCTCACATCCCCTTGAAGACTTCGCGGTTGGATCTGAGGCACTTGAATCAGCAGAGTCAGGGATTCTTCATCCTGATTACACTGCAAAGGAGGACACAAAGGTTCCTTGCCGCCGGTCTCGGGACCACCCATGGCTCGATCCGAGGGCTCCCGGCCCGCGCCTTCCCCGATCACTCGCGTCTCAACTCCGAGATCTCCACGCGCACTCTCTCTTCCTGCAGCAGACCCTCTGTCAAGGCCCCCAGATGAAGTACCAGGGGAGCCTCCTCCACCGTCCCCAGGTGAGTTCCCTGCTATGGAAGGCGGCTCCTCCTCGATGCCCGTTGTCCACACCGCTTGCGAGTCCAAGTCCCGCTCCTCGGGCTCGGAGACGAGCTTCTCCGCAGCGGCGGCCGGGGTGGTGATCACGGCGTCCGCAGCCTCGGGTGGGCAGGGATCCGAGCCACCGTTCCGGGCACAACCCCCTGCCGGGCCCACCTCCCCCTCGCGAGCGGAAGCGCAGGCCGTGCCGTCAGTTCCGGATGTGTAGACGGACTCTTCCGGCGCCACGGCGGGTTCCTGGCGCGCAGGGGGCAGTGCCACGGGCAGCGTGACCACGAGCTGTCGCCGGGCCTTGTTGAACTGCGCCTTGCCGCGGCTGTCATCCACAGGGTACGGGAGGGAGAGCCGCAGCCGGTAGTCGGGTTTCCTTGAGTCGAGGCACAGCAGCTTTCCCGACACCTCCAGTGCCGCCTGCTCGGCCGAGCGCAACAGTGGCAGCTCGATTGTGACCACCAGCTCCCGGGGCACGGGGCTGGGGGCCGAGTCCCGGGAGCAGCGGTAATCCTGGAGGTCCACGTGGTGGCGCTGCACCACACTGTAGCGAGGCTCGGTGGGGGCGGGCGGCAGGACCGCCTCTGGAGGGGAGGGCACCTGAGGCCGCGGGACTTCCGAGTTCCCGGCCACCGCCGGACACCGGTAGGGGTAGGGGAAATCGGGGAGAGGGCTCTCTGGCTCATCCTCGGGCCGGGCTGGAACTCCCCCGGGGAGGGGCGTGCGCAGCACGGCGGCCTCCGGAGTCCCCTTGTACTTGATCTTCAGGGTCTTGGCGTTCCTGCGGTCCAGCTTCACGCCGAACTGCTTCTCGATGGCTTCCAGTGCCGTGGCGTCCAGCATCTGGCGGAAGCGCTCGTGGCGTCGGGCCAGCGCGAGCGCGTCTGGGTGGAAGACCACGTCGTAGACCGTGTAGCGGGTTCCTCGGCCCCCGGCGTACTCCCGGCCGGGAGCCAGGCTGTAGGGCAGGGACCACTGGCTGCCGGCCGCCGTGCCTCTGGGGCCGGGTCGGCTGCTGGGCGCGCCCACCAGCTCGTTGCTGCAAACGTTCACGAAGCAGCGCCGCGCCCCGTCTAGGCTAGTGCGCAGTACGTAACCCGGCTGCGGGTGCACGAACCGCACGTCCACTCCGCGCTCACGCTCCAGCGCGGTGATCTCCTCCTCGTAGCGCCGCCGGTTCTCCGGGTCCGTGAGCTCCTCGGCGTACTCGGTGAACATTCGCCGGAACTCCGGGTCCTGAAAGGCTGAGGTGAGCCGCTGGACCTCCTCTCCGCTCAGGTCCAAGTCCTCCAGCGGCGAAGAGGCTGCGGCCTTGGCCATGCTGCCCCGGGGCTCCTAGCCCTCGGGCGGAGAGAGAGCGACCAGAGACCAGGTGGGTGGGACGCGCCGTGGAGTCGGGGAGTCGCTGGTCTGCCCAGAGTAGGGCGGCCCAGTTCGGTAACCGCCGGAGAATTGAGCCTGGGGCAGCGCGTGGTCGTTGCCATAGTGACACCGCCAACAGCCGGGAGGAGGGGCAGGAATCGGAGTGGGCTGGTGGAAATGCCACAAATAACCTCTTAGTTCCTTCAAATCAACTACCTGCACCACATACTGCCTTTTTAGATTCCTGTGCCGTGGTGCAGTTACTTCTGCAGAATAACTGTCATGATCATTGTTATTTCCGGCATTTATGTACGTTATCTTATTCACAAGCTCTAATTCAAGTTTAAGCTTATCTACACTTTTTACTTTACCAAACCAGTATTTCAGTTTTCTAGACATTTCACCATAAAGTTTGCCCTATATCAACTCATATTTGGGGCAAGAGCTATGGACAGGCTATTTTAAATAACTAATGATCGGCAAGCATACAGGACATTTTTTTTTAAGTTTATTATTTATTTTTTTTAATTTAGTAATCTCTACACTCAACCCTGGCCTGAAACTCAGGACCCTGAGATCAAGAGTCGCATACTCCTTTGACTGAGCCAGCCAGGGCCCCCAGGACTTTAATAATAAAAATGCAAATGTAATATCCCACATATTACCTATCAAAATGGTAAAGGCTGTTTTTACAATTACTGTATTTCCTTGGGGTGGTAGTAAAGCCTTTCTAGAGAGTAGTTTGGTAGCTTTATCAAAAGGCTTTATTTAGAAGGTACGTACTCTTCATCCAGCAATTCTCAGTCTAAGAGTGTGCTCAAGGCAACATTTCCCATGATTCTAAAGATTTGGGAAGAATCCAAGAATTCAGCAGTGGGACTGGGTGAGCAGATTTTGCTATAGCCATACAGTGGGATTTTATGCATTCAAAAGTGATGTTATAGAATAGTATTTATTGACTAAGGTAGTTATTAACTGGTAGTTGTTAAATCCAGTGATTGTTTTTCTGTTCTCATTTTGTTGAAACTTTCATTAACATTTAACACAGTTGATTTGGCATTACCTCAGTGACAAGACACTTTCCAGATTTCTCTCCTACCTCATCAGACACTTGACACTGTATAATCTGTTTTGCAAGTGTTTGCCTCTGTTCCACCTCTAAGTGGAAACGCCTTAAGGCTGAGACCCTATCTCTTCTCCATTTACATTCTCTCTTTCACAAATATTTTTACACTCACAAATACCAGACTTATACATCAGGTTCTGAGTTCCAAATTCGTATATCCAGTTGCCCATTTGAGGGCTCCATTTCAATGATTTAATGCTTATGTCCTTCAGGTTTGAAATGACCAAAAATTTTAACTCTTTTCCCAGCTTCTGCCCTCATCTTATAATCTCTTAGCCATATTCAAAACAGTTGACTCCCCCTCCTTGAAACGTACTTTACTCTTGGTTTGAAACTCCATGCTCTCCATTTTTCCTCCTCCTTTGCTTGTTCTTTCCTGCCTGTCCTCTAAATTAGGAGTCACCCAAAGTCTGTTCATCAGCCTACTTACCTAATTGTATTCCTTCCCAGATAATCCCAATCAAGCTCACAGCTTTAAATGCTATCTAAGTTTAGATTCATTCTTTCAACAGATATTTATTGCACACTTGCTACACCTACTACTTAGGTAAGGCACTGTTTCTAGGCACTGGATGGAACAAAACAAAATCATTGTGTTCCAAGGATGTGAAGCAACTGGCACTCTCTGATGCTGGAAGTAGCTATTGGGTCAATTATTTTGGAAAATTTCTGTTGACTATAATGTATATTTCATAACTGAGATATTTTACTTCTAAATATATATCCAATAGAAACATATATCCCTATCAAAAGAAATATACTAGAATTTGCATATCTATAATAGCACTATTTGTGATAAATAGTAGAAACTACCCAAGTTTTCATCAATAGTAGAATGGACAAAGAAAATGTGTATATCCACACAATGGACATGAATGAACAATGTGGATAAATGTTACGAGGTTGTATGAAAGAAACCAGATGCAAAATAATACATACTGTATGATTCCGTTCTACAGTAGGCAAAGCTTGGCAAAATGAATCTCACTGCTTGAAATCAGGCTCGTGATTGTCCTTTTGAGGGGCAGTGGAGTATTGTGATTGGAGGGGAGCTTCTGGGATGAGAGGTAGTATTCTGATTCTTAATCTTGGTATTGCTAACAGGACGTGCAGTTTGTGAAAATTCACTGAGCTGTGCACTGATGATAGGGGACTAGTATGTATATATCTTATACTTCAATTTAAAAGTTCTTGTATGTACTTGTAAAAAAAATTCCTTGCCTTCGTGGATCTCCTGTGGGATGAGACTAGTGACTCCAAAATTTTATCTCCAGTCACACCTAACCTCTGAGCTCTAGGCTCATGCCACTATCTACAGATACCTCCACCTGGATGTGTGATAGGCATCTCCAAATAGAAAAAAATTTTTAAGATTTTATTTTTAAGTAATCTACACCCAACGTGGGGCTCAAACTCACAACCCCAAGATCAGGTTACACATTCCACTGTCCAAACGCTAGCCGGGAACCTCTCCAGACAGAAATCTGGATTTTTTTTTCCCCTCTCACAGCTGTTATTTCCAGTCTCAGTAAACAGCACCCCCCTGCTGAAGCCTGAAAGATAAGCGTAATCCTTGATTTCTCTTACCCCCACCCTGCATCGCTATTCAGTTACCCAGACCTGCGGTCTCTTCTTACACACCCTGAATACATCCCCTTCTTTCCATTTGTGGTCTGCGCCCCTGTATCATCTCCATCGCAGACTTCTGCAGTACTTTCCTGACTGGTCTCTTCAGCTCTTCCATTCTTACAGTCTCTTCTCTACACAGTAACCTCGGTGATCTTCAAAGCCAGATCTGCTGAATGCCTTTCAGTAGCCCCACGTCCAGATTCCTTACGTGTGTCTCCAAGGCCATCATGCCTTGATCCCCAGCACTTTCCAGTCACCCCCTATCATTACACCTCAGCCTCCACGGCAGAACACCCATTACTCCAGTATAGTCTGAGCTACTGGTTGAATGTGGTGGGTGGGGGCCTCCCCCGCATAGAAAACACACGAATGTGCACAGGGTCAGGACTGAAATGTTCCGTTTTAATTTTACCCTGCCTGCTCTGAGCAGTCCCCACCACTATAAGAGGACATAGTAAATTCCACAATAGATTTTGGTGAGTGATTGGGACCCAACTCATCTTACTTAATAGGTATATTTGATAAACACCAGATTAAGTTCCTGTGCTTATAAGACAGAGAAAGCAATTCATGGGCACAATCCAGTCTGTAATCATGTCTTCCTTAGTGGAGACTGTGATATAAATCACCAGTGATTGAAAAGTCATGATGCTTTACCTGAAAATTGCAATTTCTCCAGAATGGCCAGCTGGGCTCGGCTTCCCACACGGCTATGGCTGGCTGGAGCAGACAGCAGCAGGTGCGGCAGTTAGGGGCACCTGCGTGTTCCAGTCGCACTTCCTGTGGTTTCCCCACATGAGACCAACTGTTGCTTTTCTCACGGCAGAGAAATCTTTCCCACGCCTCTCTTCTTGTGTGATCTACACTGGCGTTCACTTCACCTTTCTAAGTCCCAAATGCACCCTGTCTTTCTAGCCACTAAATGTAAAAAGATCTCAAAAAGCTCATTTTATAGAAACAATTAAGTGAATGCAGGAACACTTTGTATGAGTTTCCATTTATAACTTCCCGTCATCTTTCACATTTAGCTCTGGTTCTCATAACTGGACCAACAGCCTTGCAGTGTTTATTTCCCACCATGTTCAAGGCCAAAATTATAAGTTTTCCAAGCAATATAGCTTTTAAACTTATGCCTTAATTTCATCTCTTTTTCTAGGCTATTCCTGAAATTAAAGTTAAATCTTGCTCTTCTAACATCAGTCCTTTACTAACATTCTCCCCATATTTTCCATCTTCAAACCACTTCTCAAATTGCCACTTCTTCACCCTTAACGTAATTCACTTATCACTACATTCAGATTAAATTTCATTGAGGAATTTTCCCTTCGATGTGTCATTTTTATTTTTTATCAGTCTCTCTTTCCCAAAAAGCTAATTTTCTTTCAAAGAAATCTCTTCCATTCCAGGCTTTTTGCAATATTAAGATTATTCCTAAATTTGAAATATTCTTTGTACCCTTGACTTCCTGTCTGTCATTCAGATTCATTTCTAGGCTATTACTGCAATGTTGTAAACTAAAAGATAAGTAAGGGGGTGGTGTTAAGTGATCACATCCAAATAGCAAAACCTGCTGCTTCAGAATAATGTGTCTTCTAAATGTAAAATCTATGGTGACTATGTTTTTTTAAATCTCCAGTGCTGGGGCGCCTGGGTGGCTCAGTCAATTAAGTGTCTGCCTTCAGCTCAGGTCATGATCCCAGGTCCTGGATCAAGCTCCGAATTGGGCTCCCTGCTCAGTGGGGAGGCTGCTTCTCCCTCTCCCACTTCCCTTGCTTGTGTTCCCTCTCTTGCTGTCTATCCCTGTCAAATAAATAAAATCTTTAAAATCTTCAGTGCCAAAATATAATATGAAATGATTATCTTAATGTGGGTTTTCATTATCATTAGAATAAATTCTGTGACTTGAAATTTAGTTGGAAGATTGCTAAATCTGTTAGGACTCAAGTTAGACAAAATAAGGATTCAGAAAATTTTAAATATTTGTATTTTTCTTAAAATGAATATTAGCATATGGTTAGTCTAGACCAGTTTTTAAGTATATAATCTGATTATATCTTCATTCATATTTCATATTAAGACTCTACAGAAAATACTTTTGCTGTAAAACTTTGTCAAGTGTACAGTGTTTATTAAAACTTAATACCAAAATTTCATAAAATACAAATTTAAGAACATTTTAGAGTTTGTCATAATTTTATTGGAACTTATCAAAATCACATAAATATAAAATTAAGCAGAAACTGGTGGGTTTTCTTTCTTCAGACTCTCTTTTTTTTTTTTTAAAGATTTTATTTATTTGACAGAGAGAAACACAGCGAGAGAGGGAACACAAGCAGAGGGAATGGTAGTGGGAGAAGCAGGCTTCCCGCAGAGCGGAGAGCCCAATGCGGGGCTCGATCCCAGGACCCCTGGGATCATGACCTGGGCCAAAGGCAGACGCTTAACGACTGAGCCACCCAGGTGCCCCTCTTCAGATGCTCTTTAAGAATCTCAAAAACCTTGAAGTTTGCTGAAAATAGAAATTCATAATATTAAACATGTTGGAAACCTAAGTTATTGTACATTTCTAAGTACTTAATTTTAAAAACAGGTCATTACATGCACATTGTTCCAAATTCAAAAGGAGACAGAGTAAAAAATAAGTCAGTCTCACACTCTATTTCTGTTCCTAGAAGCAATTATTTGTCCTTATTATGACAGTCTAATCATATATAAGCATCTTTTGGGGGGTATATGCTTTAAAAACATATATATAAGTGGTAGAATACAATGAACATTATTCTACACCTTTTTTCAATTGGTAATATATTTACCTATAATTTTTAAAACTAATTTCTTCAAGGCTTTGAAATTTAAATACATTTGAAAAGTTCTAAAGAAGTACTCACATTAAAAAAAAAGTATACATTTAAATGGGTACCCATTTGTTTATTTTTTTAAAAGATTTTTAAAATTTATTTTAGAGACAGTATGGGTGGGGGGCAGCAGGGAAGGGAAAGAGAATCCCAGCTGACTCTGCACTGAGCCCAACATAGGGCTTGATGTTATGACCCTGATATCACAACCTGAGCCAAAACCAAGAGTCAGATGTTCAGCTGACTGTGCCACCCAGGCACCCCCATATGGGAACCCATTTAAACTGTTTGTTTTGCTATTATAAAAACTACAGTAAAAATACCTGTACCTACTTTGATGTGTAAGCCCACGCATATCTGTAGGATAAATTCCTAGAAATGTAAATACTGGTATATACAGTCTAGGTCTTAAGAAATCCTGTCAAATTGCCCTCCATAGGGTTTTTACCACTTTTTATTCCAACCATGTGTGAAAATGGGTATTTCTCCACTACATCACCAATACTATGTTTTAAAATAAACAACTGTGTGAGAGTCCCTGCTGAAACAGGGTTAACCTTACCGACTTCAACTACATTTCTGTGATTAATGTTACAATATGATTTCACAAGTCATCTACCAAAATATTTCTTCTTTGGAGAACTAGGTAGCAGGAAGACCAAATGATTCCACTATATCTTGAAACTGTTTTCTGTTCCCTCAAAAATAAACATACATCAACCTGTTTGATCAAGCACTAAAAAGATTCCTTCAATTACCACTACTAAATTATAGTTTGGAAATCATGACAAGGCTTTTCAGTATCTGAATCTGTAGAAGATAAAGGAACTAACTATTTCAGCTCCATGAATGGTGAGCATCAACTCAAGTCAAGGGCTATATTAGAAGCTTTTGAGGAAGAGGGGTACATACATGACTTCTAATACAATAACGTATGGAACTATCACAGAGTTCCGTAAAAAGTGCTTAGAACACTTAGAACAGACAATTCTGCATGGCAGCCAGGGAACACTACCAGAAATGTAACTGAAGTGTCCTGTGCTATCATAATTAATAAATCAATTAATTTCCTATTGTGGGTACTTATTTCTATCCCAGCTTATTAAAAAAAAGAATATAATATGGTTTGCAGAGACGATGTAATAAAAGATAAAAGTAAATGAGGAAATTCAAGTAACAGGAAAATACAGTTCAGAAAAAAAAGATGAAGTCAGGGCCCACCCAACATTTATGCTAGCAAATCCTCTGCAGCTCGAGAATTGGGCTGCACATTTGGTTGTGCTTCCTAGCAGCTAAAGCAAAGGGAGTTCATTAGAAGATTCCCAGTCTCCTCTGAGCTAAACATAAACAGTTGCTTGGGATCAGAATGCCCTTGTCCTGAGACCTGCTGTAAGTTCCCAGTACTGGTTTTCCTAGCAGAGTAAGGTTCACATCAAATTGCAGTTCAGCAAGTCATTCTAAAGGTGGACAAAATATGCTCCAGGCAGACAGCCCTTAGTAATCCTGGGTCACAAAATCAAACACCCTCAGGGGCATCCAGGTGACGACAGGCAGCCCAGCCACTGGAGGCAAGTGCTTGCTCTTATCTAAGGGCATTCCAAATCAGTTTTGGTTTTTTAGGATTCAGCTTGGGCTAGGTAAAGTCAAACACTTGTGGGGCTTATAGAAGAGACTAGAAGATCTGTGACCTTAATGAGAATATCTGTCTGATTATATTTATTCTAAAACCAAGCAGTATGTGGAATACAGTAAGACTCAAATATATGTCAAATGAGTAAATCCAATAGGAAAACTTAAAATATCTTGTAAAGTGAATGGACTTAAAACTTTCAGGAGTACTGAGCGGTAAGAACAATGCATAATTGTTTTTTTTCAAGAAATATATACGAGGGGCAACCTGGGTGACCCATTTGGTTAAGTGTCTGGCTCTTGATTTCGGCTCAGGTTATGATCTCAGGGTCCTGGGATTGAGCACCAAGTCAAGCTCTGTGCTCAGCCAGGAGTCGGCTTGAGGAGTCTCTCTCTCCCTCCCTCTGCCCCTCCCCAAAACACTTATGTGCATGCATACCCCCCCTCAAATAAATCTTTAAAAAATACAGGAAACTTAATCATGGTTTCAGGGTTAGGAAGCAGATGTATTTTTTCCTTTTCAATTTTATACTTTAAGCATTGTTTGAATTTTTCTCATGTACTTGTATTCGTTTTATTTAAATAAACATGTTAATTACCTAAATAAATAAATAATAAATAAATAAAGACAACTGGACTGTGTGTTCAAGATTACATTCTCTGACGAGAACCTGGAAGGCAGCTATTTGGTCACTTGTTCTTATCTGAAGGTAGGAGCTTTTTCAAAATATGATTAACTGAGAAATCACGTTAGGATGCCTGAATCCAAGAGAAATAGTGTCAATCATGCTTATTCCTGGGCCCTACAACTAGAGAGTCATTTGATAAGTCTGGAGTGGGATTCCCCCCCAACATGACCCTGCCCAGGAGAGTGCACAAACACAGCCCCCCACTAGCACAAATGATGCAACTGGATTTCCACATTTGGGGAAATGGCAGGGGTCGGCACGTAGGGAGTGCAACAGAGAAGCCTCACCCTGGGAAAACCACTTTCATGATCACTGTATCTCCCCTGGCAGGGTTAAATGAGAAACTTTAACATTTTTAACAAGAGTCACAGAGGATTCTGATGAGGGTGGTCTATGGATCACCCTTTGAAAACCACTACCACCCCCCCCGCAAGTGGATTATTCTTTATCCCCAAGACAACACCCCAACCCCAACCCCTCACCATCACCACACTAACACCCCATGTCCTCCCCACACACTTCTTTAATGCCAATTTAAGGCAGATTACCTAGGTTTTGAGACTCAACCACATGAAGGGTGGGGCTGACCTCTCAGAATACTAACATCATCAGGAGTCAGCCTGTGAAAGAACTAGCCCACCTCGATGGCTGGCCTGAGATATCCCTCAGAGAACACTTCTTAATCTCTTTTATCAAGTACATGCAATTCTAGGTCCCACAGTATAACCGGAAGTTCAGCCTGAAACATTTCCAAAGGACCTCTACAGACAATTTTAAAACCTCAACACCTACAGGACATCTGGTTTTCAGCAATGCAACGCCAAAAGACAGCTCCTCCTTGCTGTTCTGGGGGTACACTTACCTATCTTCTACTATCTTGTTGGACGGATAAAAAACTTTGAATGAAAACCCACTTCTTGGAAAAGAGCCCTTTGGAGGAAAAAAAAATGCCTGTAAGTGAATACTCAACTTTTATAAAAGAATTCCTATATTTAAGATCAAATTCCTTGGTCATAACTTAAAGTTAGATGTAACTAAAAAGTAATGAGAGATTTTTTTTTCCTTGATCTTTATAGAGAGAAAATATTAGTATAAAATGTCTCCATTCAAAGCAAGTCTTTCAAGTTGGCTAGACCGTCTTGTACTAACAGATGTAACTGGAAATGCTTAGGAGTAAGAAATACTCAGTGTTAAATAGTTCGTGTGATGCTACATATGCACTTAAGACACTTGAACATCACATTCAGGAAAGCTTTCCTGCCCCTCTCTGCAGTGAAAATCGGCACTGATGGCCCTCTGAGGTGCCCCCAAAGCAAATGAGCAGTAACACAGCTGTCTACTACTGAACTCTAGGGCAGAGATGGTCTTTTGATTTCAGGCCCTGTGTCTCTGACACTAACTCAATGTCTGGCCCATGGCAGGCATTCATTAGGGTAAGTATCAAGAAGGGATGAAGCAGGGCACCTGAGTGTCTCAGTCATTTGGGCATCTGACTTGATTTTGGCTCGGGTAATGATCTCCTGGGTGGTGGGATTGGGCCAGGGATTGGGCCCCACATCGGGCTCCATCCTCAGCGGGGAGCTGCTTGAAGATTCTCTCCCTCCGCCCCTCCCCCAATCGTGGTCTCTTACTCTCTCTCCTCTAAAATAAATAAATCTTAAAAAAAAAAAAAAAAAGACGAAGCAATGTGAAAAGTTTTGGGCTTGCCCAAAAGGTAGAATAAAGGATATAATGATGGTGTAGGAGGTGGTTGTTTACTGGCCTACAAGAAGAGAAAGTGGAAAAATTCAGAAATAAGGTGTTTTCAAATAAAGCATTAACTATGAGAACACCCAAAGAGTTAAATTTAAATAAAGAAATAGCCTTATTGTGAAAGAATATGGGGAGATGAATAAAGATTCTAAAAATATCAGGCCATGAATTTCAAACCATGAAACCAAATCCATTGACTGTGCTCCTCCTTAGAGCAGTTTTCAACCACAGAAAAGGTCATCCCCAGGGGACATTTGGCAAATATCCTAAGACATTTTTGATGGTTACAACTGGGGGTTGCCATTGGCAACTAGGGATGAGAGGCCAAGGATGCTGCAAAGCGCCCTACAATGCACAGGACAGTGGTCCACAATAAAAAATTATTTGGTCCAAAATGTCAATCGTTCCATGATTGAGAAACCCTGTCTTAGAGGGAGCTGGACAAAGTAAATGAGTGTTTGAGGAAAGCAGTAACCAACAGTAAGTCAAGATGTTTCTAGACATGACCTAGACGAAACAAAAAAAGTATTACAGTCTAGAATTCACAAGAATCAAGGAAAGATACAGATTAAAAATCACTAGTGAAGATATTTTGTTGCACATCAACAATGTTTATGCAGTACTTATTCCCAGAACTTGAAAAGGCAATCATACTTCTGTAGAAATTGTATCCCAGTAAGAACTTCCACATTCATTGGGATTATGCATTTCTGGGATTTGCACAAATTTCCAAAAATCAAAATCATTCCATAAAGGACATTAATATATTTATAAAAAATGAGACAGAGGCTCTGAAAGCAATTCCCAGAAAGGAACCCCAAGGCAGTTAACTATGAAGGGGAAAATACACAGTTGGATTTATATGCTTTGGTATATTTTTTTTTAAAGTCGCATTACTTTACAGTCACATGCTTTCCTGAATGCTGAAGAACTTTCTGTGTATACCACATTAATTCAATGTTTCACTAATAGTACATTTTTATACAACAATAATTTTATGAAATACATATTTTTTAAATTTAAAGAAATAACACTCTAATCTTGGCAAACTATGACTATATAATGTTAACTATGTTCTTACAGGGTTTATGCAGAGGCATTCCGTATTGGTCAGAGTGAAAGGATCGTATTTGTCCGCGATGACAAGCAGATCAGGCACAGGGTACACTCTCAAAGCATAGTCATACGCCCAGTACACTGGGCTGACGTAAAGGGGCAGAGGAGTCAGGTGTCCTTGGGATAAGATAGTCTTCACAAACTAGAAAACAAATGTCAGTTCCTTTGTAAAAATTAAAATTGCTAACAAATCATTTTAAATTAAATATCATTCACCAAAAGGACTTTGAAAATTCGAGAAACAATTAGGAGGACTTTGAATCACAGAGCTTTAGGAAATACTGATATGAAATGAAACTAGGGGCGCCTGAGTGGCTCAGTCCATTAAGTGTCTGCCTTCGGCTCAGATCGTGATCTCAGGGTCCTGGAACGGAGCACCAGGTCAGATTCCTTGCTCAGTGCAGGTCTGCTTCTCTCTCTCCCTCTGCCCCTCCCAACCACTCTTGCTCCCTCTCTCTCAAATAAATAAAATTAAAAAAAAAAAAAAAATTAACTATCCTGTATTTTAGGAAAAATCTGTAAGTTTTCATTTAATACCATTTTTATCATAAAAGCTACTCCCCTAAATAGTCATATTGGAACAATTGTACTTATAGTTGCATAATAAACTCGGTTACTAATTATGTTCATCTAAAAATAATTCCACAGCTTCAGTCATGCCAAGAACAGATATATAGCTACATAAATTTCAATATTATAAAATAAATACTAAAAATATTCTGTATGATCTACTTCCACATTTCCCAAAGTGGTACCAGAGGGTACATGTAACCAGGGATTGACAAGTTTATGTCAGGGGAACCTTGAAACTACAAGATAAACACTAAATGTCCTCCTGATGTGGACGTATCATATAATGAATGTGAGGAACATAAACATCTTTTTAAAACAAATATACATATATCTTGAAGGACAATGTAAGATTTCTGAGTTTTAAAAGCAAAATAGGAAGCTTCAAAGAAATCTCCTGTTCATTCTAGGTTTTCCTCTGCCCACTAGGCAAACTTCAGTGACCAAGTTGAGAAACACTGGCTTAGTAACAAAAATTAACTTACTGACCAAAGTATGTTCAAATTATTTGAACTATAAATAAACATAAAAGGGCAAATTATTAAGCGGCTTAACAAAATTTTATATAACGCAACACTTAAGATAGTTTAATAAGGAAAACTCAACTTACATGATTAGGAATATCCAAATTGCTGCTAGGAAAACGGACACAGTTTCTGCACATTTTATTCACTAAGTCTTCACGGAAGACAATAATTTCTTGTGTACAATACTGAATTCTGAAATGAAAACAAGTTGAATTTGTCTTAGGAGAAAATATGAGATAGTTTAAAAGGCAAAATGCTGCTTCTCCCGCTACTATTCCCTCTGCTTGTGTTCCCTCTCTCGCTGTGTTTCTCTCTGTCAAATAAAAAAAAAATTTAAAAAAAGGCAAAATGTTTCACGATACAAGGCCATTCTCCCTTCCCATTGTTTACCACAGCAAAAATGCA
>CM053609.1:79246794-79261911 GCA_028646535.1 Procyon lotor
GGCCGAGGGAGCAGGTACAGCAGAGGCCCCATGATGGAGCAGGTCTGGCATGTCTGAGGAACAGAAAGGAGGCTGTAGTGACTGGAATAAATGAGGAAGAGAGGAAATCGGAGTGGGAACAGGAGGCCAGATCACACAGGTACCCGACTACCACTGCGAGGATGTGGGCTGTTACCAAGGGTGCGAGGGGTCCCATCTTTCAGGATCACTAAGGAGGATGTGATATGCCTGTGCGTCAGAGGATCACTCTGACGCATCGATAAAAATAACTAGAGAAGGAGGGCAGAAGCTCGAGAGCAACTAGGAGGCTACCACAGTGATCCAGGCTGGAGAAGATGGTAGAGAAATGAAACAGGAAGGGATGGGGAGGGAGACAAACCATAAGAGACTCCTAGACTCAAGAAATGAACTAAGGGTTGCTGGGGGTGTGGGTAGGGATAGGGTGGCTGGGTTGTGGACATTGGGGAGGGTATGTGCTGTTAAGTGCTGTGAAATGTGTAAGCCTGAAGATTCACAGACATGTACCCCAGGGCAAATAATACATTATATGTTAATAAAAATTAATAAAAAAAAATCATAAAAAAAAAAAAGAAGATGGTAGAGGGTCACAGAGGTGGAGGTGGGGAGAGGCAGCCAGGTCCTGCTTATACTTTGAAGTCTTCCTTCACATTTTTGAAGGACTTCCTGAAAAACTACACATGAGAGAACCCTGAAAGTTTTTGGCCTGAGTGACTAGAAGGATAAAGGTGCCACGAACCCCGATAAGGGTATAGAACAGGTTGGGAGCTGACATGGCGATACGTAGATGGGACTGAAAGTCTTGGGAGTGGATAGGGTCACCAAAGGAGTGAATGCAGGCAGAAAAGAGAGAACCAAGGACTAGGGGTAACAGCCTATGATTACAGTAAGCGGCACATGCAGTAAATGCATAATCTTTTCACTTTTTTTTTTTTTAAAGATTTTATTTATTTATTTGAGAGAGAGAGAGAGAGAGAGAACATGAGAGGGGAGAAGGTCAGAGGGAGAAGCAGACTCCCCACAGAGCTGGGAGTTCGATATGGACTCGATCCCAGGACTCCGGGATCATGACCTGAGCCGAAGGCAGTCACTTAACCAACTGAGCCACCCAGGCGCCCCTCTTTTCACTTTTCCACTGTAACTTTTCTTAAAGGATGTGAGATGAGTATATCAATTTTTAAATCTCCATCTATTTTTCAGCTTCTAAATTCTTTATTAGTGAATTAAATTGTGTTAAAATAGTTTTAAAGTTTTGAGAAACCTGGACGCCGGGGTGGCTCAGTCAGTTAAGCCTCTTAGGCTCCGGTCATGATCCCAGCGTCCTGGGATTGAGTCCCACACTGGGCTCCTTGCTCAGTGGAAAGCCTGCTTCTCCCTCTGCCTGCTGCTCCCCCTTCTTGTGCTCTCTCTCTCTCTCTCTCTCTGACAATAAATAAAATATTAAAAAAAAAAAGTTTTGAGAAACTAAAATGAAGAGAAATTTTCTCTTTATTCATAGTAGTCAAAGTTTGCAGACACAGTTTAAGAATCAAGTTAATTTTGAAATAAAAGGAAAAAAGGTGTAACACAAAAATGGTAATATTTACCTGCAAGGATTAGTAGTAAAAACTGAAAATGGTACTCTTTGTCTGAATTCATTAGTGATGCTTTCAGCAAGTGGTGGCCTATAAAAACAATTTATTTGGTAGAGAATATATCTTTGAATTGTACAATTTTTTTTATTGTTGGAAAAATCTAAACAAAACTTACCTTGGTAAGATGGAACCAAGTCCCGGATCCTCTGGACCAGGTACAAACACAAAACGACTACTATAGCAAAATTCAACATAATTCATTAAAAAAAAAATTACTGTAACACCATCCAACAGTCTAAAAACAAGTTATTGCCTTTAATTCAATAATGAATTTTTATTATTTTTAAAATTTCATGCATTTTAATAAATGAACTACTAAAAGTCTCCAGACTAACACTGTCCAGTAGCCCTTTCTATAGTGATAGAAATGCCTATATCTGCACTGTCCAATTACTGAGTGCTTGAACTATGGCTAGTGTGAGTGAGTTTCAAATCGTATTTAACTTTAAATAATTTAGCTTTAAATTTAAATAATTTAGCTTTAGATTTAAAGAGACACATGTGGCCAGTGACTATCATATTGAAGAGTGCAGCGCTAGATACTTAGAGTAATGTCACCAATAAATTCAAAATATAGTTGAAAGTATCACTCTTCCTTTTAATATTTTTCACTATAAATCTCTAATACAATATAACATACATTATCACAATGTGAGGATAATTTTATCTCATAGCGTACTAATTTTCTCAAATTTTTCTTCCATTCGTTTCTTAATAATCATGGTTATCAAACTTAGAATTCACATTTTGTTTAAAAAAACTTTTAAAAATATAGCAATACAAATCATTACCTTTGGTGGATATTTGGATATTCACATATTATGTCTGCCAAAGTTTTTAAGGAATCTAAAATTTTAAAGGGATATCAAATTTAATTTGAATGCACACAAATATCAAATTATATTTGATTAGATACAGTCCTACATCTTTTGAATTAAATTAAAATATTATAGATTACTTCTCATCAGTTTAGTGTATATAAATGTAAAAACACTTATTTAGTAGACCTTCAATACCTTTCAAAGCTTGAACTTGATTTTTTCCGTACGGTGCAGATGAAAAATTACCACATAGTATAAAGCAGGTTGGAGGTGCTGGTGAATAACCTAAAAATAAGAGAATAAAATTAATATCAGTTTCTGAGTCAAAAAATCAGAATAAAAACCCTTTAACTATGAAAGTTAAAGGGTTTTTTAAAGGTTTAGTTAAAGGTTTTTTATTTTGTTTTGTTTTTTAAGTAAGCTCTAAGTCCAATGTGGAGCTTGAACTCATGACCCTGAGATCAGGAGTTACAGGCTCCACCGACTGAGACTAACATGATTTTTTTTTAAAGATTTTATTTATTTATTTCAGAGAAAGAGTAAGCAAGTGAGAGAGAACAAGAGCTGGGGTGGGGGGCACAGAAGGAGAGGGAAAAGCAGACTTCCCACTGAGCAGGGAGAACCACGCGGGGCTCGATCCTGGGACTCCAGGATCATGACCTGAGCTGAAGGCAGATACTTGACCGACTGAGCCACTCAGGCACCCCTAACCATAAATTTTTTTTTAACCATGAATTTTTAATCATAAAAACTTACTAAATAATAACTTATTTTAATAACTATTATTTTTAAATAATAGTGGCAATGCTGCCCATTGATTGAGCACTTACTATATGTCAGGCCCTGCAATGGCTTGATTTTCACAACATCCCTATAAGCTAAGAGATAGATTAAGTAACCTGCCCCAGGTCCCAGACTGCAATTTAAATTCACTTCTATCAGACTCCAAAGCCCAAGCTCTTACCCATTCTTATACTATACTTACTCTGCAGGGTAATTTTTCTTTTTTTTTTTTTTAAAGATTTTATTTATTTATTTGACAGATAGAGATCACAAGTAGGCAGAGAGGCAGGCAGAGAGAGAAGGGGAAGCAGGCTCCCTGCTGAGCAGAGAGCCCGGCGCGGAACTCGATCCCAGGACCCTGAGATGGTGACCCGAACCGAGCTAAAGGCAGAGGCTTTAACCCACTGAGCCACCCAGGCACCCCTGCAGGGTAATTTTTCAAATGTAAAAATTTAACTCTTTAAGATGGTCTCATTTAAAATAACTCACTGCTGAATCAACATTTACAAGAAAATTGACTACTCAAAAAGCCACATTTCTTTGACAATTTAGTTTTAAGACATGACCCCTCGTACTGAGTTCAAAAGAGTAGAGAAGAATGGCACCTACCAGAAAACATGGTGTGAAGTTTGCCCAACACTTCTCCTTGGTCTAACCAAACATCAGATATAAACACAAACATGGCATCTTTATTCTCTTCTTCTAGTTGTTTTAGTTTTGCAGAAGTCTTCACAGATGTATTAGAAGGCCCCCCGAAAAAATTAACATTTCCATAGTATGCCCTAGGTAAATTATGACACAGTATTAGCCTTTAGCCTATATTCTGTTGAAGATGTTTTTCTTTCTTTTCTCTCTTTTCTTTTTTTTTTAAAGATTTTATGTTTAAGTAATCTCTACAGATCAAGAGTCTCATGCTCCACTGACCGAGCCAGCTGGGTGCCCCTTTTTGGAGAAATTTCTCTAATAATTTTACAATTTTAACTTCTTTCTACCTAATAAGGTTATTTTCCCCCTCAGTGTACATAGTACCATTTGTAATACTTGAAAAGCAAACAAGTTTATTTAAATGTCCTAAAATAAGAAATACAAAAACAGTAAATAAATACTTAGTATGTTGTATCTGAGTCTTTTAAAACCGACTAAAGCAAATATTTTAAAATAAATCATAAGCAGGTGGGGAGCCCACCTGTAGAAAACAAAATGAGACTTTATAGTAACATGAAAATTATATTCTGCTAAGTGTTTTCCTATCTCTTATTTCAGTTGAACTTCTAATCAACCCTATAGATAAGTGAGACAGGAAGACTAGAAATCTTTCCCATAAAAAGCCAAGGTATGGAAATGAGATTGCAAGTCATCAGGAATCAATGTGCTAGTTTTCAGTTACATACACAGCCCAGTCTGCTAACTCTCATTGTCTATTACTCTTTGCGTCCTACACAGAGCCTGAGGCCTGGTGATAACGGAGATGTGATATCCTATCTGACATTCACTACTGCCACTATTACAAAATTCCCATAGAGCTGCAGTCAAACAGCTCATACCTAGTAGTACTAGAGGGTTCTGTGGGTGGAAATCCGAAGGCATTGACATGAAACACCTGATCTTCAAACCAGCCTGAAAAAAGATAAGTAACAATCACTTTCATTTGTCCAATTCTCCCTCCTGTTTGAAAGGAAGAAACTGTGGAATACAAAGCAAATGCTAAACTTTGTCTCACCCTCTGACAACTAACTATAGAAGTTGCCAGTCCCACCAACCTACACGACAGCTTCAGAGCCAAAGACAGTCTCAGTTCTATATTTAAAAAGTCATGAAACAGAAATAGAATCAGAGGTAAAACTTCCCACTTCTTAATTTCACAATACATGTTAGAGTACAGAGAGATAAGGTACAAAGATTAGGAAATGCTTTATTTTATGACCCTATATAAAATCTGGGGTTTTTTTTTTTCAACTTTCTTAAGATGTAATTCACATGTCATTACACTTTACCCTTTAAAGTATATGATTCAGTGGGTTTTTTAAAGATTTTATTTTTTTTTTTATTTTGACAGAGAGGGATTTGACAGAGAGGGAGATGACAAGTAGGCAGAGAGGCAGGCAGAGGGAGAAGGGGAAGCAGGCTCCCTGCTGAGCAGAGAGCCTGATGTGGGGCTCGATCCCAGGACCCTGGGATCACGACCTGAGCCGAAGGCAGAGGCTTTAACCCACTGAACCACCCAGGCGCCTCTCAGTGGTTTTTTTATATTCACAAGTTGTACAACCATCACCACTGATTTCGGAATATTTTTGTCACCCCAAAAAGAAACCCCAGGCCCATTTACCAGTCTGAGAGTTATTTAATGTTGTCAACAGTATGCTCTCATGAGCAATGTTCTTCCAAATTATATCATGTTAATATATTTTAACCAGTGTAGAAATGCTTTTATTGTAGAATGAGAAGGACAAGAAAAAAGTATACTGACTTACCTTCTGCTAAGACAAAGCATGACTCTGTGTATAAGCCACTATGGAACTGGTGCACAACAGTTGAGGAAAATATTTCTGTTTTTGAGGTGATGACAAAGTCAATACACATTCTGGGCCCAAAGGCCCTCTAAACAATAAATTCAAAGTCCTCATACTTGAAACTGTGACTAGGTAACAGCTTAAAAAATTTTAGGTTTAAATGTCCCATGTCTGATTCTAAGATGTAGTTTGGTAATAGTGACAGTACGAATCATTCTTAGTACGTTCTAAACTTCCTCAGTGATTTGTATGGATTCTCCAAATAAGAGAGAATTAAAGGTTTTTTTGTCTCTGGCTAGGATTAGGTCTTGATTGCTACGTCATCGCCATATGTAAGTTACAGTGGGAACCCAAATAGGTTAACTTGAGAATGATGTATAAAATATCCCCAACTCGTGTAACACAGCTTTAAAAAAATGCCCAACTCATGTAACACAGATTTATAAAAATAAAAAATAAAAACACTCTTGGGTGGCTAGGTCGGTTAGGCATCTGCTTTCCACTCAGGTCATGATCCCACGATCTGGGATTGAGTCCCACACTGGGCTTCCTGCTCAGGGAGGAGTCTGTTTCTCCCTCTGCCCTCTCTGCCGTTCCTCCTTGCTCATGATCTCTCTCTCTCTCTCTCTCTCTCTCTCTCTCTCTCTCTCACAAATAAATAAAAATCTTTTAAAAATTTAAAAAAAAACCTATCATCAATCCCAATAAAGAAGACTTTAAGTAAATAAGTAAATAAATAAATAAATAAAAATGAAGGATATAGCTTTAGTAAGATCCAGTTGTACTGTTCCTGTAGGATCTTCCAGAAAAAATTTTCCCTAAAAAAGTTAAAAGAAATATGTCCATATTTATGTAAAAATGAATAGGTCAAAATAATTAAAATACAACATTGACAATAGATTATAGTAAAGTACAGTGGATTTTTAAAAACAAGCAATTCCTGGTCTAGGTGTTTCCATTTGCTAATCTGGTCGCCTCAGACTCATCACCTGACTGAGCCTCTCCCAGGTGTGTGGAAACCGCTGCAAATCCAGAGAGGGCAAGAGGAACGCTGGCGGACGGCCCGGGGGGCCTCCCCAGGTGCCTCGACCTGAGAGAGTCAACAATGTCTCTCCCAGAGGGAGCAGGATGTGGTCTGCAGCCCTGCTTGGTCAGAACCTCCATCCTCTCGGTTCAATCAGAGGTCACTGGGGACTGCTTTCAGACCACGGTAATCGGTGGCCTGTATGAGACACTCCTTCCTGATGTCTCCTCAGGAAGCTGAACACGGAGGCAAAGGCTACTTGCTCACTGAGGCGGGAGCCTTCCATGAAGAGTGTGGCCCTGTACCCTCTGCAGGAATGCTTTAGTAACCGGCACTTCATCAGTCCCCAGGCTGAAAACGGCAGTCGGATGCTTACTAAGTTTAACTCACCTCTTTTAACTGAGTTATCATTCCAAGAACAATCACATCTCCAATTTTGCTCGTACTGCCCAAGAGAGTTTCTATTGTTTTAAGCTTAAAATAAGACAAAATAAACTCTTAAAGACTGAAAAAAAGTTTTTTGAAGAAACCAATCTTTTTATAAATAAGTAAATTTTGAGTGCAAATTTCAGTATTTACACCTACTTTACAGTAGAAAAACAAATCAAACTCAGAAAATAGAATTTATCCTATAAAAAGCTAAAATACCAACTCAGGCTCTTAGCAATGACTCAAGTCTCATACCATATTACAGCAGGTTCCCCCTTATCCGCAGTTTCAGTTTTTGTGATTTCAGTTACCCTCTGTCAACTGTGCCCCAGAAGCAGATGGTTCTCCTTCTGATGAATGTCAGAAGGTGAACAGTAATCTAAAGTTACATCATAATGTTTACGTCATTCACCTCACTTCGTCTCAACATGTAGGCATTTTATCATCTCACATCATCACAAAAAGCGTGAGTACAGTACAATAAGATATTTTGACAGAGACCACAGTCACATAATTATTATAGTATATTGTTATAATTGTTCTATTTTATTATTATTAAAACTTCTTACTATGCCTAATTTATGAGTTAAGCCTTATCACAGATGTGTAGGAAAAAACATGGTATATACAGGTTTGGGTACTATCTGTGGTTTGAGGCATCCACTGGGGGTCTTGGAACATTTGCCCCATGGATAGAGAGGGACTACTATATTCTGAATAATGATAAGTGCATTTACCTTTAAAATACAGAAAAGGACATAAATTTTATTCATTTGGCCAGTATCTCTTGCAAATTAGTATGCTATTTAAAAAGTTACATTAGTATTTTGAAGATTATCGCTATTATTTACATTTACATTCTCAATCTGACCATTATATTCTTAACATTAAGTTAAAGGCAGTAACGATTGTGACACTATTTTTCAAAATCTTTTCTGGGGCACCTGGGTGGCTCAGTTTGTTAAGCATCTAACTCTTGATTTTGGCTCAGGTCATGATCTCAGAGTTTTGAGATCGGTGTTGGGAATAAACATTTTAAGATTCTCTCCCTACCTTTCCCTCTGCCCCTCCCCTCCATGCTCTCTCCCTCCCTAAGGGTCGGGGGAACTTCCTGATGCCTTTTTTTTTTTAAAGATTTATTCATTTATTTGAGAGAGTGGGAGGGAGAGAAAGAGAGAGGGAGGGAGAGGCAGAGGGAGAGGGAGAGAGTCCCAAGCAGACTCCCTGCTGAGCTAAGCCCAGAGCTCAATGGGGGGCTTAACCCCACAACCCTGACAGTGACTATGTGTTGCTGGAATGAAAGGGAACAAAGGGTATAGGAGGATAAAAGTGGGAGGAGCACATGTGACAAAAAACATTCTCCCTCTCACCTCTTCCTCAGGCCACAACACCCCTGTGGCCTGTCTGTGCTATCTCATTTATCTTGTAATTGTTATTTCCTTACTGCCTTAAGTAAACTTTTCATTTTAACGGATACAGCATGTTTTAGCTAAGTGTGTGGTGGTCACTAGAGTGATGGGCTGCAACAAAGACCAGGATTTTGGAGTTGGGAGAAAGGATAATGTTGGTAGTTGATCAGAAAGCCAATGTCATATCCAACAAATAGACCAAGAGGAGTAGGGATCTGTGTTGGTGGCCAGAGACTATCTGAGGATTACCATTGTCTCAGGGCCTGACCCAGGGAAAGAAGTGGTAGTTCCTTTTTGTTTTGTTTTGTTTTATTGGATTTTATTTATTTGACAGAGAGAAACACAGCGAAAGAGGGAACACAAGCAGAGGGAATGGTAGTGGGAGAAGCAGGCTTCCTCCCAAGCAGAGAGCCCGATGCGGGGCTCGATCCCAGGACTCTGGGATCATGACCTGGGCCGAAGGCAGACACTTAACGACTGAGCCACCCAGGCGCCCCAGAAGTGGTAGTTCCTATTAGAGATTTGTATGACCCAGGACCCAGGGCATGGACTTTATTAACAGTGAGCATGCACGGGTCAGTTAGTTGGTTAAACAGTTACCAGTGATTCATTTTCATTTAAATTTTAATAAATTAGAATTAAGCAATAAATATTTAACTTGTATAGTTAACACCCCCCTAAACAACCAGGGTAATGTTCTAACCTGGAATTTGCTTCCGGTTTCATCAGGGTGAGAACCTATCACTGGAGGAGTAAATAATTCATGTCTGTGGGTTCTCTATAAAAAAGAAAGATTCACGTGAATTACTGAATCAGACATTTTAAACTAAAATTCATCAAAATAAAATTTTAAAATTCATTAAAGTAGTACTCTAACAAAACACTGTCCTTAAACTAATGTTACTACTGCCTATTCTCAACAAATCTGAAAGCCCACATATTTTAATATACAAATACTTAGTAGTATAATTTTGAAAATAAAAAAATGTATTTAAAAAAACTTTTGGGTGCCTGGGTTGTTCAGTTGGTTAAACAACTGCCTTCGGCTCAGGTCATGATCCTGGAGACAGGGGATCGAGTCCCACATTGGGCTCCCATCTCTGTGGGGAGTCCACTTCTCCCTCTGATCTTCTCCCCTCTCATGCTCTCTCTCACCTTCTCTCTCAAATAAATAAATAAAATATTTTTAAAAATAAAATAAAATATTTTTTTAAAGAAAAAGCTCTATTTGTGCAGCTGGCAGCAGTGCACTCTTGACTGAGGGTATTGAAGACAAACCAAATGCCTTCCTCAGGGCACGGGGTTTTGTGAGAGAGAAAAGTCAAAGGCCACCATATAACAAAGGATCCCACGCAGAAGGGAGCATTTAACGAGAACCTAAATGATAAATAAGACAATGCTAGTAAGAAACCAAAAGAGGCTGACACAAGACATTTCGGGCAGAGGAAGGGATGTGTCACAAGAAAGAGTTACAAGAGTTAAGAGTGCTTCTATTGGGTATTTACCCTAAAGATACAAACGTCGTGATCCGAAGGGGCATGTACACCCAAATGTTTATAGCAGCAATGTCCACAATAGCCAAACTATGGAAAGACCCTAGATGTCCATCAACAGATGAATGGATAAAGAAGATGTGGTATATATATACAATGGAATACAATGCAGCCATCAAGAGAAACAAAATCTGACCATTTGCAACAACGTGGATGTAACTGGAGGGTATTATGCTAAGTGAAATAAGTCAGTCAGAGAAAGATAATTATCACATGATCTCTCTGATACGAAGAATTTGAGAGGCAAGATGGGAGTTTGGGACGGGTGGGGGAAAGAAATGAAACGGGAAGGGATGGGGAGTGAGACAAACCATAAGAGACTCCTAGACTCACGAAACGAACTAAGAGTGGCTGGGAGGCAGGGGGGTAGGGATGGGGTGGCTGGGTTGTGGACATTGGGGAGGGTATGTGCTATGGTAAGTGCTGTGAAATGTGTAAGCCTGACAATTCACAGACATTGTGGCCACAATTCACCCTGGGGCAAATAATACATTATATGTTAATAAAAATTAAAAAAAAAAAAAAAAGAGTAAGAGTGCTTGGGAAGTGATGCCAAGTTTAGTAGAGTTGGCTCATGAGGTGCACAAAGCAGAGTATCAGACAAGGTTGGAGATTAGCTGGAGCCTCTGTTTGGGGAACCATCCCCCACCCCACTGTGGTCCATGCAGTTTAGGCAGGGCTGGTGTCCCCTCCTCTTTCTATAAACCAGCCACTAAGGTTTAGTGAATCAAAGTACTCCAGCCCTTAGCCAGTGATGGTTCAGGGCTGACCAAGTGCCTCAAGCTAAGAGCGGCTAAGAGATTGTTGCTACAACTACTACTAGAAGAGGGGAGCTCCCTTTCCAAGTGCTGCTGAGGCTATAGGGGCCTCTGTCATCTCATTGGGAGAACTTGTTTGAAAGTAGAATCAATTTTTAAAAATTGCTGGGTGATGAAAAGATGTAGATCCCTCATGATGTGTGAGCTCCTGGACCCAGTCATGCTTGAAACTGGTGGACTTCTAGACCTCTCCAAAGGCCAATAAATGCCTTTCTCTTTTAGTCGGTTTGAGTTTCTGTAATCTCCAGGAAAAGAGCCCTGACAATACAGACTTTCTATGCCAAGTCAGGAAGTTTTCATGTAGACAATGGAAAACAAAGATAATGAAGTGGGAAAATAATAAAATCACGTTGCTTTCAGGGAGATAACTGCAACAAACATGTGAATGGACCAAAATTCAACCCTTTTATTTCACAGATAAGAATAAATGAGTCTCAGAAGGGTTAAGTAACATACTCAAAATAATATAACAGGCTTTAAAATGTAATTTTTTAAGGAGTGCCTGGGGGGCTCAGTCCATTAAGCGTCTGACTCTTGATTTCAGCTCAGGTCATGATCTCAGGGTCATGAGATAGAGTGCAGAAAGAAAAAAGAAAAGCAGTATCTACTTGAGCATCTTCTCTATGGAAAGCACTGTGCCAAATGTAGCAGAGAAAATAAACAAGGAGTGTCTGATAACAGGGATAAAAACCCCAAATGCAAGGCAAGGTTAACTCTATTAAATGCTGTAGAAGACATACTGACATAGTCACTGGTGTAAAGCAGGAAGAGATTGCATTCAACTGATCAAGCAGAGGTCAGAAAAGAGGAGGAATTTAAGAAGGCCCTCCCAGAATTAGAAAAGTTTCAGCAGCACAGAAAAGATGGAAGAGCAGTCCAGAGAATGAATAGTATAAGCAAAGTTACAGAAGGAGAAGAAACGAACAATAATTCTGTATTTCATTTTTGGATCCTTTTTAGAGGAAAAGCAGAGAGCTGGCCAAAAAGATGCAGCAGAAGATCTCAAACACTAAATATAATCTGTATTTAATTCAATAGGCAGTAAGCCTCCTTTTTGAAAGATTTCTGTGCAAAACCACAACAATACCAGAGCTTCGCGTCAGGAAGACTGATCCGGCAACATTATGTAGGTGATGGAAGCGGGAGAGAATGGCCATCCCCAGTGCTCACCCTCTTCATCCTTTTTCAGGGATTCCTCCCACTGCCCATCCTCTCCTTGAAACCTTCTTCTGCTTCTGCCATCTAACACCATCCTGGCCTGGCCCCTCCAATTCCCTCTGCCGCCGCCTCCCCGTGGCTGCCTCTCTTTCCCAGAGGATCTACTCCTCTACTCCATCTACTCCTCTGGGCAGATCCCCCTAAATCTCTCCCTGCCCAGACCTCTTTCTTCAGCTTAGATGTACTTCTCACCTGATACCCCCTGGCTCCCTTAACTCAATGTTTAAGAAAGAACCTGCGTCATCTGCATCATCTTCCCTAAACACTCCCTTCTTCTTATTTGTTAACATATTATTCTACTGTCCTACTCTCTTAGACTCACAACCTTAATCATCTGATGATGATTCTTCTCCCTTCTCCTTCACATCCACTCGGTCACCATGAATTATGGCTTCCACTGCTCTGATGCAGTCCCCTATCTACAACCTTGCCATTTCCCCGCACAGCTGTCATTTCTAGCAGGACTAATACAATGGACTCCCCAGAGTCTTCTCTCACATTCTTAATTCATCCCAAAATCTTCTAGGAGAGAAGTGCTCACAAAACCTAGCTGTGATTGGGTCTCTCTCTGATATTCCAAGGTTCCTTGTACCAAGAAACCAGAGTCCTCACTGCCGAGAGTGGCATCCAAGGCGCTCCCACGATCTGGCTCCCACCTGCCTTTCCAAACCTATCTATCCCATGCTACTCCTCTTCATGATCCTTCCTCTACACACAGAATGGACCAACTTCTCATCATTTCCAGCAGACTCCACTCTTTCCGTTTGCTGTGTCTTTCCTCACACTGTTACTACCACCTTTTCACCCTCTCCACGAGATCAAAGCAGGCAAGGCCCATGTCAAATGCCATCATTTTCCTGAAGGCTTCTCTGCTTTTCCCAATGAATATGTCCTGTTTGTATCTCTTTTACAGCACATATAAAATTCTACATTATATTTTGTTTGTGCAAATGTCTTTAACTTCACAGGCTGGAAGCTGCTAGAAGCTAGTATAGTGTAGTAGGCAAAGGTTGGGCTCCAGTGTCAGACACACTGGATTCAAATCCTGTCTATACTTAGTATATGTGATCTTTGGTCAAATTTCTAAATGTATCTAGGTCTTGGTTCCTTAACTGTAAAATGAGGATAATAGTGGGACACCTCGGTGGTTCCGTCGGCTAAGTGTCTGCCTTTGGCTCAGGTCATGATCCAGATCAGCCCCACTTCTCCCTCTACCTCTGCCCACCCTCCCCCATTCCCCTGTGCTCACTCGCTCTCTTTCAAATAAATAATGTTTTTAAAAAATAATGGAAAAATGAGGATAATAGCATTTAAAAAAACATTGATGTTGTGATGATTATATGAGGTAAGTATTTCCATAACATGCTAAACACAGTACTTGGCATATTAAAAGTGGGTAATAAATGTTAGCTACTATTTTTATCATCACAAAAACAATTGTTTTTATTTCTGTATCTCCCATATGGTTTCAAACCTAGACAGTCCAATAAAAGTCTATTGAATGACAAACACTAGACTACAAAATTCCATCCTGTAATTAACACTGAGTCTTACCTAACCTTAAACGGTCTCATTTCCCCCATCAGCTTACCTGATGCAAAATGGTATATCGTTCACGAAACAGCTCTGCTTTATCTCTTGCTGTTCCAAATAAATTTGGGGCAGGGTGGTTGGTCATTAATAGACTAGAAAAAAAGAAATGCCTATTTATAACTATCACAATACACAGAGGTAGGCCAAAAATGAACCATGGACTATATGCCTTCTGAAAGAAAGGTACATCTGAAATTAGCTTAAAATCAATAGATGGTATACTTACGGAAGAAATTTTTTTCTTTCTGAACTGTACACAAAGCGTGGAATATCAAATGCTCCTATGATATTGAAAATATGTTCTCTGAAAAACAGCCCACAAAAACACAGACCTGATTTACTAAAACATAAGAATTTTAGGTGAGCATAAAAACTTGTATTATAATCTTATGGTATACAAATGTACTTTCCACAGGTCATATACATAATTTCTTGGAGTGTCATAATATGGGGGTAAAATTTTCCTCTCAGAGACAAGAAAGCATTGCCAACACTCTCAACCAAAAATAATAATCATAATAATAATCAAATTAACTTCTAATTAAGAATGTCATCTATTGAAAAAGAACATGTATGTATAAAATAGTTCTATCTTAAAAGAAATCTCTCCCCATGGGTACTACTGTTATGAGCTATAATGTTATTAAAGAATATGATTCATTTCCAACAAGTTTTTAATCCAAAATATTATACAAAAGTGTCTCAGAAACCAGGTATAAAATAGAAAAAGAACTCTCAAAATACTGGCCATATCCTTGACACAGTGTTAGAGAAAGAAACTCAACAAAATAACTTACTTTCAGATACTGTTAATAATGTAACCATGTTTCAATGAAGTTTTAAAAGATTTCACAGCACTACTGCATAAATATTCTAACCTAACAAATCTTCCCTAAAATTTTATCTATTTATCTCCCAGATTGAATATAGTCAAAAATGTTCTTGCTACCCTGGTGGTAACACCTAGTACAGAGTAGCAGAGAACCTGTGGACTTGAAGAAAAGCTAGATTCCACGTACTGTTCCATCATTTTTTAGTGGGTCAATCTTGACAGGTTACTTGACTTCTCATGGCACTTCTTCATCTAAAAAAAAACGAAAGCCTCTCTTATGCTATAATATAATAATTTTCTGATAATTGAAATTGCAAAGACTGTTAACCATTCAGTCCCACTGGACCTCTGCATTGGCTAACTGTGGCATATAAAGAACTAGAGAGAAACAACAGTTAACTCTAACGTTTACCTTATGATTACAATCTTTCCACTTTGATACAGTAATTTTGAATTTCTATTGATGGCTTTAGGG
>CM053609.1:79262011-79371831 GCA_028646535.1 Procyon lotor
CAACACTGCAATCTCCAATCCCTAGCAAAAAATAGTAAAAATGAGTCACTTAATGAGGTTTATAATGCAAGCTATCATTTAAAAAGAAACACTAAGAAATAACCACCATAGAAAGGCTGACCACTACTAATTCTTTCCCCAAGAAAATCATTTAAAATAAGCACTTCATATCATGGCAGGTGGAAAAGCTCATTTTATGCACATACATAGTTTCGTCTACAGACTGACTGCATTCCTGGACCGCCGCTTCCACCACAGACCGTTCAATCATGTTGGATGACACTAAAAAGAAAATTTCGAAGTCCAATTTTAGAAACAGGCATAAAAATTACTTATTTCCACAGAGAGCGATCTTCCTAAAAACAATCTGCAAAGACTAACCCTGAGATTCTCATTACATAGTTTTTAGGATAAAAAAAGGGTTACGTCAGAACAATAACACAAAGCATATCTCAAAAACCTTCATCTTTTTACACTCAAATATGCTTGTAATATCTTAATACACAGCCAAATGTCTTACTTTTCGAAAGACTGTCTAATAATATAAATTCAGTTATACAAACACTTCTGTAAACACCTAGGCTCAAGAAGGTTAGTTGCATTGGTAGAACTTTCTATCACCAACGCTCTGGTTCCATAGGCATGATAGTAAGAGATAAAACAGCTACCACTTATTAAGCCCTTACTAAATGTGTGACACTAGGCTCAGTACTTCACAAACATTATGCCATTAGATATCTTTATAGATAGATTGTTGTTCATATGCTAATATGTTCAAGGGGGAGGAAGTGCAACTTTGAGACAATAAATTGCCCAAGAACACAGATAGGAAGTATAGATGGCAACACAAACCCAAGCCTGATTCCAGAGTGTTCAAACCCTTGAACACTTTGTTATGTTCTCAGGCAAAATACTATGTGCCATCTTAAAGGAATATATACTACTTTTCCACAAGTAATAATTTTCTAAATTTTCAACTACAAAGCAGTTTTTAAAAGCAAAGGTTTATTTAAAATTCTGCCTTTAGGGGTGCCTGGATGGCTCAGTGGGTTAAAGCCTCTGCCTTCGGCTCCCGTCATGATCTCTGGGTCCTGGGATCAAGCCCCACATCGGGCTCTCTGCTCAGCAGGGAGCCTGCTTCCCCCTCTCTCTCTGCCTGCCTCTCTGCCTACTTGTGATCTCTCTTTCCCTGTCAAATAAATAAGTAAAATCTTTAAAATAAAATAAAATAAAATAAAATTCTGCCTTTAAAACTGAAAATGAAACATAACGGTAATTTCTCCTCTATCATGGAACATACGTCTTCTTACATAATTGAAGAAACTAGATCAATATAACGCCTGAGAGCAAGTCACACCTGTTTCTGTCCTTCATTGGTCTAGAAACACTGGCAGTTTGCACCTAAAAGAAGAGCATTTCTCCCTTGCAGGCCCATGCTTGTGGTAAAAGGTTAAATATTTAACAAAAAGATTCCTCGAGAAAGGCTGAAGCCAGAATGAAGAATTAGCCCTGCTCACTTATTCTTTTTTCCCCGCAAAACTTTTAGGAGTACTGAACCCAAGTAAGACAAAGTAGTAGAGGGATGCCTGAGTGGCTCTGTCAGTTAAGCGTCTGCCTTTGGCTCAGGTCATGATCCCAGGGTCCTGGGATTGAGTCCCACATCGGACTCCCTGCTCCTCCCTCTGCCTGCTGCTCCCATTGTACTTGAGCGCTCTCTCTCTCTCTGACAAATAAATAAAATCTTTAAAAAAAAAAAAGACAAAGTAATAGGTGTGCAGTGAGACAGAAGTGAGGACCAGCTCAAAATCAGAAGTCAAGTGCAGGACAGCTGGCAGTGAAGGGAAAGAACTCTTAAGAGTCTCTGGGGAATGTCCTGAAGTTGCAGCGGAACTAGAGGTTATCCCTTGGGAAGAGGTGCTACCATGGGTATGTCTCATAACAGTGCAATATCTTCATATGGAATCCTCAACTTCCACTTAAATCTATAAATCTAATCGAGGATATAGAAATATATTAACAATTTAAGAGCTATCAGAAAATGTCACTTACACGGTTGCTTTTCAACAGCATCGATGATCTTTTCCAGTGCATCTTCAAGCTCTACTTCACTGATAGACTGAAGAGCTTCTGTGAGGTACTTAATGGCTTCCCTGAATGGAAAGAAAAGATGAGGTAGGCCATTGGTCACTGAGGCTCAAAGTTTTATGCCCAGAACTGACAAACACTCATCAATGTGGCATTGAAATTAAAATCCATTCACTCTTCTCTGTAAGCAGTGCTCACCTCTCCTGTCCTTTCTGGAAAAATTCTTCCTTCTCTCCCCAGCCAACATAACCATTCTTAAAGCCCCAAATCATATCTTTTTTTTTAGGAAGGCTTCCTAGACCAGCTCTACCTGCTGCAATCTCCACTCCCTTCTGAGTTGTTAAAATTCCTATACACCTCAGATCTGACACATCACAATAGCTTTGTGCCAGTTATTGCCTTACATTTAAGGCAGGACTTCATTTGCTTCAATGTCCTGAACATAACAGACACTTAAGTATATATTTATTGATTTGCTAATGTATTTGTTTAAAGTAAATTTCAATAATTTCATCATTGTTTTCAATTTTAAAATTAGAAAATTAGACTAGAAAAAAATATGACATATGAATGAAGCAACACTCATTGAAATCACAAGAATTCCCCTGCTCCAAAAGAACTCAGTAAGACTGAACTTTAAGGAGGTGGGGAGGGATAGGGTGGCTGGGTGATGGACACTGGGGAGGGTATGTGCTATGGTGAGTGCTGTGAATTGTGTAAGACCGAGGATTCACAGAACTGTACCCCTGGGGCAAATAATACATTATATGTTAACTAAAAAAAAAAAGAACTTAAAAAAAAAATCCACACAAATCCCTGATTGAAATACCAATAGGGCTCAGAAGGAACACTGTCTAAACAATTAGTTAATTGTATCCCAGTCTGTTTGTAGCATAGAACGTCACACTTAAGGTTAATGTTATTGTTATAAATAACTAATAGGGTATCTGTTCCACAGTGTCTTCCCCTCTCTTGTACTCCTTGCCTCAGCACAGTGATCTTAGGATAGACCAAAGCCTGTAAAGCTATACACGATCTGGCCCAGATCCTGTGTAGACAGGATTTCAGCATATTTTTGACTAAATTAATTAATGAATGACAGCTGAATATTAGGTCAGATTCTTAGGGAAAAGAAAGAAAAATTAATTGGTCAACTGCTCATATTTGCAAAATGTCAGGGATCAACTGAACAAAATTCATTATTTTCTCCCAGGGCATATCCACTCTTGCCCTTGTTCACCACTAAACTAAAAGCAAAGTTAAAAGGCTCATAAAGTTCATTATTTCAAAAGCAAAAACTCTCCAGACAGGGCAAGTGCAGTCATAACCTGGAACAAAAAAAGTACATTCCATCCAGCAGGTATTTAAATATGTAGAAACATTACTGTATTCTAAAAAACGAAGCAGCCTTAGTGAGAAAAATCTTAGAAAAGTGCATTCTGTAAGTACAGGAAAACATGATTATGGCCAGGAAACCTATCAGATAAAGTTCTAAAGGGAATGTTTAAGGGGGAAGAGAGGGATCTAGGAACGTGCTTCAAACTTATCCACTTTTTCAGTCTCTAGGAATTCTCACTCAGGAATAATACCTGACCCAAAATTGATAAAGGGGAGGGCTCACAGTTTTCACAAAATAAGGTGACAACTACTGACACGCATATGGGCTTTCCCAGGCCGCTCAACTGATGATTCACAAACTACGTGAAGTCGCTCTGTTATTATTCCCATTTGCTAAGGCGTAGACTTGGGGGAGGGGGGTGCTGAGAGGTGCCCAAGTCACAGTGCCAATAAACCGCTGCTGCGACACAGACCGCCGCTTCTCCGGCCCCGTGGGGCACAGGCTGGAGGAGAGCCACACCCCACCTGGGAGAAGCGTGTCGACTCCGCGCGAACGTCTGGGAAACCTAAGAAGGAATCGCAGCCTTTAGAGCCTGCCAGATCAATTTCACCTCTTCAAGTTTTTCAAGGGTCTCTGAGACTGAAGGCCAAGCCGCCTATGGGCGCGCGGTGCGCACGGCTGCCGGGCGCAATCGCCTGGCCCTGGCTCTCTCGTTCCGTAAACTGTCCCGGGAAGACTCACCCCCGGAGCAGCAAGCCTCGCAGCTTGAAGGCTGAGACCGCGCGGCTTCGTAGACGCTCCGGCGCCATGTTTGCTTTTTGGCGCCACAGCAGCGGCCCCGCCCCTTCCCGGGTTTGCTCTGCCCACTGGACCGCCCCGGCCCCGCCCCGGCCCCGCCCCGGCCCGCCAGGCCCCTGACCCGGCCCAGGCTGGGGACCCCCAAGCTCCGCCTCAGTCCTGGCTCCCCTGCCGGGAGGTCGCGACCCCGGGTGCCTGCCCGGCTGTAGCACGCGATCCTGTAGACTAAGGAGGAAACGACACCGCACTGTTTTGCTGCCCGGAGACTGAAGGGCGAAAGCGTCCTTACCTGGTGTCTGTTAGGGAATGCGTTTCCCTATCCCAAGAGCGTCACTGACCTACGGTCACATCGCTGCCCTCCTTGCTGACATCTTCCAGGACTCCCGTCTGGCTCGTCCCGGACCCGGGGGCCCCTATGTACTCCTGTTCTCTACTTCACACAGGCTCTGGAAATGTTCTGTGTCGCCACAGGGTTTTCCCCGACACTCACTCGAAGTTGCTGCAAATCACCACCATTCCCACCCATCCTGCTTTGTATGTAAGTTGAGGGCTTCCTTTGTTCCATGTAAAGTCTTAGCGCTTGAAATGTATGAACTGTAGCGTTGCTCATGAAACCGAAGGGGCTGGGTGCTATTCTTTCAACACCCTCATTTTACAGGTGAGAAAACAGACGCAAACACGGTAGATGCTTTCCTCAAGATGAAACATTCGGTAAGTGATGTGAATTTGGTCTGATTCCAGCAAGTGCACTGTTAATCTGCCACACTTTAAAAATATTTGCTGCAGTGAGTTGAACAAAACCATCGAGTGCTTAGAAGTGAACACGCAGCCTTATAAAACATGAGGACGATTTCTAAGTACTGATATACAGTGACTTCCAGTGTCCGTGATTAACCTTTTTAAAAAGTATGGTAAAGGAGAGGAAATAAGAATACATACATGTATATGTATTTACTTCATTTTGTGTTTTTAAAAAACTGAATGTTACGCTAGACACTGAAAAATGGCTAACTCTATCCACTTTTTTAAAAAAGTGGGCTCCATGCCCAGGGTGGAGCCCAATGCAGGGCTTAAACTCACCACCCTGAGATCAAGAGTCAGAGGCTTAACAGAGAGAGCCACCCAGGAGCCCCAAAATGGCTAACTGTAAAGGACAAGAGGGGATAAGAATGGAAGTGAGGCTTTCTTTCTAGTAAGACTTTCAACCATAGACCCATTTATATGTTTTACATACTCAAAAAAATAGAAAAGAAAAAAGTAAACTTAAAATTGAAAGCATATCCATATCAATACACCTAACTGTGCATTAAATTGGAAATATAACATCACAGAGAAAACTGACTGTTGAACACAGTTCTCTATATATTTTCAGTGAAATATATTCTGAGGACAAAAATTGCAAAGAAAATTTGAACATTTATGTAAGAAAGGTGAAGAAGTAAAAATAGAGAAACATACAATCTGATTCTCATTATTTGAGGTAATTCTGTAGTTTATGTTCAATAAAATCACCACCAACTGCATTAGCAAATACTTAACCATTGCTACTAGAGGAAATATAGGAAAATACAGGGATAGGTTCTTGTGAGTCTCTGGTTCTTGGGTTAGGCAGCTTTATGGAAAGGTCTACATGTTAAGATATAAAGGCCTCCTGCCAAGAGCCAGCATCAACTTGCCATCCAAATCTCCTTCACCTGGTTAACTCAAAAGTCCTAATACTTCAGTGAACAACTCTATACTGATGACTCCAAAATCCGTATTTTTAAGTCTTATTTCTCTCTACTTCAAATCCAACTTAATATGCCCACAAATGAACCCACCATCATGCCTCCCAAATCTGTTCCTCCTCTCATGTTCACTACACTAATTCATTACCTCTTCACCCACGGACCAGGCTAGTATATTAGGCTGCATCCTTGACTTCTCCCTCTCCATCCCCCATAAATCAATCAGCCACCAAGTCCCTTGGGTTCTATTTTTTTTTTTTTTTTTGTCAGAGAGAGAGAGAGAACACAAGGAGGCAGAGAGGCAGGCAGAGGCAGAGGGTGAAGCAGGCTCCCCGCTGAGCAAGGAGCACCATGTGGGACTCAATCCCAGGACCCTGGGATCATGACCTGAGCTGAAGACAGCTGCTCAACCAACTGAGCCACCCAGGTGTCCCTTTTTTTTTTTTTTTTTAAAGTAATCTCTACACCCAATGTGGGGGTCAAACTCACAACCCTGAGACCAAGAGTTGCATGCTCCACTGACTGAGCCAGCCAGGCACTCTGGGGTCTACTTTAAGTATTTCTCAACCCTGTCCACTTCTGTCTGTCTCCATGATGAGAGGAGTTACTTGGGACACCAACCTCTCTAGCCAGCAGTGTCTGACCTGAAAACTGGTCTCTTTGTCTCCAATCTTCCATCAGAATAAACTTTCTAAAACATAATTCTTACATCACTTCCCTACTTAAAATACTTCAAAATCTCCCTAACATTAGGATAAAGTGAGCAGGTCACCTCTTTCCTCCAATCCTGTTCCATCGGCCAGGAACACTTCCCTCCTTTTTTCCCTTCATTTACCTGAATGACTTCCATTCATCCTTCAGTTCCTATCTTGGACTTTATGTTCTCCCAGGAACCTTCCCTGAGTCTCCCAAATATGAATTAGGGGTTTTCCTGTGCAGCTCCAAGGTGCCCCGGACTTTTGCTATCATCACACCTTTTACACAGTATGAGAGTTGTCTCTTTGTTGCTCTATAGCCTCCACTAGACTTTAAGGTCCAGGAAGACAAGTGGGCCATTTCAAAAATATAACATCAATATTACTAGTAAGAAAATGATAGAGGACTTTTAAAAAATATTTTTCATTGAGGTATAATTTACCTTACATATATTGGAAGAATGCAGTTCAATGAGGGTTTTTCTTTTTTTTAAGATTCATTTATTTGAGAGAGAGAGAAGACCGGCACGTGCAATTGGGGGGGAGCAGAGGGAGAGGAAGAGAAAGAATCTTTTTTTTTTTTTTAAATATCCCATTTATTTGACAGAGAGAGAGAGAGATCACAAGTAGGCAGAGAGGCAGGTGGGGGGGGTGCGAAGCAGGCTCCCCGCTGAGCAGAGAGCCGGATGCAGGTCTCGATCCCAGGACCCTAGGATCACGACCTGAGCCAAAGGTAGAGGCCCAACCACTGAGCCACCCAGGCGCCCCCAAGAGAGAGAATCTTAAGCAGGGTCCATGCCCAACACAGAGCCCAATATTGGGTTCAATCTCACAACCCTGAGATCATGACCTGAGTCGAAATCAAGAATTGGATGCTTAACCGACTGAGCCACTCAGCTGCCTCTCCTTTTTTTCTTGAGGCTGAATAATATTCCATTGTATATTTACAATGTATATTCCATGTGTATATTTATATATCACATTTTCTTTATCCATCCATTGATAGACACTTACATTGTTTACATATCTCAGCTATTGCCTAATAATGCTACAATGATCATGAGAGTGCAGATATAGCTTTTCAAGATAGTGACTTCATTTCCTGTGGATATATACTTAGAAGTGAGATTGTCGGATCATAAGGTAGTTCTATTTTTAATTTTCTGAAGCACCTCTATACTGTTTTCCATAATGGCTGTACCCAATTTGCATTCCCAACAACCATGCACAAAGGTTCCCTTTTCTCCACATCTTCACCAGTACTTACCTTTTGATGTTTTAATAACAGTCATCCTACTAGGTATGAGGTGACATCTCATTGCAGTTTTGTCTCGTCTGCATTTCTCTAATGATTAGTGATGTTGAGCACCTTTCATATACCTGTTAGCCATTTGTATACCTTCTTTGGGAAAGTGTCTATTCAGGTCATTTGCCCATTTTATAATCCAGTTGTTTGGTTTTTTTGTTTGTTTTGTAATTTTATGAATTCTTTACATATTTTGCATATTAACCTTTTTTGGGTATATGATTTGCAAATATTTTCTCCCATTCTGTAGGTTGCCTTTTCATTTTATTGATTGTTTCCTTTATTGGGCAGAATCTTTTTTTTAATTTTAAAAAATATTTTTTTTATTTATTTGACAGAGAGAGAGGAAGAGAGTGCAAGCAGGGGGAGCTGCTGAGGGAGAGGATGAAGCAGATGCTCTGGTGAGCAGGGAGCCTGATGCAATGCGATGTGGGGCTCCCAGGATGCTGGGATCATGACCTGAGTCGAAGACAGATGCCTAACTGACTGAGCCACACAGGTGCCCTGGGCAGAATCTTTTTAGTTTGATGCAGTCCTACTTGTTTATTTTTGCTTTTGTTGCCTGTGCTTTTGGTATCATCTCCAAAGAAATCACCACCAAGACCAATGTCAGAGAGCTACCCCCCCTTTTTTTTTCTAGGAGTTATACAGTTTTGGGTTGTATGTTTAAGTCAAGTCCATTTTCGTTTGATTTTTGTGTATGGTGTAAGATAAGGGTCCAGTTCCATTCTTTTGCATATGCCATTCAGTTTTCCCAATACTGTTGAGATACTTTTCCCATTGAATATTTTGGGCTCCTTTGTCATAAATTAATTAACTATATATGTATGGGCTTGTTCCAAGCTCTCTATTCTATTCCATTGATCTATATATTTATTTTTATGCTAATACCATATTGTTTTGATTGCTATAGCTTTGTAATATATAGTTTGAAATCAGGAAGATATACTTTTTTATAGGCACCTGATTGGCAAAATTAAAAAGGTAGGTGATATCAAGGATTAAAAGCAATTGGACTTGTTATCTACTGCTGATGGACATATAGATTGTTACAAGTACTTTGGAAAGTAACTTGGTATTATCCGGTAAAGTTGAAGATGTTCATACCTTATAAGCTGGCAAGCTCAATTCTAGGTATATTTTTTAGACTGAGGATCAGCAAACTATAGTTTCATCTCCACACCTCCCATGTACACACACTGAGAGACTTGAACACTAGCATAGTTTCTAACAGCTCAAGTCACATTCCCTAGAACGACCCCAGGACCTCTCAGAGGGGTCAAGGCTGCCAGGAGAATTTGGTTTGTTCCAATCCCAGCTCCAATGGTAGGCAGATGGATCTGAGCCCACTCTGAGAAAGTTACCTTAGAAAGTTTGCGATTATAAATACTTTCTCTGCCTTTGAGATGTAAATCTACCACCCTAAACATTTCCCTGAAGATGGAAGAGCTATCTTTTTGAAATGCAAACATCCGGGGAGAGAACAGTGGCTCTCAATCCCAGTTCTTGAGTGGGAAGATAAAGGCCTAACTTTAGTGGGGGCCTTGCTTTAACTTGCACAACCAGTTCTGGTCATAAAGATAGATGTTTGTTTCTTCCCTGGTTAGACTCCAGTTAGCAAGCCCAGATGGCTTAGTCACATGGATCACCCCCGCCCTCAGCACTCCTCAGTACCTTCCCATAAGCACACCCCTGCTTTTCAAAAGTCTCCAGCCTTCTGTTTCCACGAAGTTGATTTCAGGTCATACTGGACCCCCTTGCTTATGGCAGTAGTTTACTACTGAAAAAAAAAGAAATCTATCCTCAACTCTTTAACCAGTGTCTGACTTTATCTTTGACAAAGGCCACAATGATGGTGTGGCTAATGGAGTTTGAGGAACAAGGGTATATGATGTTCTGTTTGGAATTATTTTCTTTTTATGGTATAAACCCCATCTCTATCATCCTTTTACTTTTATCTTTCATGCCAGTAAAATTTAGTAGAAATACAAATTATTTTTAAGAGTGGGTTTTTAAAGAAAGTATGGTAGGCTTCTGAGAGTCATGTCTGGAATGATGCATCAGAGAAGAGATAGAGTATGCTCCATAGGGAGAAGATCCATAAGTCTGTGAGTGGAATTATTCCAATAGCAGTAGGAGTTTAAAGGCAGAAGTGACTATGAGATTATAATCCTAAGAATTTACAGGAATCTTGGAGAGGGCTTTAGAACTCCACTGCAGGTAGAAAGGGAGTTCCTGGGACAAAGACCCGCCCATGAGCATGTGGGTTACATATATTAATAACTATTACTAGTCCTACCACCATTTACTAAGTACCTGCTGTATACCAGACCTGTGCTGGATATTGTCCGTCTTTCTGTCTTCAGTCCTGACTCCTCCATTTGCCCCATAATCCAAAGTAAATGTTCTTTTTAAAATTTAATTAATTTAGGGCACCTGGGTGGCTCAGTGGGTTAAAGCCTCTGCCTTCAGCTCAGGTCATAATCCCAGGGTCCTGGGATGGAGCCCCACATCAGGCTCTCTGCTCAGCAGGGAGCCTGCTTCCCTCTCTCTCTCTGCCTGCCTCTTTGCCTACTTGTGATCTCTCTCTCTGTCAAATAAATAAATAAAATCTTTTTTAAAAATTAAATTAAATTTAAATTTAAATTTTATTTTAAAATTAAAATAATTTAATTTTTTTATTCCCCAAGCATGGGGAGCAGGGAGCCTGATGTGGGCTTGATCCCAGAACCCTGGGATCATGACTTGAGCTGAAGGCAGTCACTTAACGACTGAGCCACACAGGCAGCCTTCTTTTTTTTTTTTTTTTTAAGATTTATTTATTTATTTATTTGAGAGAGAGACAGAGAAAGGACATGCAGGGAGAGAGGGAGAAGGAGAAGCAGACTCCTCACTAAGCTGGGAGCCGGGTGTGGGGCTCCATCCCAGGACCTAGAGACCACGACCTGAGCCAAAAGCAGACGCTTAACATCTGAGCCACCCAGGGACCCCTCCAAAGTAAATGTTCTAAGAATTAAGTTACATTATTTACTCCCCACTTAAGACCATTTTGGCCTTACAGTTAAAGTTTAGAATCCTCAGCATAATGACCAAGGCTGTGTGATTGCCTGTCTCAACTTCATCCTTGGCTGCTCTCTGTAATCATTCCAGTCATACTGAACTCTTTATACAACTTTTAAGAAAACTCAAGTGTCTCTCTTTGTGCACCCCCTTCCTCAATAGATCACATCTTTCCTTCCCATTTTTCTGCTGTATTTTATCCACATTTTAACTATACAACTCTTCATCCCACACCACATGTATTTCTTTATATATATCTTTTCCTCAGACAGGATTTAGAAGCCCCTGTGGTAGAACTATGTCTTATCTTAAAATTCACTTTGTCTTTTCGTTCATTTAGTCAACAAATATTTATTTAGTATCTACTTGGTACTAGGTTCTGGGGAGTCAATGATACTTGAGTCTTTCAGTGTTTCCAGTCTAATAGAGCCTGAGAACCCAGGATCTACATTAAGCCGGTACTTAATACGTACTGCATAAATCAATAAATGAACTTGTTCTGAGTCATGAGCAGCCACAAGCTCTTCAAAGAATGATTCTGGATGAGCGCATTTACAGACACTGGTAGGATTATTATCTTCCTTCCTGACCATAGCATCATTTAATGACAAGGGTTTGCCAGCTTTGTCTGTAGACGCCAAACAGTCAATATTTCCAGCAGTGTGGGCTAATGGTCTTTGCTCCAACACTCAACTCAGACCACTCAACCCTGTGTTTGTGGGGTTAAAGCAGCCATAGTCAATGTTTAACAAAACTAGGGTGGCTGTGTGCCAATAAAACATCAGGGACAGAGGATGAAATTTGATCTTCTCAATTTCACGAGTCACAAAATAGCATTCTTCTTTTGATTTTTTTCAACCATTTAAAAATGTAAGACCATCCTTAATTTGTAGGCCATACAAAAAAACAGGTGGCAGAGTGACTTTAGCCCCCAGGCTGTCATTTCCTGGAAGACGTTTTAGAAAATTCCTAATGAAAAAAAAAAATATATATATATATATATATGCATATGTTTATATATTAATATGTCTATATACATATATATTGTTATATATGTTACATATTATGTTATAATATACATATACATACATATATAATATATATTAAATATTTATTTATTTATTTATTTCTATTAAATACATACAGGCACCCCCCTTGGCATAACAGTCTTTGCTGGAGGTTGAATGGAAAAGGAAATCCACACAAAGCATTAGTTAATTAATATACTATGTCACAGCAGCATCAACACTATGGACCAGTAGTCTATTTATCCAGAGAATAAGCTACAGAGCTAGGTTGTACTGCCAAAACAACGCGATCCCAAGCGGAAAGAAATCAGCAGGTGGCAGGGTTCCGAAGCCAAGGCACCTCCCTCACTGCTCAGACCCGAGCATCCCTAACCGGCAACGCCACCCTGGGCCGGGCTTCCCGGGAGGGCTTCGGGACGGCGCAGACGCACTCGTTCCGCCTTCCCACCAATCTCGACCCTCGACGCGTTCCGTTCGTGCGTGGAGGAGCCCGGCGGGAGGAGAGGCCGCTCCGTGGGCAGGGGCTGCGGCGCGCCCAGCGGCTGGACCCGGCGACGGCGCGGATGGCGGACTCGCAGCCGTTCTGCGTGGCGGAGGAGCGCAGCGGCCACTGCGCCGTGGTGGACGGAAACTTCCTCTACGTGTGGGGGGGCTACGTGGTAAGGGGAAGAGGCGGGACGGGGCGGACTCGCGCCGGGAGCCCGCCCGGCCTCCGGCCCGAGCGGACGCCGAGCGCCCGCCCACACCCGGCCCCGAGGCCGGGGCCGGTCCGCGGCCCGGGCCCGGCGCGCCCGGCGCCCCCCGCGCCCCGCCCGCCCCTCCGCCGTCGGCCGCTCTCCCAGCCGCGCCAGGGCTTGACGCCGCCCCGCCGTTGCTTCCACTCTGAAAGCCTTCAAACCCGCGTTCCGGGGCTCTTCCCCCTCTCCGGTCCCCCTCCCCCCGACTCCCCGCAGCTGTCCAGTAACCCCCGGTCTGGCCAACACTAAGTCCGTCTCTGCGCGATTAATTACCTAAATGCTTGCGCAGACTTACAGGCGCGACGAGGACCCCGTGCTGTATTATTTTGTAAATATTTCCCTATTGCTACAGCGCGATTCGGAATATTGAAATCACCGAAGCATTTGAATATTTCTAAGCGATTTTTAGTGGCATTCCTTTAGCATTGGGTAATTTCGAAGTTTTTTCGAGTCTCAAAATAGAGGCGTATTAGCAACAATATACTAAAAATTGCTTAAATGCTTATTACAGGGGAGGTTTGAATGTGTGTATTTGTTTTGTTTCTATAATCATGGGATTATAGAACCAAGGATTCTAAAGCCAGAAAACAGTTCAGGAATATATGCCAACTCCTTCAGTTTACAGGTTTGTTTTTTTTTGGTTTTTTTTTTTTTTAAAGGCAAACCATCTGGAAGTTCTCTTGGAAGTAGAACCTACATTTTCTGACTGTCTCGATACTATTATGTGACAGATGTAACATGACTGAATCACTCACTGAAATAAAGTACATACTATCTCTGTTAAATGATTCTCAGATCCAAGTCGGTTTTTGTTGTTGTTTTGTTTGTGTGTTTATTTTTAATTTGGTGCAGTAGCAGGACGGGAAAATTAGAACTAACCTTTGAGTGCCTACTATACCTGGCATGTGCTAGGAACTTTCATATCTCTAATCTTACATAATCTTTTCCATACCCTGGAAGGTAAGTAATATCCCCATTAAAATTAAGGATGATGAGTCAATAAGAATGAGTCAATGAGAATGAATAATGGCCATTTGACCTCAAGCGCAGGAAATTCCAAGGTAGGTATATTGGATTTCCAAAGGCTATTTTTTCTGTGATAATCTAACATAAATTAGAGGACTCTGAATTCTCAATGTCTAATATTTCCACCATTTGTTCTTTATAGAAAAAGAGCCTAGATATAATGATGATTTTATGCAGAAGAAATATTTTGATTGTTTTTGAGCTCTGCCACTTGAAGATGTAGGTGTCAAACTTCCTCTGTTATATTGATTCTTAATATTGTAAATGTTAAGTGAAACAAACTCATTTAAAACAGTAATCTGGTGACAGTGTATATTGCTTTTGGGCTTACAAATGAAATGTCTGAATATTTTTTATCTCATTTTAATCTTGAAAATCGTGTAACTGATAAGATTCCAGGTGTTCAGGTGGTAGTCAGTGAACAGACTATTTATTGATCCAATGAGTAGAGTGCTGTAGGAACTGCTCTGAAAAGTGCCTACAGCTTTAACTAGAGTCGGCTACAGGCATACCTTGGTATTGCAGGTTTGATTCCAGACCACAAAAAAGGAGGTCAAATGAATTTTCTGGTTTCCTAGTGCATATAAAAGTAATGTTTACATCATATGGTAGTCTATTAAATGTGCAATGGCATACTGTCTAAAAAAAATGTACATATCCTAATGTAAAAATACTTTATTGCTAAAAAATGCTAACCATCATCTGAGCTTTTAGCAGGTCATAATCTTTTTGCTGGTGGAGGGTCTTGCCTTGATGTTGATGGTTGCTGAAAGTTGAGTGGCTGTGGCAACTTCTTAAAATAAGACAGTGATGAAGTTTGCATTATTGATTGACTCTTGCTTTCATTAATGATTTCTTTGTAGCATGTGATGCTGTTTGATAGCATTTTACCAACAGTTGAACTTCTTCAAAACTGGAGTCAATACTCAAACCGTCCTGCTGCCTGATTAAGAATAGAAAATGTAATATTCTAAATCCTTTGTTGTCATTTCTACCATCTTCACAGTCTCTTCACCAGGAGTAGAGTCCATCTCAAGAAACCACTTTCTTTGTTCATGCATAAGAAATAACTCTTCATCAGCTCAAATTTTATCCTGAGATTGCAGCAACTCAGTCACCTCTTTAGGCTTCACTTCTAATTCTAGTTCTCTTGCTAGTTCTACCACATCTGCAGTTCTTTCCTCCACTGAAGTCTTGAACCTTCAGTTTTTAAAAAAAACGCAATATCCATGAAGCGCAGTAAAGCAAGTGCAATAAAACAAGGTATGCCTGTACTTTTTAAATTCCAGGGATTATCAGCAGCTAAAATATGTCTAAGGCATGAGATGAAGGAAAGAAAATGGGAGGCAAGAAAGAAGACAGCATATCATGAGAAAAAGTAGAATCCTTCTGTTTTATTCAGATCCTTCTGAACAGAAGATAGCTAAAGGCCTTGGAATCCAGAGGTAATCCAGTAGTCAGTAATTAAGAATAATGATCAAATAATTCCAGATTGTATGTTCTAATCACAGTTTTCTTCCTTATTAACAAAAACCAATAGTTAAAATGTGTTTAACATGAATGTGTTAAAATTCACAAATATATATCCTAAAGCTTGAATGGCCTACAGATAACCATCTAGATTATTCATTATTCTGTTGTCAGACATATTCTGCAGGATAGTGCATCTGAAAACAATTCTACCTCTCTCTAGAGGTAAGAGTGGAAGTGCTGGAAAAAGTAAGTGGCACATTTGATTTGGTGCCAGAATATTCTTTTGCGCCTACTTCTTCCGTATCCTTTCAGTATCATGCAAACTTTAGTACTGCTGCAAGGAACGTTGAGAAGTTCTGGGTCGTTTTCCCGAATTTTAGAGGACAAGCACAGGGGTTTAGCATGTTTGTAGGTGGTATGCTTTCCTCTTAGGGTTTTATTTCCATAATGCAGTTGATGTTAATACTTTTTCCCTGAAATTTTCCTTATAGAAAATAGCTGCATAAATATGCTTAACTACATATTTCTGTTTGGGATGTGGACTTAAAGGGAAAATCAATTTAGAATGTGTTTGAAAAGAATCAAGATGGGAACCTTACAGTGCCAGATATTAAAACATATCACAGTACTCTAATAGTTAAATCAGTGCTCCTGATGCAAGATGGGTTAACATGGTTGGAAAAGAAATTACATAAACAGCCTAACATATTAAACTATTCTATCCTTAAAAGGTAGCATTTTAATTCTGGAAGAACAATTATTCAGTAAATAGAGGAAAATGATAGATTGGAGCCTTAGGATTGAAGAGTTAATGTAGGAAAATTAAGGTGTATCATGTCAGAAGAAAATATGTGACTCTTTTAAAATCTTGAGAAAAGAAAAATGAATTGGGTAAAAGTATGAAGGAAAAAGATTGGTAGGTAAAACTTTTAAAAAAGCAAAAAAATATACTTTTAAGCACCATAAAGTAAGAAGGCTAATGACAAACTGGGGAAAAAATTTACAACATATATGATGGGCAAAAATAAAGATTAATATCTGTACAAATAAAAGTTAGTATTTCCATTGAAAAATGACCGATGGATATGTACAAGCAACTCACACAAGAAGAAATATAATATGAATCAAAGGAACCCAACAAAAATGAGATTTTTCTTCTTCAACTTGCAAATATTAAAAAGAATTTTTGAGACGAGCATGGGGAAATGAATTAGTCTGGTAGCGGGAGCACAGATTTGTGTGACCTTTTTTAAGGAGAAGTTTAGTGATGTGAATCAAAAGCCTTAAGTGTGTATTCTCTTTACCTAATTTTTCTGCTTTACATATTCTTAGATGGTCACATAGGCCATCCGTGTCATGTGGAAGACATTTATTCTTTTCAGACGCCCAAAATTTGAACTTCCTTTCTCTATTGTAGTATCACCCATTAGATGAGTCTTGCAGGGGTATTTGTTGTAGTTCTCAGACTACCTCCTACCTACCTCCCTAGAATGTAAATTCTATAAAGATACAGGTTTTGTTCCCTGTTGTAGCCCCAGCATCTAGAATTGGGTAGAGCTTATAAGAGGTGATCTATAAAAAGAGCCTGGGTGCCACGTACTCATCTTTCTAGCCTCCTTTGCAGCTAGATTGTGGCCCAGTGGCTTGGACTCAGTTAGATGAATCTGTGCTAGATTTGGACTCGGAGTACAGATGTAAAAATGAGGACCTGAAGAGGATTCTTACCCAGCAATAGAATCTAGAGGAAGATCGAGGTCCCTGACATAAAAGACAGCACTACAAACTGCGGCGTGTTGCTCCCCAGTGACGGTTAGCTCCCCCATTCTGGTCTCTGGCTCCATTTCAGACCTTGCTCTTCCTCATGGAGATCAGAGGCTGCTTCTCCAGTTTCCCTTGGCAATTTTGTGAGTGACTTCATAGTTCTGAAAATTTTAGTTTCTTAATTTTAAAATTTGAAACATATGTACAAAAAGGATATGTAAAATAAGTATCATTTAAGTTAAGTGTGTTTATCTTCCACATTAAGAAATTGACTAGAACCAGTACCTTAGAAGTTTTCTGTTTGTCTTTTCCTCCCACCCCACAGGGTACCAGTATCTTGATTTCTAGTTAATCACTCTTGATAGTTTTGCCACACACATGTCTATCTCTAAACAGTATATTATTTGGTTTTGGAATCCTAGCATACGTTATCTTTTGTGACTTAATTCTTTTAGTAAATATATGTGTTTTAGATTCACACATTACTTGTATTCGGCTAGTGTGCCCTTGCATGGCTATACCTGTTTTGACTTGATATCCATTCTGATTAGTCAGTTTCCGTGCTGCCTGGTTGTTAAATATCTTGAAAATCACCCCTGGATTCACTCTTCTGATGTCTGTCCTGTATAATATTCTGTTGTGTGAATTTACTGCAGTTTATCTACTCCACTATTGTTGAATGTTGAATATTTGAATGTTTCTTTCTTTCTTTTTTTTTTTTGTATTTTTAAGGAGTGCTAAACTGAGCATTCTTATAACATGTCTCCTATTATACATACACAAGAGCATGTGTACGCTCTAGGGAACATACCAAGGAATGGGCTGCTGGGTCACTTGATATCCACATCTCCAAATTTACTTGGAGATGTCACTGCTTCCCAAATATTTGTATCAAATTACACTCTCATCAGCCTCCTCCTTGTTCCATATCCTTGACAACATTTGGTACCATCTGGCCTGAAATATTTTGCCAATCCAGTGAGTGTGACATATTTCATTGTGGTTTTGTTTGCTTTTCTATGGTTATTAATAAAGTTAAGTGTCTGTTCTCATGAACTATTATAAACTATTTGTATTTCCTCTTCTGTAAAAATGCTGGTTCATATCTTGCTCATTTGTCTATTGGGGTTATTTTTTTTTCGAACTACTTTATAGGAATTCTTTAAGTATATAATTGTATGAATTGAATATGTCTTCTCAGTTTGTAGCTTGTCTTTGGGCTTTCTTGATGATTGTCTTTTGTTCAACACAAGTTCATCATTAATGTAATTTCAGTCTTTTCCTCAATGCTTTGTGCATTCTGCATCTTTAATCTTTGACAATATGGGGATCATAAAATTTTCTATATTGTCTTCTAAACAATTTTCAGTTTTGCCGTCCCTGTTTCAACCCTTTTTTATTCTGAATTTTTTGTTTGCTTAAGGGTTTAAGATAGGGATCCAGTTTCATTATTTTTTTTGATATGGATAACCAATTGTCCTTGTGTCATATATTAAATAGTCCCCCCTTTCCCTACTAATGTGCAAACTCATTCTATCACACATCAACTTTTCATGTATGAGTGATCTGTTTCTAGGTCCTTTATTATGCTCAATTGTTTCTTTATTCTTTTGACAAAACCACATTATGTAAATTATAATAGGTTTATTAGAAGTTTAAATGTTAAGTTAAAAGTTTAAATACCCACTCTGTCTTGTTTTTCAGGAATATTTTGGTTTTTTGGAGCCTTTTGTGCTTTTGTAGTTTTCTTTTTTTAAAGATTATTTATTTATTTGACAGAGGAGAGAGATCACAAGCAGGCGGGGGGGGGGGGAGCAAGCTCCCTGCTGAGCAGAGAACCTGATGTGGGGCTTGATTCCAGGACCCTGAGATCATGACTGGGCCGAAGGCAGAGGCTTAACCCACTGAGCCACCCAGGTGCCCCTGTGCTTTTGTAATTTTCTTTACTATTTTTATTTTATAGTAAAATATGTAAAACTTATAATTTGCCATTTTAGCCCATTGCTTAGTGTACAATTCAGTGGCATTAATCACATTCACAATGTTGTACAATGTTACCACTCTCTAGTTCCAAAACTCTTCATTTCTCCAAACAGAAACTCTATATCTATTATGCAGTAACTCATACTCCTTTCCCTAGTTCCTGGTAACTTCTAATCTTTTGTCTTTATGAATTTGCCTTTTTCTAGATATTCCAAAGAAATGGAATAATAGAATATTTGTCTTTCTGAGTCTGGTTTATTTTACTTACCACAGTGTTTTCAAGGTTCATCTGTGTTATAGTATGTATCAGAGCCTCACTCCTTTTTATACCTGAATAAGATATATTGTATGTTTATACCTCATTTTGCTTATCCATTCATCTGTTGATGGGATACTTGGGTTGTTGCCATTTTTTGTGTACTGTGAATAATGCTGCTATGAAATTGGCATACAAATACCTGAGCCCCTATTTTCAACTCTCTTGAGTACCTGGGAGTTGAAATACTGGGTCATACGGTTATTCTACATTTAACTCTTCGAGAAACTCTGTAATTATTTTCCGAGTGCTTCCTCATTTGTATAAACTTTAGAGTGAGATTGTCAAATAAAGTACCCTATTGAAATTTTATGTTACTGTATTCAATCATTAGATTATAGGAGGGTGACAGACATGTTGTGGAATTGAGTCTTCTCCAATTGTATAGTTTGCATCTCTATTCAGGATTTTTTTAAATGTCTTTGGATAAAGTTTAACAGTATTTTTATAGGGATCTTGTATATCTTTTGTTGTATTTATTTCTTGGTATTTTTTATTTCTATTGTTAATTTTTTTTAAACTAAATTTTCTGGTTGTTGCTGGTGTTCTGAAATACAATTGACCTTGAATACTTTTGATTCTGGCAAGCTTTCTTAATTTACATTAATTCTCATAATTCTTCTGTTAATTTTCCTTTTATTTTCTATGTAGATAGTCATATAATCAGCAAGTGATGACAGTGTTGCTTCTTCCATTCAACTTTTTTTCCTTTAATTTTCTTTACTGCACTGGTGGACTCAAAGTACAATGTTAAATAGAAGGTGTTTTTTTTCTTGTTCCTAATCTCAGAAGGATAGTTTTCAACTATTAATCATTAAGTTTGGTGTTTGTGTTAGTGTTTTTTTTGTAGATAACCTTTTCAAATTGAGGAAATTTTCTTTCATCTGATTTCCGATGAATGGCTATTGAATTTTGGAGAGTGATTTTTCTGAGATACTGAGATACTAAGATAATCACATTTTTTTCTCCTTTAGTCTTTTAACAGGATAATTTATAGTAATAGTATTATAATGCTAAAATGATATTGCATTTTCTAGGTTAAATGTAAGTTAGTAGAATATGGGCTTTTTAAAAATACATTATTGGATCCTCTTTGCTAATTATTGAGGAAGAATTTTTGTATCTGTTTGTAAGTAGATTGGGTATTGTTCATTCTTTTATTTTTGGGATGGTTTTTGTAAGATTGAATTAATTATTCTTTGAATGTTTGGAAGTCCTCATCTGTAAAGCCATCTGGTACTTACTTTGTAGGGGAGGTTTTAAATCTCAGATTCAATCTATTTAAGGCTATGGATTGTTCAGATTTTCCATTTTTTTTTTCCTGAGTCAAGTTTGTTAAGGTTCCCTCACCCCCGCCACCAGCCCCAGGAGTCTATCTATTTCATTTAGGTTTTAAATTTTCTTGGCATAAATCTAAGTTGTTCATAATACCCTCTATTTAATCTCTCTAGTAGCTATAGGTATGTCCCTTTTGCTATTCCTAAAATCATTCAATGGCAACTTCCTTTCTTTCCTTTTTTGAATAATTTTGCTCAGAGGCTTATCAGCCTTCTGAAACATTAACTTTGGTTTACTTGATCTTTTCTTTTGTGTTTCTTTATTTCATTAATGTCTGCTTTTTATGTCCTACTTTCTATGGGTTTATTATGTTGTTATTTCTTGAACTTCTGAAGTTGGATGCTTAACTCCTTCTTTTTGAGACTTTTAAATTCTTTAAGTTTGTAAGGCTATACATTTTCTTCCAAATACCTCTTTAGCTGTCTTCCTTATTTTGATGAGCAGTATTTTGTTATTTTATAATCCCAATATTTTATACTTTCCACTATTATTTCTTATTTGAACCATATGTTGTTTGGGAAAATATTTTAAATTTCTATGTTATTTTTATAGTTAGGTGTCTGTTACTAATTTCTAACTTAATTGTGTTATACTCAGAATGTGGTTTGTGTCTATCTGTTGCCAGTCCTTTGGAATATGTTGAGGCTTGCTTTCAGAACTAGCATGTGATCAGTTTTCATAAATATACCTTAGTTCTTTTTTAAAAAAACAATTTTATTTATTTAATATTAGAGCTTGCATGCAAGCATGGGTAGAGGGCAGGCAAACGGAGAGGGAGAAGCAGGATCCCTGATGTGGGGCTCCATCTGAGGACCCTGGGATGACCTGAGCAGAAGGCAGTTGCTTAAGCGACTAAGCCACCCAGGTGCCCGTATACCTTTGTTTGTTTGTTTGTTTGTTTGTTTGTTTAAATTTATTTATTTGACAGAGTGAGAGAGAGATCACAAGTAGGCAGAGAGAGAGGGGGAAGCAGGCTCCCCGTTGACCAGAGAGCCCGATGTGGGGCTCGATCCCAGGACCCTGAGATCATGACCTGAGCTGAAGGCAGAGGCTTTAACCCACTGAGCCACCCAGGCACCCCCCCCTTTTTTTTTATACCTTTGTTTTTATAAAGAATATATGTTCTAATGATCAGGTGAAGTGTTTTATATATGTCTATTTTATTAATCTTGCTGATTTTGTGGTTCAAATCTCCTATATCCTTTTTGATTATTTTATTTCCTGTTCTATCAATGACTGTAATAGGCATTAAAAACTCCTACTCTGACTGTAGATTTGTTAGTTTCTCCCCGTGGTCCTGTCAGTTTTTACTTTAATGTATTTTAGGCTACCTTTTAAAGTGTATATGACTTTAGGATTATTTTATTTGGGTAAAATCAATAAAATTGAATATTTTATTATTTTGTAATGATCCTCTCTCTCTGCAGTAGTATTACTTGCCTTGAAATCTGTTTTCTCAATACATCTACACCAATGTTCTTTTGGTTAATATTTGCATGGTATACCTTTTTCTATCTTCTGTTGGAAACTTTGTATATCTTTATATTTTAGATGTGTGTGATATAACCTGAAAATAGTTGGATCTTGTTTCTGTCTAGACTGACACTCTATATTTTATCTGAAGAGTTTATTCAATCTACTTATACTTAATGTGATTCTGGTACACTATTTTTACCAGATGTGGGGGGGGGTTTGTTTTTGTTTTTTGAGAGAGAAGGGGAGCGGGGGCAGGGCAGGGGAGGGGCAGAGGGAGAGAGGGAATCCTAAGCAGGTTCCATGCCCACTGTGGAGCCTGATGTGAGGCTTCATTTCACCACCTGAGATCCTGACCTGAACTGATATCAAGAGTCAGTCACTTAACCAAGCCACCCAAGCTTCCCCAGATATGTTTTATATTTGCCTCTCTCTATTTCTCTTCCTCCTCCTCCTTAACTTTCTCATTTCCAGGATTGTCTAAGGAGTTTTTTGTTCTCTTTATAGTTTTTTTGTCTTTGTGTAGAAATTATGATTTATTTCTAACAATTTAGTAGCCACTCTATTTCAACATGAATACTTCCAAAGTTCAAAGTTAATAGTTTTCCTTCTTCCCAGAGAGTTCAAGTACTTTAGAAAATTGAAAGCCCAATCACCCCTTTCCCTAGGTAGTCCTATCCTGTTTCTCTCCCCTTAAATTAAGCATCAAAAAAACAAGTTTCGCCCTTTTTATGTGTTTAAATTACCGACACATTTACCATATCTTGTCATACTGTTTCTTTTCACATTTCAGATCTTTAATTGCAGATCATTTTTCTTTTGGCTGAAATAGCACAGCTATTAGAATTTCTTTAAACGAGGGGCACCTGGGTGGCTCAGTCGTTAAGTGTCTGCCTTCGGCTCAGGTCATGATCCCAGGGGCCTGGGATCGAGCCCCGCATCGGGCTCTCTGCTCTGCAGGAAGTCTGCTTCTCCCACTACCATTCCCTCTGCTTGTGTTCCCTCTCTCGCTGTGTTTCTCACTGTCAAATAAATAAAATCTTTAAAAAAAAAAAAAAAAGAATTTCTTTAAACGAGGGGCGCCTGGGTGGCTCAGTGGGTTAAAGCCTCTGCCTTCAGCTCAGGTTATGATCTCAGGGTACTGGGATAGAGCCCCGCAACGGGCTCTCTCCTCAGCAGGGAGCCTGCTTCTCCCTATCCCTCTGCCTGTCTCTCTGCCTACTTGTGATCTGCCTCTCTCTGTCAAATAAATAAATAAAGTCTTTAAAAAAAAAAAAAAAGAATTTCTTTAAATGAGAGTTGATTATTGGCCAGCTGTCTCAACTTTTGTCTGAAAATTTCTTTATTTTACCTTGGTTCCTAAAATATATATATTTGTTTGTTTGTTTATTTATTTATTTGACAGAAAGTGTGAGAGAGCACAAGCAGGGGGAGCAGCAGAGGGAGAGGGAGAAGCAGGCTCCCCACTGAGCAGGGAGCCAAATGTGGGGCTCCATCCCAGAACCCTGGGATCATGACCTGAGCCGATGGCAGACACTTAACTGACTGAGCCACCCAGGTGCCCCTAAAATATTTTTTTTTACTGGGTATAGAATTATAGGGTGACAGTTATTTTTATGAAACACATTGGTTAATACTTGGTTGTTGCTAATGGGCATTCAGTTATTTGCCATTTGTTTGAAGGTGATTTGTTTTTTATCTGGCAGTTCTTAAGAGTATATATTTTTCTTTGATGTTCTGTTGTTTTACTGTGATGTGTCTTGGTATGGATTTCTATTTATTTATGCTTGGAACTTGTTAGGACTTCCTAGATCTCAAGGATTGATGATGTTCACCAGTTTTGCAAAATTCTCACCCTTTGTCTCTTCAAATATTGCCTCTTCCTCATACTCTCCATTACGTGTTAATGAAATTCTGATTAGACTAAGTTCTTCTCCTTTCCCATGTCTCTTAACTTCTTTTTTATATATTTCATCTCTCTGGGCCTTATTTCCAGATTAATCAGTTAACTAATTTTCTTTTTTAGAGTCATCTTGACAGAACAATTTTAGTGCAGTGATGGGTTCAGAAGTCAGATTTATTTGGATTGATGAGAAAATGACAGGTGAAACAGTGGAGACATTCACTATAGTTAGTATGGAAGTTTTGTTGTGAAGGAAGCCAAGAAATAGGAGAAGGAGTTAAGGGAGGGTTTGTTTGTTTTAAAGGTGAGTGACATTAAGGCACATTTGGATAGCTATAGGAATGATCTAGTAGAGAAGGAAAACTTGATGATGTAGAAAAGAGGGGATAATTTAAGAATGAAAGTTCTTTCAGAAAACAAGGAACTAACTCCAAATTTTTCAATTCTTTGATTCATTTGTGATTTTGTACCACCCCATTTAAAGATTAATGAAAGAGATTTTTTTTTTTTTAAAATCAGGCCGAGATGAGTCTGCTGTCAACAAGTATTATTCACATATCCATTCACTCAGTCAATCAACAAACATTACATTTGCCTTTTATGTGCAGTAACTGTAATGGGCTCTGGGAACAGAATTAGAACAAGATAAACATGACCCATGCACTCACAAGCTTTGGGTTAGTGGTAGTGGGTGGATGTGATACAGACAGAAGGCTTGGAAGGGGAAGTACAGTACTGCTGTAGGAGAGCATTTAATATGGACCTTAATCCTTTACCCTTATTCTGGGAGATTAGAGATGCAATATTTAAACTGATTTCCAAAGAATGAGTAGTTAACCAGGCAAATTCTGAGAGAGCATGGGGACAGATAGGAAGAGAGAGGAGGACAGATAAAGGCCCTGTTGCAGCAAGGAACTTGTAGAAATTTAGGAACTGAAAGAAGACTAGAGCATAGTGAATGAAAGGCAAGATGAGCTTTGGGAGGGCAGCAGATGCCATATAGAACAGAATCATAAGAATTTTAGACTATCCTGAGAGCAGCTGGGAAGCATTGAAGGGACTTAATAGTGACAAAATCTATTTTCATTTTTCTGTTGTAAAAGTGTGTTCATGAGGCTACTGGAGCCTGATGCCATTAAACCTTAGAATCATACAGTTACCACACTCGTTCTTACAATTATTTGTTTACTTATCCATCTAATATATTTTCTACAATCAGGCATGAATGCAAGTTTCCTTGGAATTAACAGAATGATTTTCTGCTGTGTGTGTGTGAGAGAGAGTGAAAGAGAGTGAGGAAGAGAGAGAGATATGATGAGATGATGGTAGGGTCAGATACTTGGTAGTCAAGATACTATCTTTTAATATTTAACAAACCAATGAGAATATTAACCAACTCTATTTAGCACGTAAATAATGTATGCATCACATAGCCTTAGAAATTCTTATACTGCTATTTTTTAAAACTAGCTTTTTTTGAATTATTTTACAGACTCTAATAAATTATGATGGATTTATGTAAGGATTTGTTTTAAACCATAAGTTTTAGGCTTAATATAAATTAGATTGTTTCTCTATTCTTATTTCTCTTTTCATCATAAATGTCAAATGTAATGTTCTGTTTATGTTAATCAGCTTCTTTAGAGATTGTTCAGATTCTGGGTTGTCATTTTGACTAGGTAAATTTATCTTGATCCTTAGAGTCTATATTTAATGAACACCTAACACTATGCCTTGCACATAGTAGGCACTCAAAAAATATGCTCAGTAAATCAAGATATCTGGTATAGTGCTCTTAATATACCTTATAAAAATTCCTTAATTCCTTCCTTTCACTCAAAACATATTGCCCTTTTTTGATATTCCTTTTCTTCCTGACTTTGTAGTCTTTGGTATTCTGCTCAGAATGTTATTATTTTGCTATTTTCCCTTACTCAGAATCCCTTTTTTAAGGTTTAATTGCCCCGAGTCTTTTTCTTGAGACTCATATACTTGCAATTTTGTATTCTAAACCTTTCTTGTTTGCCCACTTTCTCTTAGAAGATGTCTTTTTTTCCCTTCTTTTTTGATCTATCTTAATTTAAATTGAAAAACCCATCTTGGAACCTGTTCATGATTTTCTGTTTTGCAGCATCATAATTGCAGTTTTCCCATCCTGAGGAGCTATTTCATTGTTACTGTGTAATTGATAAACATAATTTTATGTATTCTGTTTTTAGTCTATTGAAGACAATGAAGTATATTTGCCTAATGATGAAATTTGGACCTATGATATTGATAGTGGGTTGTGGTAAGTAATTTTAAATTGCAGAATGCCCAATCTTAATATCGTTTTAAATATTTTCATAGACTACAGGGAATTTAAGACCAAACTTAGAACATACTGCAACATTTATTGTCTCCCTTTTTCTTTGAATGCTGTATTCTCCCTGTTTCTTTCTTTTCCCTGCTCCCTTCCTCTCAGTTCTTTGCCCTTCGCCATTCCTCTCAAGGCTAAGACTGCCCCCGAAGGCTTTGCTTTGTTCCACCAATTAATTTCCAATTCTAGTGATATGTGAAGATTCTGCAATTTTTCTTCCAGTAGGTTGAAAAATCTTAACCACGGATCCTAGAGTTTTTAGAGTATTGGCTACCATGGCATTTCAGTTGTAATTGTCAACGACAGTTGTCATTGAAAGAGTACTCATGGAGTTCAAAGGGAATTTCAATTTGCCTTTCTGGAAAGTCATGGAATTCCATGTTATTCTTGCTGCAGGACCATGCACCTCATGGAAGGAGAACTCCCTACCTCCATGTCAGGAAGTTGTGGTGCTTGCATTAATGGAAAGCTGTACGTTTTTGGAGGATATGATGACAAAGGATACAGCAATCGAGTAATACTTTCTTTCAATTCAGGAATGCAGCAAAATGTAATATTTAGTGTATCATTTAATCTCACAAGTTTCCAAATATTTAAAAAAAAGAAGATAAAAATAGAAAATCTTGAGCTTACAAGGTTTTAAAAATAGAGTGACTATGCAGCCACTGTGTTCTTCTCTTCTTCCATGTCTTTCTGCTTCCGAGTTAGCTCCACGCTTAGTTGGTGTCTATAGGGCAGAGCATGATGGGACAGGATCCATTTCAGGATGTCTTACATGTTATTTTTGCTTCTAAAACACAGTCTCATTTTTATTAACTTTACAATGAAAAATCTTACTTTTAAAGAGAAAAGAGTAATGTTATTAATTCTTGGATCACGTATCCCTCAGACACAGACTTAATTTTTAAATGCCCTGTCTGCTAATGGTGTTTTCCTCTTTTAAAAGCTTTATTTTGTTAATTTGCGAACAAGAGATGGAAGCTACGTTTGGGAAAAAATCACCAGTTTTGAAGGACAACCACCCACACCACGTGATAAACTTTCTTGCTGGGTATATAAAGACAGGTAATGCAGCAAAATCATCTCATTAACTACACTTAAGTAAGGGTTATCCCTTGTGGCTGAAATAGAGAAAACTTAAAAGTCTGGATTTTTTTTTTTTCAGGGTAAAATTACAAACTTGTTTTGACTCTGTTGGTAATGGCAGTTCTGCATCCTGGATAAAAGCCATGTCATAAAAATAAGCATCGTGGAAGCAACTATTTGTTTTTTAAAATACACTTATTATTTAATTAAACTTTCTGAATAGTTAACATATTCACATGTTTCAAAAATCGAAACCATATTAAAAAGTTCATAGTGAAAGAAAGTTCTGGCTCCCACTCCTATCCCCATCCATTCTGTTCCCTCCCACCATGTGCAAATAGCTACTTCTACTAATATCTCTTGTAGTCTTAGAGTAGTGGTTCCCAAACTGGTCTGCCATTGGAATCACCTGGGGATTTTTTAAAAATTCCAAAGCCCAGGTGATACCTTATACCAATTAAATGGTCATCTCTGGGGTTATGATATTTTGAAATTCCTCAGGTGTGTCCAAGATGCAGACCAGTTTGGAAACCACTGCCATCAGTGTTACCTTATGCAAATAGGAGCAAATACGTAGGAGGGTTTGCATGTATTCCTTTTTTTTCCTCTCTTCCCTACACAAATAGCTGTGTACTCTGTACATTCCTCTGTACCCTGCTGCTTCTGTTAGTTAATGGTATACCGTGGAGATCTTTCATCTTTCTGTATCCTGAGTGAGAAAGCTGATTTCCTTCCTTCCTTCCTTGTTTCCTCCCTCCCTTCTTCCCTCCCTCCTCCCCTTTCTTCTTTCTCTTTTCTTTCTTTTCTCCTTCCTTCCTTCCTTCCTTCCTTCCTTCCTTCCTTCCTTCCTTCCTTCCTTTCTTTCTTTCTTTCTTTCTTTCTTTCTTTTAATAGCTGCATAGTATTCCCCTTTGAGGATATGCCATAGTTTATTTAACCTTTCCCCTATAAAACAAAATAATACTTCAGTTTCTTTGCTATTACAAACTATGCTTTAATGAATATCTTTGCACATATATGAGTGTGTATATATATATAATCACAGATCTATCCAGTGGATAAAATGAGATTGCATTTATAATTTTGACAAATGTTTAGTTTGCTAAGGCTGTTGTAACAAAGTACCATAAACTACGTGGTTTAAAACTGGAGGTCTGAGATTAAAAGGTCAGCATGATTGACTTCTTCTCTAGGTTTAGAGGAAGAATCTATTCCATGCTTTCCCCTAACTCGTGTGGATTTGCTGGCAATCTTTGATGTTCTTGAGCATGTAGAGGCCTCACTCTGATCTCCGCCTTCATGTTCACATAGCGTTCACTCTGTGTATGTGTGTCTGTCTCCAAATTTGTCCTTTATGTAAGGACACCAGTCATACTGGGTTAGGGCCTCTCCTAATGACCTCATTTTAACTTGATTGCTTCTGTAAAGAACCTGTCTCCAAATAAGTTCACACTCTGAGATCCTGGGGATTAGGACTTCAACATATGAAAGGAGAACACAATTAAACCTATAGCAGTAATTCTGGCATTTTTTCCTTCCTAAAAGTGGGGCCATTTTGCATTCTCAACAATGGAATGCTTGTTTCTTCATAGTCTTGCCAAGAGTTTGTTGGCAAACTCTGTTTGTTTGTTTGTTTGTTTGTTTGCCAGACTGATAGATGAGAAATATCTCAGTCTTATTTTCATTTTCACTGAAAAAAATTTTTTGTGGCTGTGAATGTATTTTCATGTTTAAGGGCAATTTTTATTTCTTTTTCTCTGTACTATTTGTGTCCTTTGCTATTTATTTATTTATTTATTTATTTATTTATTTATTTATTTGATTTTATTTATTTGACAGAGAGAGATCACAAGTAGGCAGAGAGGCAGGCAGAGAGACGGGGGAAGCAGGCTCCCTGCTGAGCGGAGAGCCTGGCATGGGACTGGATCCCAGGACCCTGGGACCATGACCCCAGCCGAAGGCAGAGGCTTTAACCCACTGAGCCACCCAGGCGCCCCTTTCTTTCTTTCTTTCTTTCTTTCTTTCTTTCTTTCTTTCTTTCTTTCTTTCTTTCTTTCTTTCTTCCTTCCTTCCTTCCTTCCTTCCTTCCTTCCTTCCTTCCTTCCTTCCTTCCTTCCTTCCTTCCTTTCTTTTTCTTTCTTCTTTCCTTTCTTTCTTCTTTCTTGATTTTATTTATTTGACAGAAAGAAACACAGCAAGAGAGGGAACACAGGCAGAGGGAATGGTAGCGGGAGGAGCAGGAGGCTTCCTACCGAGCAGGGAGCCCGATGCCGGGCTCGATCTCAGGACCCTGGGATCATGACCTGAGCCGAAGGCAGAGGCTTTAACCCACTGAGCCACCCAGGCGCCCCTATTATTTTATTTTTTATATTAGATATGGCATCCTATAGAATTTATCCTTTTACTGAAATTATATTGTTGAGAGTCATTCATGATGTCATATGTACCTATGGTTTGTTTTCTTTCCTGTATATTACTTTATTAAATGAAATACTACAAAATATTTATTCATTCTACTGTGGATAAACATTTGGAGCATTTCCACTTTTTGACTCTTTAGAATAATATAGCTATGAACATTCTTCTATGTATTTTGGTATACAAGGGTAAACATTTCTGTTGGGTGTGTATCTCTTCATTCTCTCAAGAGCATAAACTGATTTCAATATAGTCTAATTTACCAATCTTTTCTTTATGATCAGTGCTTTTGTGTCTTAGACTTAATTGATCCTTTTTGGTCCTTTGAAGTTTTTCTTGTTCATGTATACAAGAAATGGGAAACAGTATTTGCCCTAGATAGGGAAATTGAGTGATTGAGAGTAGGAGAGAGACTCACTTTTTACTACACCTTTTTTTAAAGTCATGATAAAATACATATAAAATTTGCCATTTTAACCATATTTAAATGTCTAATGCAGTGGCATTAATTACATTCACAACTTTGTGCAACCATCACCATTGTTTAGTTCCCAAATTTATCATCACTCCCAACAGAGACTCTATGCCTAGTAAGCAATACTTCCCCGTTCCGCCTTCTCCCCAACTTCTGGTAACTTCTACTCTACATTCTCTCTCCATGAGTTTGCCTATTATGGATATTTCATAGAAGTGGAGTCATTCAATATGTGTTCTCTGGTGTCTGGCTTATTTCACTTAAAATATTTTCAAAGTTCGGGCGCCTGGGTGGCTCAGTCGTTAAGCGTCTGCCTTCGGCCCAGGTCATGATCCCAGGGTCCTGGGATCGAGCCCCGCATCGGGCTCTCTGCTCGGCAGGGGGCCTGCTTCTCCCGCTACCATTCCCTCTGCTTGTGTTCCCTCTTTTCGCTGTGTTTCTCTCTGTCAAATAAATAAAATCTTAAAAAAAAAAATCTTTATAAAAAAAATATTTTCAAAGTTCACTGAATTGTAGTATGTATTAAAACTTACTCCTTTTTAAGGCTGAATAACATTCCATCATATGCATTGTTTGCACTTGTTTATCTGTTCATCTTTTGATGAACACTTGCTTTGTTTCCGCCTCTTGGCTATGGTGAATAATGCTGCTGTGAACATTGGCTTACAACTATTGTTTGAGTCCCTGTTTTCAATTCTTTTGGATAAAATACCTAGGAGTAGAATTTCTGGGTCAAATGGTAACTCTATGTTTAATTTTTTTAGGAAGCACCAACTGTTTTCCCCAATGACTATGCCATATCATATTTCCACTGGCAGTGTACTTGGGTTCTAATTTCTCCACGTTCTCACCAACACTTGCTCTTTTCTGTTTCTTCCTTTCTTTCTTTCTTTCTTCTTCTTTTTTAAAAATAATAGCTATCTTAGTGGGTGTGAAGTGGTGTTCATTGTGGTTTTGATTTGTATTTCCCCAGGGACTAATGATTTGACCATTTTTCATATGCTTATTGGCCGTTTTTGTATCTTCTTTGGAGAAATGTCTATTCAAGTCCTTTGCCCATTTTTAAAAATTGATGTGTCCTTTTGTTAAGTTATAGGAGTTCTTTACTTATTCTAGATATTAATCTCTTATCAGACATATGCAGGGGTTTTTTTATTCTAATGTTTTGGGTTGGCTAGCCTCATAGAATGAGTTAGAAAGTGTTCTTTTCTCTTCATTTTTTCTGAGGTGAAGACTTTGAGAAGGTATTGATTGTAAATTTTGGTATAATTCACTACTGAAACTATCTGGCCCTGGGCTTGTCTTTGTTGGGAGGTTTTTGATTACTGACTCAATTATATAGATTATTCAGTTTTCCTATTTCTTCATAAGCCATTTTCAATAGTGTCTTTTCAGAAATTATTCTATTTTATCTAACTTATCCAACTCTTTGGCATAGTTTTTGTACTATTCTCTTATAATCCTTTTAATTTCTGTAATGTTGATAGTAATGTCCCCTCTTGTCATTCCCAGAGTTAGTGCTTTGAGTCTTCTTTTCTCTTTGTCCACCTAACCAAAGATTTGTCAATTTCATTGATCTTTTCAAAGAACCAACTTTTTGGTTTGTTGTTTTTCTCTATTTTTCCATTTACTGTTTTGCTTATTTCTCCTTTACTTTTCATGATTTCCTTCCTCCTGTATCTTTGGATTTAGTTTGCTCTTCTCTTTCTAGTTCCTTAATGTGTACATTTACGTTATTGATTTGAGACATTTTTTAAAACATGTAGGCATTTACAGCTATAAAATTCCTTCTGAGCATCACCTTCATTACATACCTTAAGTTTTGTTTTATTGCATTTTCTTTTTTGCATCGGGCTCCCTGCTCGGCAGAGAGCCTGCTTCTCTCTCTCCCTCTGCCTCTGCCCTGCTTACTTGTGCCCTCTATCTCTCTGTCAAATAAATAAATAAATAAATAAAAATCTTTAAAAAAAAAAGTGACCTATGATCAAACCTTTTTTGTTTGTTTTATTTTATTTTCATTTTTACTCATTTCTAGGTAATTTTTAATTTCCCTTGTGATTTTTTTTCTCCACCCATTGATTGATAATTTTTTTTTCTTTCAGCACTTTAAAGATTTTATTACATTGCTTTCGGCCTCCATTTTTCTGGTGAGAAATTCACTCTCATTTCGTGTTTTTGTTCCCTGTATATGTCTTTTTTTTCCCTCTGGCTTTTCTTTATCTGTTTTTTTATTTTTGTTCCTCATTGATTTGATTAAAATTTTCCTATTTGTAGTTTCCTTTGTATTTATCCTGCTTGGAGTGTGCTGAGCTTTTTGGGTTGGTGGATTTACATCTTTCATCAGTTTTAGGAAGCTCTTATTATCAAATATCTTTTCTATATGTTTGTCTCTTCTCCTTCTGGGATTCCTGTTATATGACAGTAGACCATTTCATATTGCTCCACAGAGTTTGAGCTCCCTGGATTCCCCCTGCCCCCCCTTTCTTTTCTTCTCTTTGTTTTAATTTGGGTACTTTTTATTAGCCTCTTGACCTGTCTTGAAGTTCACTGGTCTTTCCTATTGCCATGTCGTGTCTCCTGTGAAGCCTATTTAATTGATTCTTTATTTCTGACATTTTTTTTCTCATTTTTAGCATTTCCATTTAGCAGTTCTTTTTCATGGTTCTATATCTCTACTGAAATTGCTGTTCTTCTTGTATGTTTTCCACCTTTTACAAACTAGGTCTGTTAGCATCTTTATCATAGTTATTGTAAATGCCATGTCTGATAATTCCACTATCTAGGTCAACTTGGGGTCAACTTATATTGACCTCTCTCTTGATCATAGGTCACTTTTTTTTTTAAAGATTTTTATTTATTTATTTATTTGACAGAGAGATAGAGGGCACAAGTAAGCAGGGCAGAGGCAGAGGGAGAGAGAGAAGCAGGCTCTCTGCCGAGCAGGGAGCCCGATGCAAGGCTCGATCCCAGGACCCTGGGATCATGGCCTGAGCCAAAGGCAGGTGCCCCTGGTCACTTTTTTTTTTTTTTTTTTTTTTGCCTTTTCATATATCTTGTATTTTTCACCACATTCCAGATGTTCTATATGAAAGAATAAGAAAAATTAGGAAAAAATGATATTTATTTCCAGAAAAGGACATGGCCTTTCTCTTTTTCTCAGGCTGCTAGAGTGAGTGATAGTTGAGTCAGTCTCATTCATAGTTGATTTGTGTTTGAGATTGTTGCAACTGTTGTACAATTGCCTTCAAATATTTTGAGGCAAGATCATGACTTTCCTTTGGTAGGACCCCGTGTTTGAGCACTGCAGATTGTCTAAAGATATTCAGCTGTACTTCACACTGTTCCCACCCTCAGAACTGTGGAAGATCTCTGTTTTATAGCCTCATTGGGAGGTCTTTGGGTCACTAGGGAGTTCTCTTTGCTCTCCAGTCCCACCTTTTGCTTTTTCTACCTTGGGAGATCTTTTTCAGCCTTGTACCTCCTCCCTTGGACTTTTGAGGGCAGTCATCCTGTGCGCTATAATGACTTGGTATGCTTCTGAGTTATTTCCTTCAGCCCTCCTGTCCTGGTCTTAAACGTTAGCAGTTTAAAGCTCATATTGCCTCAAAGATGTTAGCTTAGTTCTCTTCTGCTTCTACCTGTTGGTGACTGACCATGAGCCTTCTGAAAACTAAGTGAAGGACTTGAGTGGATTAAAACTCCACTATGGCTGATTTTCTTAATACTCTAATTTGCCATGCCAGCCTACAAGTGGCTATTAAAATTTTGGGTAACTTTGTTTTTTAAAGATTTTATTTATTTATTTGACAGAGAGAGAGATCCCAAGTAGGCAGAGAGGCAGGCAGAGAGAGAGGGGGAAGCAGGGTCCCTGCTGAGCAGAGAGCCCGATGCGGGGCTCAATCCCAGGACCCTGAGATCATGACCTGAGTGGAAGGCAGAGGCTTTAACCCACTGAGCCACCCAGGTGCCCCTGGGTAATTTCTTTTATAAACCCTGTCTGTCCTGGATTCTTCCTCCTCTTGCTGTTGTAGCGAGAATGAGAGTAGCCATGCATGGATCTCTTCCCTTTTATTGAAGAGTTCGTTGCTTTCTGGAATTAGCTCATTTAGACTTTTTTGTTCCTTTCTCTCTTCGATTTTTTTTTTTTATTGTAGTTTTTTCGTTTACTTGGCTAGATTAGGTTATTAGGGTGAGAGAGATGATCTCTTTCAACTTTCAGTGAACAGGCTGGAAATAGAAATTCTAAAGTGTGTTCTTTTGTATTTGTTTTTCAGATTAATATATTTTGGTGGCTATGGGTGTAGGAGACACAGTGAACTCCAAGACTGTTTTGATGTTCATGATGCATCCTGGGTAATCACTGTTTACATTTTTCTCTAATTTAGTATCACTTTAAAGTCTTTAGAAATAATGAGTCCAGTCTTTCTCAGTTTAACTTGCCACAATTGACACTATGAAAAAAAAATGTGTTTTCTCTTTTTTTGGATTTAGATTCAGTTGGAGAAGGTTCTCTCACCTCCTCTCACCTAGTGGTATTAGCCTTCATGGCTACTGGCAGAGTAATTTCTTACTTTATTAATCGCTTACACCTGTTTGTTAGACAAGTAGAGATTTTAGTACAACTTGAAAAAACTTTGTTCATAGATAACTAGAATGACTGTTGTTGAAATACACCTCCTTTTAGGTGTGTCCACCAGAACTATTCATAGCTCAGGCTGACCTCTGTATGACAGTGAGTAAGTTGGTAGTGATATTACCTTTCATACTTATTCTTACTGGTTAGAGAATAAACCGTTACTAATGAAATAAGACATGACATAAAAATGAAACCTTTTAAAAGACAACTTTAGAAACCATTGATCCCAGCACCAACAAACATAGTAGCTCTTTGGTTTTACCTTTTACTAGCATATATTTTTATTGTGCATTATAATGTAAATCTATATGTACATTTTATATTTATCTTTTTGTATATGGGTATTTAAAAAGATCTCTGTGTATTTACATGGTTTTTGACTTCTTAAAATAAGATATCTTTAAAGTTTTGTTACTAATACTCTGATTTCTCTTCAGATCGTATAAATCTTTCACCTCTTAAAGTTTTGTTACTTACAGTATTACTGATAATTTTCAAAAATGTAAATTCCCATTACTTACATCTATGTATTATTACTCATTTCTTTCTATTCTAGTACTGTTAGGCTAAGAATCATGTCCTGAAGTTTTGGTTGTACAAGTAGATTTTCTTTCATTTATATTCTAAATTAAATAAATCATTTAGTGTGTTTAACTTATTTGACAAGTTCTGACAAAAATGAATGATGTATTTCTGGCATAGAACATAAAACTGACACAGAGGTAAGCTAAAGCAGGAATAGAGGATTTCAACAATCCAGAGATGCTAGATATAGTATAATTGCTAAATGGTTGCCCTGCTGACAATTTTGTCTCTTAGAAGACAGAGAAGAGGGTAAGCCCAAGTTTGACTTATAAGAACAAATTGCTTGGTTAAGTAAAAGTGATTAGAGCTTTTTGGAAAAAGGAATCATGATCCACTAAAGTTCCTAATTGTAAAGATTAGGAATTCTTATAATGTACTCTAGCAACACAGATTGCAAAATATAAATGTCATTCTGTCCTCTGCACCTTTAAAAGAGGCTATTCTTTGAGGGAATTGGAAGATTGTCAACAAGCAAAGTTATGACTCACTGTAAGCAATGCTAGGAGAAGACAAGTTGCCAGGTGGCGGCTGCAACTGGTCCGAAGGCCTCACTTTATGACTCACGGGCATGTGCATTAGCTTTATGACTATGGTAACACTTACCTCTATTTTTATAATGGTGTCTATTATTTCACCAGTAAATATGCAATGAAATTTATTACAATAACCTACAGATCATAAAAGCTTTGAAATATTTTTAAAATTCCTGTTTTAGGAAGAACAGATATTCTGGGGATGGCATAATGATGTTCATGTATTTGATACAAAGACACAGAATTGGTTTCAACCAGAAATTAAAGTAAGTATTGTAAAAAGTTACCGTTGTATTTATATATTCATTGATACCTTAAAAGAATATTTTTTGCTAAGTTATTTGGATTTTAGCAATTGAGTTTATAATCATACAATCCCTTGAGTGCCATCACTAATACTCTTTTTTTTTTTAATCACCTATTTTCCTCCAGGCTAGCTAAGGTTAGTCTATAAAAATCTTCCAAAGTGGGTACCATCATCATCCTTTACCCACAAGTGTGATGTCCTGATTTAATGATGGCACTTTTAAAATGTCCTTTTAGGGCACCTGGGTGGCTCAGTCAGTTAAGTGTCTGTCTTTGGCTGAGGTCATGATCTCTGGGTCCTGGGATAGAATCCTTGCTCAGCAGGGGCGGGTGTCCTGCTTCTCCCTCTGTCCCTCCCCCCCACTCATGTGCACGCGCTTGCTCTCTCTCTCAAAAATAAGTAAATAAAATCCTTTTTTAAAATGTCCTTTTATAATCAAGTCCACAATTTTGAAAAGCCCATCTTTCATAAACTCTTGATTGAAATCTACATACAATTAAAGCATGACAAAAATACATCATTATTCTCTTTCGTGGGCTGGTGAGCAAACTCAAATTCAAATTACCTTAAGCCATAATGAATTTTCACATAGAGGGAAGGTATGTTTTGGAGTGGCTCACACAGTGGAAAAGCTGCAGGGACTAAGGCCTCAGGAGCGAGAGCAAGTTACTCCATTCCATCACAACATTTTCCATCTCTCTCTGTCAGCTTCTCTCTGCTTTATTCTGTCTACTACAGACCAGTTGGCTCATTTAGGAGGGAACGTGGTCCTGCCTATCCAGGCAGTCCTTTCCATTGGTGCTGTATTCTTTCAAGGTCTGTAAATTAGTCCTAGAAAAGGACTCTGGCTATATTTGGGCAGGTTCCCACTCTTTACATTAGTCCCTGTTGCTAGGCGAGGCTCATGTCTCAGGCTTACCCTAGTGGAGCAGAGGCTTGTGGGTGATAGGTCACCAGAACTGTGCCGAATAGAGCACTAAACAGGCGAAATCAAAACTGTCCGCTAATATGCATAAATGACATAACATCCATTTGAATTTTAAGATTTATGTCTTTTATTAATGAAATAAAAGCATTTTATCTCTGTTCAGATAATTTTATATCAGCAAGCAAGTGCCAAGAAATAGCATTGAGACTTGATCTACTGAAACTCATCCTGGATCTCTTTCAGGCATTAGTTGCCTCTACTTCTTTAGGGAAAAACCAGCAGTCTGCCGCTCTTGAAGGCATATTCGTAGCATATGCTCCTCTTGGGGCACCAGGCTGGCCCAGTCAGTGGAGCATGTGACTCTTGTTCTTGGGGTTGTGAGTTCAAGCTCCATACTGAGCTCCTACTTAAAAAAAGACAAAAGGTAGAATGTGCTCTTGAGGATAAGGGAGCTGAGGTAGTTCATGATTAGGTCTTGGGCTCCTTCTTTCTCTTCTTTCCTCAGTCTATAGCCCTCTCCAACATTTTTACACACACATGACCCTATTTTAGGCCATATTTACCAAGATTTTCATTGTAATTTCTCTGATGATTTCTTCAAATAAGTTCTTATATTGTTTATATTTTATCTGAAAGTTCTCCTGACATGGCTGTACCTGGATGTCTCTTCATGTTCTCGAGACATTTTTAAAGTACCTCATTATTCTCAATATCGGCATCAAAAGAAAAGGCAGCTTGGTAGAGTGTACCAGTTATTGGTGTCAAAGTTAAAAGAAATTGGATTTGTGTTCTAATTCTGTCTGATAAGAGCTGTATATTTTAGATAAGCCATTTAGTGTGTCATCTATAAAATGGAAAGGTTGAAAATGTTTTTCCTACATGGGATTTTTACCCCTTAAAAGTGATATACTAGTAATAGGCATTTTTGAGTTATTTTCAGTGTTTCAAGCAACTTAATAAGTATTGTGCATTATTTAGGCAATTAGACACACAGATGAATGCAAATGCCATTTCTTTGTTTTTGTTTGGAATTACATGAGCTCAGTTTATTCAGAAGCTTTAGGTGGCTAATAAATGCATTTGATAGAAGTTTGGTATTTATTTCATAATGTGTATATAGTAGAATAATTTTTCCAAAATTTCAGATCAGGAATGGGATAATAATAATGATTGCGTTTTGCTGGAATGACTGAAAACCACATTTCAAAAGGTTCTTTTTCATTTATTTAAATGTTAACTTGGTAATACTTGAATTATTTCTTACTGTGTTGGCATCAGGACAGTCATTCGAGTAACCCTGAAAAGTCTAGAGAGTTATGATATTGGCTATAGAACTTAAGTGTTCTGTGCCCACATTCAGGAGCCACTGCGCTGAAAATGTTGAAAAGTTCTTTCAGAACTTGGAGTGAAATGCATACACAAAGGCACCCAGCATTAACACATAGAAATTATGCAGAAAATTTTTCCTTCAAATCTCATTCATTTATCTACCCATTATATTCTCTGTTTTCCCACCAATCCAAAACTTCTCTGGAGAAAAGATCTATATTTATTCAAAATATAGAAAAGTGATACCAGTTAATGGGAAGAGTTTTAGTAAGTGATAAAACACTGTTCAGTTAAAGGTGAGAGTGAAGTTCTTTTTGTGGAATTTGAAACTCCAAGAGTTTGAGGGGGCGGATATAATTTCTTAAAGTCTCTGAGATCATTGTGTTCTGCTTACTCATAATATGAACTCTGTAGGGGAGGGGTGTAGGGAGAGAAAAGGAAATAGGGAGAGAGAGAATCTTTTTAATTTGATTTTTAAATCTTTATAGTTCAAGCTGAAATTTATATGAAACTTTATTTTGCTAAATAGTGTCAGGCAGTTAAGAAAAACACTTTAAAAAGTAAAACACTTTAAAAAGTCAGGGTGAGTAGATTTTGTTCTTTTTTTTTTTAAGATTTTATTTATTTATTTGACACACTGAGAGAGATCATAAGTAGGCAGAGAGGCAGGCAGAGAGAGGGGGGGAAGCAGGCTCCCTGCTGAGCAGAGAGGCCCATGTGGGGCTCGATCCCAGGACCCTGAGATCATGACCTGAGTGGAAGGCAGAGGCTTTAACCCACTGAGCCACCCAGGTGCCCCTCGTTCTTTTTTTTTTTAAAGATGTATTTATTGAGAGAAAGAGAGCATGCACTAGAGCAGGGGAGGGGCACAGGGAGAGGAAGGTGGGGAATCTCAAGTAGACTCCCTGCTGGGCACCAATGGGAGGCAGGGCACCATCTCAGGACCCTGAGACCATGACCTCAGCAGAAACCAAGAATCAGACCCCCAACTGACTGGGCCACCTAGGCACCCCTAAATTTCATTCTTGAAGAGTACTGTTTGTCTATAATCATGACTGTGTAGAATGAACTTTTGCATTAGGATTTTTTTTTTTTTAAGATTTTATTTATTTATTTGTCAGAGAGAGAGAGGGAGAGAGAGAGAACACAAGCAGGCAGAGAGGCAGGCAGAGGCAGAGGGAGAAGCAGGCTTCCTGCTGAGCAAGGAACCTGATGTGGGACTCCATCCCAGGACCCTGGGATCATGACCTGAGCTGAAGGCAGCTGCTTAACCAACTGAGCCACCCAGGCATCCCTGCATTAGGATTTTTAGTGAATTACAGGGGAAATGATGATTTGGTGGTCAGGTCTTTCTCATACTGAGCATAGGAGTAGGACTTCCTTAGACATGTTTCAAGGCTTTGCATTCTGTTTTCTCATCTCTGCTTGCAGGGTGGAGTTCCTCCACAGCCACGAGCCGCGCACACGTGTGCTGTTCTTGGAAATAAGGGCTATATCTTTGGCGGACGCGTTTTGGTTAGTGTTTTTAATAGAAATGGTATTTTTATGTGTGATTCTCCTTACACAAATTATTTTCTGATTTGGGGGAACAACAGACTATTCAAATTATCTAGATACTAAAATGCTGTTCAATAATAACTTATATTTTTTCCATCCCCTAAACTGACTATGAATCATCACAGGTGATTTATGAATCATATTTTAGTGAAGACAATCCTTCACTTCAGTGCATAGCCAGAAAAGTTTAATTTCTGAACCTTTAAATCCTGTTTAAACTCATTTCTTCCTTTCCCTCCTGATAAATTAATTGGGTAGCTCTAGATTAATTTTATTAACACTTAGCATTTCTTCCCCAATATATAAATTTCTGATGTTAGGTAAAATGGAGATGGTCTGTTTTTAATCTGAACTAATTTTAAAACCAAAACTTTAGCCCACGGAAGATGTAAAACAGAGACTAATTTAACACACTTTTATTTTAGCAAACTAGGATGAATGATTTGCACTATCTGAACTTAGATACCTGGACTTGGTCTGGAAGGTAAGTTTAAGATTTAAGTATATTTTAATCGAACGACATTTGTGTGTGGGTGTGTGTCTTTGGGAGCATAATCCAAATCTGAGTCTCTAAAACTGAACTAGTATCTTTTCTTCAGATTATATGTCTAAGTGAGAATATACAGATTTAAATGCAGAGTTTGTTCTTTAACTAAACTAAATTAAACATGAGAATACCAGCAGTTGAAAATTGATTATGTAAAAGTACTGGTTTTGTACTATTTTTTTTAAAGATTTTATTTATTTATTTGACAGAGAGAGATCACAAGTAGGCAGAGAGGCAGGCAGAGAGAGGGGGAAGCAAGCTCCCCACTGAGCGCAGAGCCCGATGGGAGGCTCAATCCCAGAACCCTGAGATCATGACCTGAGCTGAAGGCAGAGGCTTTAACCCACTGAGCCACCCAGGCGCTCTTGTATTAAGTATTCTTGAGAACTGGTCAGAAGAAGAAATGAAGAAACAGTTTATTGGGGTCATAACAAGTAAACAGATAATGAAGTAGGGAAAAGCCAGATTATAATTGTGGTTCAAAGTATATATTTAACAATAGAATAAACCTATTTAGCTATCACTTTAGCTGTTCATGTAATGAGATGGAATCAGAGTTATATATTATTCCAAGATAGAAATACTATTAAAATGGAACTGTGAAACTGCCGGAAAAAAATATAACAGATTGTCTTTGAAATCTTGGCATGGGGAAGGTTTTTTTTACAGATGGTATAAACCTGGGGTGCTTGGGTGGCTCAGTCAGTTGAGTGTCTGCCTTCGTGTTTTGAGTCATGAGCTTGGGGTCCTGGGATCAAGTCTTGGGATCAAGGGGAGATTGCTTCTCCCTCTCCTCCTGCTTGTGCTCTCTTTCTCTCAAATAAATAAATAAATACAGTCTTTGTTTTTTTTTAAGAGTTTATTTTTTTGAGAGGGAGAGAGCACGAACAGTGGGGAGGGGCAGAGAGAGGGAGAACCAGACTCCCCACTGAATGGGGAGCCCGACATGGGGGTCGATCCCACGACCCCGAGGTCATGATCTGAGCTGAAGACAAATGCTTAACTGACTGAACACCAAGGTGCCCCTCAAATAATAAATAAATAAAATCTTATAAAAGAAGAAAACTTTACCAAAGTTAAAAGGCAAATTGGAAAATGCAAATAAAAAACAAACTAGAAGTCATATTTGCAGTATTTTTTTTAAAAGATTTTATTTATTTGCTAGAGAGAGAGCATGAGCAGGGAGAGGGGCAGAGAGAGAAGGAGAAGCAGGCTCTCCACTGAGCAGGAAGCCTAGTGCATGGCTGGATCCCAGGACCCTGAGATCACCACCTGAACTGAAGGCAGACAGGTAACTGACTAAGCCACCTGGGTGCCCCTGAAGTATATTTTACAGGGCTTAAAGCCATAAGAACTTAGAAAATCAGTAAGAAAAAGACAAATGATCCAACAGAAAAGTGGACAAAGAGCATAAATGAGCAACTCCTAGGAGAAATACAAATGGGCAAAAGTTATTTTATTTTTTTAAAAATATTTACTTATGGGTGGGGGTTGGGCAAGCCTGGTGGTGGGTATTGAGGAGGGCACGTAATGCATGGAGCACTGGGTGTAGTGCAAAACAATAAATCTTGTAACACTGAAAAAAATAAATAAAATTGAAAAAAAAGAAAAAATATATTTATTTATTTGAAAGAGAGAGAATGAGCATGAGTAAGGAGAGGGGGAAAGGGAGAGGGAGAAGCAGACTCCCCACTGAGCAAGGAGTCTGAATGAAACAGGGCTCAATCCCAGGACTCTGAGACAATGACCCCAGCTGAAGGCAGGCGCTTAACCAACTGAGCCACCCACATGCCCCCCAAAATTATTTTAAAAAGATGTTCAACCTTATATAGACAATCAAAGAAATGGAACTAAAAATAATAGTTTTCAATTATCAGTTAAAACATAATTACAAATAAGTGTGTGCTTGGTTATAAGAACACAATTAGTGGGAGTATAAATTGGTACAGTTTTTCTGGAAGGTAGTTTGGCAATATGTTTAAAATGTAAAATAAAGGGGCGCCTGGGTGGCTCAGTGGGTTAAAGCCTCTGCCTTCGGCTCAGGTCATGGTCCCGGGGTCCTGGGATTGGGCCCCGCATCGGGCTCTCTGCTCGGCGGGGAGCCTGCTTCCCCCCCTCTCTCTGCCTGTCTCTCTGCCTACTTGTGATCTCTCTCTCCCTCTGTCAAATAAATATGTGTGTGTGAGGTCACACACTCTGATGTCAGGTGAACTGCTGAGCAATAAATAAATAAAATCTTAAAAAAAAAAAAGTAAAATAAAAGTATGCAAGCCAGGGGCGCCTACTTGGGTAAGCATCTGCCTTAGGCTCAGGTCATGATCCTGGAGTCCTGGGATTGAGCCCCACCTTGTTGGGCTCCCTGCTCCTTGGGGAGCCTGTTTCTCCCTCTCCCTGCTGCTTCCCCTGCTTGTGCTGTCTCTCTATCTCTGTGTCAAATAAGTAAATAAAATCTTAAAAAAAAATGTAAAATGGAATTTCTACTTTGATCCAGAATTTCTCCAAAGACAATAATTGGACGTGTGCGTGTTTATATTACAACATTATTATAAAAGCAAGAACCGGAGGTTAACCCTCATGTTTCCAAGTGGGGATTGTTTAAATCATGGTCTATTTGCCCAGTGGCTATTATGCTTCCATTACCAAAGGAAGTTATATTTACAGAAATGTTCTATAACATTATTAGTTGAATGAAAGAAGTTACAGAATATATGATCCCATTTATATTTTTTAATAAATATGTTTATATGTACATTAAAACCTAGAAAGATATATACCAAATTATTATTATTTCTCATTGCTGGAGGACAGGATTATAAGAGAACTCTCCTTTTTAAAAATACTTTTGTGAAAAAAAATACTTTCGTGGTTGTTGAACATTTGTAACCAAAATGAATCTTTTTTTTTAACCAAAATGATTCTTATAGTCAACACAAACCATAAAAATATTTCCATTGTGGAAAAAATAATTATATCTTCCACAAATGACCCATATTATTCTGGAACATTCCAGAATGCTGGAGAATGGTATCTTCTTACCTCCTAGATTAAACTTTCATACTTATGTTTTTACTTTTTTAAGAACAGGACATTTGTATGTATGTATGTATACATGTGTGTATACATTTATATGTATAGGACATAGTATTTGTTTGAAATCTTTAGAGGTTTATGCTGGACCTGGAATGGCTTGCAAACCTTTTTTTTTTTTTTTTTTTAAGACTTTATTTATTTGAGAGAGAGAGAACAAGCAGTGGGGAAGGACAGAGGGAGAGAGAGAGAGAAGCAGACTCCCTGCTGAGCAGGAAGTCATGCTTCTATTTTTCTGCTTCTGTTGATAAGATTATTTGATTTTTCTTTAGCCTATTGATATGGTGGATTCCATTAGCTGCTTTTTGAGTGTTGAACAGCCTTGCATACTGGGGATAAGTCTTATTTGGTCATGGTGTATAATTCTTTTAATTTCATTGGTGAGTGAGGATTTTTGCATCTATGTTCATGACCAGTATTGGTCTGTCATTTTCTTTTCTTGTGATGTGTTTGTTTTTGTTTTGTTTTGTTTTTTAGACTTTATTTGAGAGAGAGAGAGAGTGTGAGCGGGAGAGCACAAGCCAGGGTGGGTGGGGGGAGAGGCAGAGGGAGAAGCTGATTCTCCACTGAACAGGGACCCCAATGTGGGGCTCGATCCCAGGACCCTGGGATCATGACTTGAGTGGAAGGCAGACACTTAACCGACTGAGCCACCCAGACCTACTTTTACTTTATTTTTATTTATTTATTTTAAAGATTTTATTCATTTATTTGAGAGGGAGACACAAGGAGAGCTCCATAATGAAGGAGGCAGAGCATAGGGAGAGAGCTAAGCAGATTCCCCACTGAACCAGGAGCCTGCTAAATAGAGCAGGGGCACTGTCCCCAGACTCCAGGATCATTACCTGAGCCAAAGGCAGCTGCTTACCCAACTTAGCCACCCAGGTGCCCCTGCATACTTTTATTTTGAAGCTAGAGTAGCTAGCATTTTCAGGTAAAGAAGCTTTGGGAAATTGTACAGCAAGTAAACCAAAGTAAAAGCAACAACACCCAGGGCAGCCTGGGTGGCTCAGTTGTTAGACGTTTTCCTTTGGCTCAGGTCCTGATCCCAGGTTCCTGGGATTGAACCTGCACCGGGCTTCCCACTCTCCCACTCCCCCTGCTTGTGCTCCCTCTCTCGCTGTGTCTATCAAATAAATGAATAAAATCTTTGAAAAAAAAAAAAAAGCAACACCCAAATCCTATAATATCCTTGAGGAATTCAACTAAAAATATAAAATTAAACATGGGCCAACAGTAAAAAGTTACAGACATAAAAAATAATTATGTTGAAAAACTTAAAGAAGTTATATGGGTTAAACAACATGATAGGAAGCATGCACAGGGAACTAACTTTGTAATTTTCAGTCCGTGTTGTGTGACCAAGTGGAATAGAACTAAATGAAAAGATTGTTAAAAAATTGATGTAAGCGGGGCGCCTGGGTGGCTCAGTCGTTAAGCGTCTGCCTTCCGCTCAGGTCATGATCCCGGGGTTCTGGGATCAAGCCCCACATTGGGTTTCCTGCTCTGTGGGAAGCCTGCTTCTCCTGCCACCATTCCCTCTGCTTGTGTTCCCTCTCTCGCTGTGTTTCTCTCTGTCAAATAAATAAAATCTTAAAAAAAAAAAAAATTGGTGTAAGCATTTAAGAATGTTTTTAAAATCTTAATCTTAATGCAGCTGGAGATAGTGAAAGCAGCCTTTTTTAAAAGTACGAGGCAGTTTTTTACCTTAATCTGAGATGATCAGAAACCTTTCTTTTTTCTAACACAGTAATTAGATTTTTATATATATTTTTTCCCTTGCCACAGGATTCCTGTTAATGGAGAAAACCCCAAACATCGGTCATGGCATACTTTAACACCAATAGCTGATGATAAACTTTTTCTATTTGGTGGACTAAGTGCAGACAATATCCCATTAAGTAAGTCAGTTAAAGTTTTGCCTACAATTATTACCTCATTCTTTTTTCTTAATTGTATTTGATATGTAAGATGTCTTTCTTTCTTTCTTTCTTTTAATTTTCTGGTTTACGTTTATCCCCAACTGTATGCTTGCATTAAGAATTAGAAGACCCCTTTGCTTTAGTACCTTTGGCTCTCCATGTTCTCCTGTTTCCTAGGTGTATAGAAAAGGAAGGGTGGTTGAAGCTAGATGAATTAAAGCCCCTTTCAACTATAATATTCTGTGATTCTGTGCCTTCCTGATTTTTGATCCAGATACTTACACTGTAGGCTGGAATGGGGATTAGAAGAACAGTCTTCCCCAGAAGGCTCTGGAAATATAAGGTGGGAAGGCCAGTTGCTTCTCTTTTTGTTCCAGAACTATAAAGGAAAGTGCTTAGCTAGAATCTTTAAACTCCTGTCACTGCTGATTCCAATGGCTATGGTTTTGTAACGCGGGGTTTTTGTTTTTGTTTTTCCAGCAGTAAAATTGTGGCATCAGGACAGACAAATGACTTTCTAGTTTGATGTGTTAGGTGTTTTGTGTTTTCTTAACTCAGTAGTTTTCCATGATTAGAGGGGTTTTCATAAGAAACCTCATTTATACACTTCCATATAGGATCCGGAAACAACTTTTTATTTTTCAACAACAGTTTATTGATCATCAATTATACATCAGGCAGCAAACAAACTCCAGAAGCTGGTTAGAGAAATGGAGGAGTTTCTGGTAGGGTATGTTAAGTATTGCAAATAATTATGCTTTTCCAATTTGAAGGTTTTTAATTAAAAGAGATTTGGAGTCTAGTAAAAAACTAACATCTATTTGTTTCAGTAGGGGTTGTTTAATATCATGTCTTTTGAGCTTTAATGTTTTTAATTCTTATTTGGTGTTTTTGGTCATTGACATGTGGGGAATTCCCTGTCCTAACTCTTAGTCCAGTCTGTGTCCTTCTGTATAGATTCAGCTTAATTTCTGGGTATTATATGATACCAAGAATTACTTTAATTTTGTGGACTATGATAATGACATTGTGGCAATGAGATAAGGGCATTGTGGTTCTGTAAACAATGTATTTTTTAAAGTGATGTTTGCTGCAGTGTATATGGGGAAAATGACAGGAGATCTAGGATTTGCTTTAGAGTAATTGAGCCACAAGAATAACAAAAAAGAGATAAATGGAGCACGTGTAACAAAATCTTAGTTGTTGAATCTAGGATATGTGAGGGTTCATTGTCATGGCCATTCTACCTGTGTATATCTCTGAAAATTTTTGTGAGAAAATATTCATACACACAAAATAGAGTTGCATAAATGTAGCATGATAAATTTGGGAAAAATTTTAAATTTTATCCTAAAGATCTAATCTTACTTTCTGAACTGTCATAATTGCAGGTGATGGTTGGATTTATAATGTCATAACAAATGGTTGGAAGCAACTTACACACTTACCTAAAACAAGACCCAGGTAAGTCTAGAAGTTAATGAATAGTAAAATAGTTAAGAATTTCTGAAGTATTAAAATATAGCACTGATTTTGTAGTGTTTGTCATTAAAATTGTAAATCATCAAGAAAGATACCTTTCAAATAAGCTTGATGTTATTTAAGTAGTTATCATTTTAATTATGTCTGATTGTTAGATAGGGTCTATTCTGTTTTCATCCATGTTTGCATACTTGAAATGTTACTCTTTTAGGTTAATGTCTTATCTTGCCTGATAATATGAAAAGGCTAAGAAATTGGAAGTATCATATAATGTTAATATTTTTAATAAGTAGACAAGAATGGGGTTGGCTTTAGTAGTTATTTGTTTTGGAGGAGAGGTTTTTTGCAATTCAATAAGAAAATTACTTTCATGTTGATCAAATAGATAGCAGATTATTATTTTAATTAACTGATGTATTCATTAATGTGAATTTTTTGAAAAAGAAACATGTTAATTGTCATGTATTATAGAGTAAAAGTTGTAGAAACAATATATGATTAGACTACAATTGATCCTTGACAACACGAGTGAATTGCATGAATCCACTTACAACATGGATTTTTTTTTAATAAACACAGTACTATAAATGTATTTTCCTTTTTTTTAATATTTTATTTATTTATTTGACAGACAGAGATCACAAGTAGGCAGAGAGGCAGGCAGAGAGAGAGAGAGGGGAAAGCAGGCTCCCTGCTGTGCAGAGAGCCTAACTCGATCCCAGGACCCTGAGATCATGACCTGAGCTGAAGGCAAAGACTTAACCCACTGAGCCACCCAGGTGCCCCTGTATTTTCCATATGAGTTTCTTAATAACATTTTCTTTTTTAAAATGTGAGTAATTGACGCACAATGTTACATTAGTTTCAGGTGTACAACATGGTGATTTGACAACTCTATACTTTAACCTATGCTCACCACTGTTGTAGGTACCAATGTCACTACAATGTCATTGACTATTCCCGTGTTGTATCTTTTATTCCCGTGACTTAGTCATCCATAACCAGAAGCCTGTATCTCCCAATCCTTTTCACCTGTTTTGCCCATCCTCCCCACTCCCTTTTCCTCTCTCAATCACCACTTTGTTATCTATATTTGTAGGTCTGATTTTGCTTTTTATTTATTTATTTGTTTTTTGTTTATAATGTTTTCTTTTCTGTAGCTTACTTTATTGTAAGAATACAGTGCATAATACATATTACATACAAAATATGTAATAATTGGATATATGTTATTGGTAAGGCTTCTGGGCAACAGTGGGCTATTAGTACTTAAGTTTTGAGGAGCCAAAAATCATGTCAGTTTTCAAGTCTGGAGGGTATCACTGCCCCAACCCCCGTGTTGTTCAAGGGTCAACTGTACAAAGAAAACCACATTAGAATTGTCATTCTTTTTTTCTAATTTGAGAGAATAGTATAATAAAAATATATTCATAGGAAATACAGAATCAACACATTATAATCATTACAGTTAGTAATAGATTTTACTCTTTTGCATGCCATGTATTTCAGAAATTTTTTTGCTATAGATTATGTATACAAGTGTGAAGTCAACTCAATGGTATGCATTTCAGAAGTTTAATAAGTGGCAATTAAGTAACTTACTTGACAAAAAGACCTGAAAAAATTTGTATATCTTTCAGTGTCTATATTTAATATGCATAAAACATATAGAGTTTATCATAATTACATATGTGATTCTTATATTTTCATTGTAAAAATTCATTGGAATGTATTATTTTAGCAATTTGGATCTTTTGAAATGCATTTTTTAACTTAAAGAGTTGTATATTAAGATATGGGAGCCTAGCATTCTAGTCCTTGCTCAGCTACTACTTAGCTTTTTGACTTTGGGAAAGTCACTTAAAGAAACTGAGCACTAATTTCTTCATCCCATAAAATGAGGGAGCTGGACTAGAGAAGCTCTTAGTTCTCTTCCAGTTGTTTGATTGTATGACTGCATTAATTTTGGACCAAAGTGGTAGTAAGAATATGTTTAATTTTTAAATTGCTCCTATTTTATAATTCAATCCTTAATAAGTAATTAGAGCAACACAACTATTATTAATAATAATATTAGTTAGAACTGAGCTATGTAAAGAGATTTCTTTGAATTCAGCTGATGTGTCATGTAAATAATATGCTTTATTAGAATGTTTAGGTGATAAGTTTAGAGCAGCTGTGAGAGGACATAAATCAGTCTATAGACAAAACATCAGGTTGCAAGCTAGATGTCACCAAAATCAAGGCAGGAAAGGCTTTCCAGTGTTCTTCGATGATGAAGTCCAGGCCAGAGTTTCCCTAAGGCAGATAAGACAGAGGCAGATCTATCTTCAGGTATGAGGTGAGGAGGAGAACAGGTGGGATACAGTTTAGTGTAAGGAGAACATATATATGTGTGTATGTATACTAATTTTTTATGACTGAGAGTTTACTTAACACCTAAATACATTTTGTCCTGTTTCAAGTTATAATTTGAAATGTTAATGGCCCAATTCTCCTCTTGTAATCCCACAGCAGGGTTATCCCACAGCAGGGTTTCTCAACCTTGGCACTATTGATGTTTTGGACCAAATTATTCTTTGTTATTAGGGGTGTCCTGCATCCTGGAGGATGTTTAGCGGTGTCTTTGGCCTTCACCCACTAGAGGCCAATAGTACTGTCCTCCTCTCACACACACACCTGGAGTTGTGACAATCAAATTACTTCAGATACTGTCAAATGTCCTTTGGGGGCAAAACCAGCCCTGGTTGAAAACCACTATTTTGCTGCATTGCACTCTCTTCTCCAGGTAGCACCTTAGTTAGAGCAAGGCTTGGTTGAAAGGCCATCTTTCTAGCCATATCTAATTGCCTGGAGAAGCAGCTGTCAGCAAGGACCCTTTTTTAATAATATGTCTATAAAAGAAGTCCAACAAAGCACTGACTTACGGATCCTCCAGTACTTCCTGATGGATCCCACGACATTAGTCCTGCCAAGGTTACATATGGCCTTCCCTCCCAGAAATTAAACATTCCTTGTATTCAATTTCCTTTATCCAATTCCCCATCCCCAAGCCCACACCATAATCTGGGTGTTGATGAAGACTTATACTAACTTATGTTCTAACATATAAGTTGGAGAATTGGGCAGAGTATTTCCTAAACAAAATCCCTTATGACTCAGTTCTATCCTGGGTCCCGAGTGCAACTGTCGTTGAATGTGTGAGTGATCGTTTGAGGAAAGTACTTGATGTAACCAATTGTGCATAATCCTACTGTTTGCACTTGTGGGAGTTAAGTGAAAAGGATAAATGTACTAAAAATAAATGATATGGTAATAAAATAAGTGATAATGTGTAATTGGGGTGTCTAGTGCTTCAGCAATTTGGTCTATTAAGGGAAGTCATCAAAATTCAGAGTCAAAGCAATGACTTTGTAAAATTCTTGATTTATCTTCTAAAATTGAGAACTTTACATGTACTTTTTTGTCCTGAGACTTAGAGCTCCCAGAAATACGAATTTTATCAAACATAAGATTATGCTTTATAAATAATGTGAAATTGGAGATGACTATGAGCTATCAGACCATTTCCAAAAAAACATTAGATGCTCTACTCTTATGAAATAAGTTATTTAATAGTTGAATAAATTATGGTGGTTTTTGCATTTGCTTTTGTTAATCAGAATTTTTGAGCCCCCATGGGATGCAGAACACCATATTTAGGCATTTTGAAGGAGAAGCATAAAATTAGATTTCCAGGTTGCAGTGGTGTGCTGGTAAAGGCTTAACGACTGCTTCCAGGAAAGACAAAACAAAAAAGCCCTACTTTGTAGCACTTGCTGGTTTCCACCATGGCCAATTTCAAGCCCCCACCGTGATGGCACTGAACGTGGATTTGGATAGAGATAGGCAGACTTGGTTTCACCGAGCCAGTAAGCCTCTTCCAGCACACCACTGGCAAGTTTTGATGTAAGGCCTTCATGTGTGCACCTTTAGATGATCCACACATCAAATAATTAAAGTAGCATATAGTGCAATTTATCTCCAAATGTTAAGTCAGAAGATTATAAAATGAGCACAGAAATGTTCAAAGGTGCTAACAAGGGAGCCAGTATGTTTGGGTCTTTGGATACTTCCTGGGGACTTTGAATCTGTGTTTAAGGCCCTGAAAGAATGACTTACCATCTTAAGCGTAAGAAATGGGGTGAGCAAAAGCCTACAGACAGATAAGCTTTTCCCTCAGGGGCTGCAAATAAATGAATTTGGCCCAACTAGAGGGTTCATTGCAGGTGGAGGGCCCAAGAACTCAGAATTAGGAGAAAAAGAAATAATTGTTGATAATGTATATGAGGCTAAGAAAAATGGCCCAGTTGCTTCCTGATCAGATCAGGACATGTCAGGTTAAAAACATTTCAAAAATGATATTTATCAGCCAAGTGTAGCTGAGAGAGACTAGAGACAGAAAAACGAGGAACAATTCTGGTACTCTGTGCCCGGAGTGATAAGTAGTGTGACAGTGTAAAGGTGAAGGGGTGGCCAAGTTGGGTTTGTCAGGGAATGGGGAACAGAGAACAGGAAAGAAAAGCCAAAAATGATCAAAATAGTAACATGGCGGATAGTAATAAGAAAATTGGGGGAAAGGTCCATTTCAGCAATAGGATGATCAGTTCCTTTTTAATTCATTTTATTTCACTGATATTATCTATAAGATAAAGCGGCTAGAAAAAGGTTGGGGGATATAATAGAAGAGAAGTATTAGGGGTCATCTCCTTAACTGATATGATTTAATGAGAATCTAATGTTTTAGTGATTCTAGAAGAATCTTCAAAACCTCTTTTAGGGTATGCCAAAGGTTCAAATTCAATCATGCCCATTTTGGCATAGTTAAATGTGAAGTGTGCAGTTTAAAATTGATTTATATGTCACATGCAGTTTCCTTCTTCATAGTATTTTACTCTGCTTATAATTTTCAATTATAGGTTATGGCATACAGCCTGTTTGGGGAAAGAAAATGAAATAATGGTATTTGGTGGGAGCAAAGATGATTTACTTTCCTTGGATACCGTAAGAAAATTTCATATCTAACTATTTCCTCTGAGCAGTTTTGTTATTCAAACTAAATGGCTATTCAACTCCCACATTACAAAATATGGGAGAATATGAAATGTTATTTGATAGTATGATTAATCTTCAGAATGAGTAGCTTTTGTGAAGTATTTCAGGATATTTTGAGTTTACAAATCAAACTCATTACTTTGACTAATGACTAGCTCATTAGTCAAATTATTAAGAGGAGCTTTTAAAAGATGACCTTCTTTTTCTCTTTGAGTCTCACCATAGTATGGGTATTTATAATTTTATTAAATTAAAATATTTCCAAGTTATAATTGATATTTCATAAGAATATATATATAATGTATATGTAAGCCATTAAGTATAGTAATAAGTCCCCATGAAATTTGCTACCTCACTTAATAACTAGAACACCAGTGCTGGATTCTCCCATCAAGAAAAAAGTCGCTCAGAATTTTTAAGTGTACTTTCTTTTACTTTATGTGTCTTTTGCTGCAGCTTTACCCATCTCATATTTAAGAGTAAAGCATTGCAGTTTTAAAATTTGATAAAACTAAGGTCAAATAAATAAATGAAGAGCATTTGGAGAGTATTGTTCTTTCACTCCTTGCACCTTGGGAAATTCAGAGCACAGTGGCCACGCTCCTACTGCGTTGTGGTGGGACGGGAGCCTCAGGACTGGTTGCTCTGGTTCTCTGTAGAATGTCTGGGAGTCCGGGCTCCCTGAACTGGCAGGGATAGGAGGCACCAGCTGGAATCCAGCCATGTGAGTGCCAGCTCTCTCCCTGACATCTTTCCAGACATAGTTATCTCCAGACTTGTGCCTGCCAAGTGGCGAACCCTGAAATGAACTGGCTTCTCTCCAGGGGATTTGGCGTACTTTAAAGTTTTGAAGCCTCCAATTTAAACGTTACGTACGTTGAAAGTTTTAGAACTTTCTTTGGCTGAGAATTCAGTGCTTCAACAAAAGATTAAAACCACGACTTTGCATTTAATTAAAAAGCAAATTTTGTAGTTTGTCTTCTTTTTCTTGGCACTAGAAATTGGTAGGATACAGAGTTTATCATTAAAACAGGAATCCTAGTTAAAATCCATGATCATAAATTATGAAATTCTAAAGACTTATTTGAAAGGAGTAGGGACATTTTTCTGTTGATTCTTCCACATTAACTTTTAGATGAGAGAATCATTCAAAAAATCTGGGATCTGAAACTTCCAAATGAAGAATTCCCAGGGAATCTTGGGACCATTTGGAAAATAGAGACAAGATAAAGAGATTTTAAAATGAGAGTCATTTGGAAGAGAAAGTTCTCCTTAAAAACAAAAAAGCTTGAAAATCACTACTCTTTTCATTTTGAACTCATTGTTCCAAGAGACAAGTATCTGAGTTTTAAATTTGCAATTGTATAGGTTGTGATTAGGTAAAAACTTGGTCACTGAGAAATGGTAGTGACTACCCAAAGTTTGTGTGGCTAACAGGTGTGTTTATGTATATGTATGGGTGTGTGTGTGTGTGTGTGTGTGTATGAATAACTAAGGGGAGAAAAATTTATTTGCTGCTGTACATAATTTCTTTTACATTTACAAAATAAAAATATTAAATTATTAATGCATTTTTATTCTTTTAAACACCTTGATAATTCTTTTTTTATGTTGATTAGGGCCACTGTAATGATTTATTGATCTTTCAAACACAGCCTTATTCACTACTCAGGTAAGTAAATTTATTATATATATATATGCTATATACATATATACATACATATATAAAGGAATATCCTATATATCTTATAATATAATATCGTATGTATTAATAATTATCAGTGTAATTATTTATATAATTGTAGTTTCATACAAATTATAATATTAATTTATATCAATATATTAATATTTAATAATAAATAAAAGTATGTATTATTTATAGAATATAGTTAGTTATTAATATCTTATAATATCTTATATATTATCTTTTGTATGCTATTAAGATATGATAATTTCTTTCATCTTCCTTTTTGGGAAGTGTGATAACTTCAAGTAGTTTATGATTTGAATTTAAGAAAATGTTTGTATCTTCCTAAAAGTATAAATCAAATTTGTAATAGCCGTACACCAATGTGATTTTTAAAAATTAAAATATACAGTACAATCATATTTTTATATGGGAATATTAAACTTATTGTATTTCCTTGATTCTAAGCCTGAAATATTTCATATTTTAACTTTTCTGAAATCAGAGTGTGTCCAGTAATAGACACATATGTATATGCATTTAATTTAGTAGAATTTCTCTTTTTTTTTTTTAACACCAAAGCTATTATTAAATTGGTGGCGTGACTTATAGTGTCTTAGCTCATACACTCTTGCTTTTAAAAAGAGTATATACAAGGTTTAGTTGGAAGATTGTGGGAAAAAAATCCCTGTTTTTGGGTGTGAGGGTCAGGAGGAAGGATTTGAGTGAAGTAGAAGCTGTCCAGTGACCAAGTTTATTTTGTTTTTTTTTTTAAGATTTTATTAGAGAGAGAGAGACTGCTCCTTCTGTTACTGCAGTGGTTCCTTCTGTGCCTGCATGAAGTTCCCTCACAGAGAACTTCAAAAAGTATTGATGCTTGTGTTCCACGCCCACATTATGATTTAATTGGTTTGGGGCATGGCCTGAACTTAGGAGTTTTGGGAAGACCCCAACATAATTCTGATGTGCAGGCAGAATTTGGAAATTGCTGGTGTCATGATTATGTTGTCTTGCATTGTTATTTAACTTTTGCTGTGAACAAAACTACTTTCCCTAAGTAGATTGTAAGTTCCTTATATGCAGGGATCAAAAAATATAGTATTTGAGTGCCTGCCATGGGAAGGCACTATACCATGAAGTGAAAAGTCATGCTCTTTCCCTTAAGTTGCTAGTAATATAGAAGGCAGGTGTTCAACAACTATAAAAAAAAAATAAAATTGCTCTAAGAGAAGCACATACAAAGTTATTGGGACTACTGGCCAAGAAGACCCTCTACCCATGTGGTTAAGATGGTGAGGGCTAGGGGAGTCTTTGCAGAAGAGGAAGAGTTTGAGACAATTTTCTACGAATAAGAAATGCAAAGGTGTTAGTACAAGATACACGAGTATGGTATGTTCTGGAAACTGAATTCTTGAGTGTACCTAGACATATGCATAAGGTGGGGAGTTGGACAAGAAATCAGAAACCGTATATCATCTAGAGCCTTTGTGTTTCATGCAGATGAGTTTACATTATCTTGTGGGAGATCAAGAACCATTGAAAAATTTGGAGCAGAGGAATGAGATAATCATATTACAAATTAGAAAGCTCCTTTGAGAACAATGTGGACAAGAGATTAGAGGGATATGTGACTGTGTATGGAAAGTTAATAGAGTCTTTCTTTTTTTTTTTTTTTTTTAAAGATTTTATTTATTTGACAGAGAGAAACACAGTGAGAGAGGGAACACAAGCAGAGGGAATGGGAGCGGGAGAAGCAGGCTTCCTGCCGAGCAAGGAGCCTGATGCGGGGCTCGATCCCAGGGCCCTGGGATCTGACCTGGGCCGAAGGCAGACGCTTAACGACTGAGCCACCCAGGCGCCCCAAGTTAATAGAGTCTTGCAGTGGTCCAACACAAAGTGTGGGGCTGATCTTGAAAGTGGCCGTGAGGCTGGAGAAGGGATGGAGGTAGAATGGGCTTGGTAGGAAAATAAGAGAGAAGAATTAATAATAGAGAGTCTATAAAGAAGGAAGTGAGTTGGAAGGTGGGATGGCATAGAAAGATGAATTTGGTGTGGGGCCTTTTGAGCTCTTGATCTCAGCTCAAGTCTTGATGTCAGGGTCATGAGTTCAACCACCATGCTGGGACATGGAGCCTACTTTAAAAAAAAAAAAACCACGGAGCGCCTGGTGGCTCAGTCAGTTAAGTGCCTGCCTTTGGCTCAGGTCATGATCCCAAGGTCCTGGGATCCAGTGGGATCACTGGGATCCAGAGATCTCTGCTCAGTGGGTAGCCTGCTTCTCTCTCTGCCCGAGGCTCTGCCTACTTGTACATGCTCTCTCTCTGTCAAATAAGTAAATAAAATCAAATAAGTAAATAGAATCTCTGTCAAATAAGTAAACACAATAGGATCCCGTTGACCTTGGAACAGCACAGGCCTGAAGCGCATAGGTTCACTTAGGCACAGGTTTCTCCCCATAAATCCGCACAGCACTGTAAATGTATCTTCTCCTCCCTAGGATTTTCTTTCTTTTTAAGGTTTTATTTATTTATCTGAGAGAAAATGAGCGGTCGGAAGGGTCAGAGGGAGAGAGGGAGAAGCAGATTGCCCACTGAGCAGGGAGCGGATGTGGAACTTGATCCCAGGACCCTGAGCCAAAGGCAGATGCTTAGCCCACTGAGCCGCCCAGCCGCCCAGGGAAGCCGCCCCTTCCCTAGGATTTTCTTTCTTTCTTTCTTTTAAAGATTTTATTTATTTGACAAAGAGATCACAAGTAGGCGGAGAGAGAGGGGGGGAATCAGACTCCCTGCTGAGCAGAGAGCCGGATGCAGGGCTCAGATCCTAGGACCCTGAGATCATGACCCGAGTCGAAGGCAGAGGCTTAACCCACTGAGCCACCCAGGTGCTCCTCTGAGAAAATTTTAGTTGGTAGTGAGGTCGTCCGGCAAGAAAGAGGAGAGGTGATGATATGAACTTAAGAGGAGTGGGAGAAGACTGGAAATCACTGCCATGGTGGCTTCGGGAAGGTACGGACTAGGGCCCTGTAATACAGCCCAGCACTCGGGGCCCCGCCGAGACCGGGCAGGGAGGGCCGGTCAGCCCCAGCAGGCTCGTCTCCGCCGGCGCTAGGCTGCCGGGTGGTCCGCACGGGAAGGACGCGGTGCCACGTCCACCCCCGGTTGGAGTTTAGTGTCCCCAAGGCACGCTGGGCAGGAGGAGTCCAGCTGCGGGACAGAGAAGAAGCGCAGAGGCCCTGGGCGGGGCGGGAAAGGAAGCTAAAGCCGGAGGGGCCGTGGCGGCCGCAGAACCGGGAAGAGCGCGGGGAGGAAGGGAGTGCGCGGAGGAGCGGGACACAAGGCTGTGCTACGGCAGGAGAGGGTGGAAGCGGAAGATCTCAAAGGCGGACCTGTCCTGTTTGAGGTTGGAAAGACTAATCGGGTTTCCCACACGAAGTCCGCAGGGACGGGGTGAAGGAGCAGGTCAACAGGGGCGACCATGGCAGGCGGAGAGACGCAGCCCGGGGGCCGCAGGAGGAGCGAGCGCGGCGGCCCTGGATGGTGCTGCCCGAGACGCGGGCGGGCTGCACTCCTCTCCAGAAGGCCGCCTGGAGCCCCGGGCCGACGGATCCGTTAGAGCAGGGAAGCCAGCGGCTGTTCCAGAAAGTGCGGAGCTGGGATGGGCAGATGAAGAAGCCCCAGCAGAGGAATGAGGGAAACCAGGAGGACAGACTGCCTGGGCTTGTGTGTGAGTCTGGACGGAGGCGGACCCTCGACCTCAGGCCAGTGCCTCCCTGAGTGCGACACACGGAGCTCACGCCGAGCCTATTCTCCTGCGGCAGAACTTGACTGTAAAAGTTGAGCCGGGCTGGCTCAGTAGGTGGGGCCTCGACGCTTGACCTAGGGATCGTGAGTTTGGGCCCCACCTTGGGTGTGGAGATTACTTTAAAAAAGTCTTTTTTAAAAGCCTTGAATCTAAACCTAAACCTTGAATCTAGCAGGAGTTCAGTGGCATTATCGCGTGCGGCATATCCCCGCAGCCCACAGCGCAGCCTGAGCCGTCTTTTTAGTATCTTAAAATTTTCAGTAAGAAGACAGTAGCACTTAGCGTGTTGAGAAAATGGGAAAAAACAAAAGAAGAATAGGATGGATAGGACGTGGTTCCTCATCTCAAAGAACTTACAGGATGTGATGTATTTGTGGGATCATGCTCATCATACATTTGGTTACATACATAGTTTTAGAAAGAAATACCTCCGTTACTTATTCTGATGAAAAATAAGATGTATCTACCAAGAAAATTCATACAATATGAAAAATATATGGGGAAAGAAAGCCGTTACCTACAATGATCACTTAACAGCTTGATGTTTATCCTTCCACACTTTAAAATGAAAAAAGTTGTGGACTTACCGTGCTAAGAGGTCATTGAAACCTTAGCGAGAACAGTATACACAGGTGTGTGTGTGCATGTGTGTGTGCGCTTGTGTATAGTCAGATTATGCATCCTGTTTATAATCTGCTTTTGAAACTCATATTGTGAGTATATTTCATGTAGATATATAATCATTCAGTGATTTATGTATGTAATGGCTATATAGTATTTCATGGAAGTTATAATTTACTTGCTAGGCTATTAATATATATTTAGGATATCTAAAATTTGGGGCTATTATAAAAATTATGTATATAGTATTCTTGTATGTGCTTTTTGGAAAACTTGCACATCTTCTCAGGAGGAAATTCCTAGAAGGGATGTTGGTGGATCAAGGCATATGCACATTTTATACTGTGATGAGTCAGTGGCTCCCACTGCCCTTAGCAAACTGCAGATTCCTTACCATGCTGTTTCCAGCCTCCACCTATCTCTCTTCCTCATTCTTTTGCCATGTCCCCCCTCCTTCCCCACACACCCTTGCCAGAGCTATATTTGAACCTCTCAATTGCAGTTTCTGTAATAAATCTTATTTCTCATTTCTCGGGCTTTGCAGGTGTGGTTCCTCTACCGTGAAATACTTTTATTTGTTGTAACCCTCAAGGTCTCAGCTTGGGACGTACCATCTGGAAGGTTTCCCTTGCTGTAGTTCTCTTGGTTATTCTTCCTGAGTCCCCTACAACCCCGTACCTGTTGTGGAAATTTCATGTTATCCTAGTCACAGCATTGTTTATCTTCACTGAAGTGTAATCTCCTTGGAAGCTGAAATAGTGGGAGGCACCTAAGTGGCTCAGCCAATTAAGCATCTGCCTTTGGCCCAGGTCATGATCCCAGGGTTCTGGGATGGAGTCCCGCCATCAGGTTCCCTGCTCAGCAGGGAGGCTGCTTTTCCCTCTCTCTCTCTCTCTCTCTCTGCTCCTCCCCCCCCCCATGCTCTCCTTCTCTCTCTCTCTCTCAAATAAATAAAATCTTTTTTTTAAAGTTGAAATGAGGGTTTCCTCAAGATTGGATTTCCTCCTCCTAAGTAGTGTACTCAAATATTTGTTGAATCAGTGAATGAATTGTAATGACAGAGTCCACCTCCTCATCTGACTCTTCCCTCCCCCATCGTGAACTTGGGCAGGGCACAGGAGCTCTTGTGCTACCAGAGCCGCCCAGTTAAGTTTACATCAAGTGTAAGATTCATGTCATTTGCTTGTACTTCTCCTGTATCTATGTAGAACATTTTCACTCTCCTTACTTAGAGTTGTCACAGAGTAGAGAGAAAAGAGTTCATGAAAGTATGGAAGAAGATATAAATATCTAGAGTATAAGTCTTTATAAAATGACAGCTGGGGTAAACTACAGCAGAATCAAATGAATCTATCTTTAAAACATTTTAAAAAGATTTACGTACCTTTTTGATTAAAAGTTTAAAAGTTTATCCGTTGAGATTTTGTTTATTTGGCAGAGAGAGACTTAGCCAGAGGAGGAACACAAGCAGGGGGAGTGGGAAAGGGAGAAGCAGGCTTCCAGCTGAGCAGGGAGCCCAATGCAGGGGCTCTTTCCCAGGACCCTGGGATCATGACCTGAGCCAAAGGCAGATGCTTAACGACCGAGCCACCCAGGCGCCCCAAAAGTTTATCCATTGAAATAGATGCTTTCTTGATAATTCTCAAGCAAGTTTCTTTTGGTTTAAAAAACAAAATCCTCTTCAGCATAGCTTAAGATAAAAAGAGAACTGTATTTGGAAGGACACACTCTCTAGGAGAATCAAAGGGGACAAAGTGAACATGGGGGGGGGCGTGGGCAGCAGGGGTGGAGCTCAGGTGGTCTCTCATGGGCTCCTTCTATATTCTTCCTCTTCATTCCTCTCCTCAGATCTGCTCTCTCTGGGTCAGTGTAAGTGCAGTGTGCCAGTGTGGTGAGTTACAGTGTGGGGATGGGGAGGACCAGGCCCTGTGGCATAAAAATGGATGTTAGATACTTCATCTTGGGGTGATGGAAGAAAAAGGTAGTTCTCAGAGAAGATTAAATGGTTTTTGGACTGGAAGGATAAATGAAAAATGATCTGCTATAGACTACCCTGCTTTGAAATTAAGTCTGAATCTTTTCTGCTTAAATAACATTATGCGTGGTGCATGGTAAATTGTCATTTCTGTTTCTATTGGATTTTGGCCAGATATGGCCTCTGTGCTATAAAAATATGTAATTACTGGGAAGAATGCCTATCTTATCATGTCCCAAACAATACAGAGGAAATACATTAGCATGTAAAAATTTTATAATCATTTTTATGAAGAATACTTATCTAGAAATATTTTATAACTTCAGGTTCAAAAACTAACAATTCTGTTATGTTTTATTTACAGGTCATGCCTTGACTGCATTGGCAAAAATGCTTTAATTTTAGAAAGTCAGATATCTTTATTACCTCCTAAACTTCTGCAACAAGTACTCAAAAAAATAACATTTTGGACTGCAGCTAATCACCGAGAAGAACAAAAAGCCCAAAAAGAAGACACAGAAAATAAGTATCAGTGGATCACTAGCAATTAAATTGTTACATACTCTATATATTTAATATGTGTAAACATTTTAATCAGACTGTATATTTACCCCCCCAAATCGGAGGCTTAATTTAGAAGATAAAATTTGAAACAAAATGCTATGTTAAAGTGATTATATGTCATGGAATATATGGGAATAAGATGTTAATGGAAGATTAATTTATATTTATAAACTAATTTCCTAATAAGCTGCAGGAAGAAATATACTTTCTGAAAGTAAGTACAATTGTAAGCGCTTTTTAACACACTGTACCCTTTACTGGAAAGTTTATATGAATTCGAGGAGAATGAGAGATTAACCCAAGGACTGTAGAAATCTCCCAACATAGTAATAGATAGATAGGTAGGTAAAAACACTACATCAGCTTTCAGAAAGAATGGATTTTCTCAAGTCACTTTAAAATTATCTACAGCTTCCAAAAAAAATAATAAAATTATCTATAGCTTCTCTTTAAATAACCCAGTTATTTAAAAACTTCTCCTTGAATTACTGATCCAGCCAAGCCAAAGGGTAAAACGGGCAAAGCACTAGCAGGTGTTCAGGACGGGCCTCCTGCCCTTCAGCGCTTACCTAGCGAAGTCTCTCTAAGCATCATCGTAACTTTTCCTCACCTTTATTTGAGGAGTGGAATAAATGTCTTCAGTTGTCTTTCCATTACCCCTAAGTTGTTAATTTGTCCAAATTGATAGATATAAAGACCATGTTTTAAAATATCTAAAGTGGAGGTTTACTTATCATACAGACTTTGAAATATTGAGAAGCAGTAGATGTATTAACTTTTCAGACACATTAAAATATATTTTTGCCTTGGAAGAATGCTCCTAAAGTAGTTTTTGTAGGTAATGAAATGAGTGGTAACCTAGTAATTTGCCTGTGTAGAAACCCTGCTATTTGGCCCACACCACCCTACAGAGCTGGTCCTCAAGACCCACGATACCGGAAATATGATCTCTTCCCACTGATTGTCAGTATTAACTGCCTCTACACAAACAGCCCGCTGTCTTTATCTTTATATTCCTTAAACTAGTACTTTTGCCATAATTAAGAAATTACTCATATTATCAGTTGTACCCTTCCATTGAATTACTAATAACAATGAATTATTTAAAGGCTCAGTACATGAAATTATTCTCCCTAACAGCACCATTCAAGTTAACTCTAAAATTTAAAACATTAGAGAGAATATATTCCTATATTGAAATAGATACATAATTTATAATAATTATAGTAGCTTATAGTAGCTCATTAAATTTTATATATATATTTTATATATATGTATATACGCACAAACATATACATATGTGTATATACATATATATATATACCGTATTTTGGATGTGTAAAGCTTCTATTTATGTACTGAAATACTTTGTGCTTAAATTTTATTTATTATATGAACCATATAGATATACTATTTTCCTAGTTTTGTTAGTGTGAACCAGTCATTAGAGTTGATGGTACAAACAATATTTCAGTGTAAGTTTTCTTTTCTTTTTTTTTTTTTTTTTACTATTTTTAGGCTGAATAACAGATTTAGAAAATGAATCTCGCAGGTGATATACATCTTAGAAGTACTTATTACATGAACTTCTGTTATCAGCATTGTTAAGGGAAAAAAATATCAAAACCTATTGGACAGTGATAGAGTGAATGGAATGAAGATCTTTTAAGATGTGAATCATGTGAATTTAAATTCTAGATTATGCAGATGCCTTCTGTAGCCTCTTAGAAAAGCACTTCTGGTTTGAGGTGGTTTACTTTTTTTTTTTTTTATGGTATGTCAGTCACCATACAGTACATCATTAGTTTTTTTTTTTTAATTTATTTATTTTTTTCAGTGTTACAAAATTTATTGTTTTGCACCACACCCATGTAATACGTGCCCTCCTCAATACCTACCACCAGGCTAGCCCACCCCCCACCCCTGCCCCTCCAAAACCCTTAGTTTGTTGCTCATAGTCCACAGTCTCTCAACATCATTAGTTTTTGACATAGTGTTCCATGATTCATTGTTTGCGTGTAACACCAAGTGCTCCATGCAGTCTGTGCCCTCCTTAATACCCGTCACCAGGTTCATCCATCCCCCTACTCTCCTCCCTTCTAAAACCCTCAGTTTGTTTCCTGGAGTCCACAGCCTCTCATGGTTCATCTCCCCTTGATTTCCCCCCCTTCATTTTTCCCTTCCTTCTCCTAATGTCCTCCGTGCTATTCCTTATGTTCCACAAGTGAAACTGTATAATTGACTTTCTCTACTTGACTTACTTCACTCATCATAATCTCCTCCAGTCCCATCCATGTTGATGCAAAAGTTGGGGATTCATCTTTTCTGATGGCTGAGTAATATTCCATTGTGTATCTGGACCACACTTACAAGATTAAAAGTTGGATTAGTTCCCTCAAAATAAACTATCATTTAGGCTTCAACAGAAATCTATTATCTGTGGCACACAAAACTTTTGACTTAATATACTGTGCTGCTTAGAGAGCTTGTACGTCTTGAGGTAGGAGCCCCACAGTGGGAGGGGCAGGTCATTCTGATCTTTACCTTCAAGCTCCAAAAGTTGGCTTAAACCAGAATTGGGTTCTCTGCTGTTAGGAGATGTAGAAATTCTGGGAGCCTGCAAAGCCTGTTTTGAAGGCTCAAAGCCAAGCAGTATTAATTCCTTACTTCTCACCAGCTAGTGGTTTACTATCAATTTTGTGCTGCTGATCTCCTCAGCGTGGAGGAGCCCAAGACAGCGACACCTCATAACTTCCTCTCTGAGCTCCCCTCATGGGCTCCCTGTTTGAAAAACGACTCTACAGGTGTTGATAGGTTTTGTTTTTTTTTTTTTTTTAAGGTGGTTCACAGAATAGGTTTCTAATCTGGTTCTTTAGGAAAAAGATTTCCAGCCGTCTATATTATGGATAGTCTCAGGATATTCTTCCCGTTGTCAGGAAGAATTCTTTTGAGTATTACCATCTTTAGTAGGATATAGTCAGTAACACATCAAAGTTAGGGTACATTTTTTTCCAAGTAGTATCTTTGTGCGCACACCTTTAAAATATGATTAGCCTTTGGACAGAAGTGTAAAATTATTCTTTAGAATTTTGTGCCTTCTGTCTAGGCACAAAGTAATGCTTTCACTAATACATTGTGTGTGTGTGAGAGAGAGAGAGAAATAATATAAACTAAGATAGAATAATTTTCAGGACAGTATATACTATCTGACAAGTTAAAATTTTTGACATCAGAGCATTTCAAAAGAAAAGCAATTTTAAGAAACATGATGCCCACCTTGTGTGTGTGCACACACGCACACACCTGTTTTTTCATTGTATTAATGTGATTATATTGGAATTTCCGGTTTGATGAGGTTGTCACACAGTCCAGCATGTGGCAACAGCAAGAACATTTTCTGTCACCTCATTATAGACTGAATGTATTTCCCCCAAATTCATATATTGAAACTCTGATCCTCAGAGTTTGGAGGTGGGGTATTCAGGAGGTAATTAGATTTAGATGAAGTCATGAATGTAATGACCCCATGATGGGATTATTGTCCTTCTAAGAAGAGGCAGAGACTAGAGCTCGCCCGCTCGCTTGCTCACTCCTGTCATGTGAGGAAGCAATGGGAAGGCAGCCATCTGTGAGCCAGGAGGAGGGCCCCTACCTAGAATCAAACCTGCCAGCACCTTAATCTTGGACTTCCTGGTCTCTAGAATGGGGAGAAATAAATGTTTGTTGTTCAAACCATCCAGTCTGTGGTATTTTGTTGTAGCAGCCAAACTAAGGTGGACCTTAGTTTGGACCTAAAGTGGACCACCTAAGCTAAGGTGGATAGCTAAGAAGTCCAAAGTTTATGTTAGGGTTCACTCTTGGTGATATACATTCTATGGGTTTAGACAGATGTGTAATAACAGGTAACTACCATTATAGGAGCATATAAAATCGTTTCACTGTCCTAAAAATCTGTGCTCTGTTTTCACTTCTCCATCCGCACTAACCCCTGGCAACCACTGATCTTTTTACTCCATAGTTTTGCCTTTTCCATAGTCATATAGTTGGAATCATACAGTGTGTAGCCTTTCCAAGTTGGCGTATTTCAGTAGCAACAAGCATTTAAGTTTCCTCTGTAGGTTTACAGGACTTGAAAAGATAGCGCATTTCTTTTCAGCACTGAGTAACATTCCATTGTCTGGATGTACCAGAATAATTCTTCTAGGATTTTCTAGATTTTGGGATATCTAACTACTATTGAGGACAATCTGGTATGATGTTGGAAAGTAGTTGTGAGAAGAGGCATCATTTCCTTGTTCCTGATCTTATTAGTAGGAACACTTTGAGTTTCTCACCACTAAGTATCATGGGAACTGTAGGTTTTTGTAGATGTTCTTTAGCAAGTTGAGGAAGTTCCTCTCTATTCCTAGTTTGCTGAGTATTTTTCTTAAAAGATTTTATTTTTATTTATTTGAGAGAGAGAGGAGAGCACGAGTGGGAGTGGAGGAGAGGAAGAGGGACAAGCGGACTCCACACAGAACATGGAACCCATGCCTGAGCTGAAGCTGAGTGGGACGCCTAACCGACTGAACCACCCAGCTGCCCCTTCCCTTGCTAAGAGTTTTTATCCTGAATAGGTGTTAATAATTTTTCTGCCTCTATTGATAGGATCAATTGATTTTTCTTTAGCTTACTGATATGGTGGATTCCTTTAGCTGCTTTTTGAATGTTGAACAGCCTTACATACTGGGGATAAGTCTTACTTGATCATGGTGTATCATTTTTTAATTTTATTGGATTTGATTTACTAGTATTTTGGTGAAGATTTTTGCATCTATGTTCATTAGCAATACTGGCCTGTCATTTTCTTTTCTTGTGATGTCTTTGTCTGGTTTTAATATTAGGGTAATGTGGGACACCTGGGTGGCTCAGTCGGTTGAGTATCTGCTGTTCGCTCAGGTCATGATCCCAGGGTCCTGGGATCAAGCCCTGCATCAGGCTCCCTGCTCATCGGGAAGCCTGCTTCTCCCTCTCCCACTTTCTCCTGCTTGTATTCCCTCTCTAGCTGTCCCTCTGTCAAATAAATAAAACCTTAAAAAAAATATATTAGGGTAATGCTGGCCTCAGAATGAGTTAGGAATGTATTCTGCTTCTATCTTATAAAAGAGAGTGTAGAAAATTGATATCTATTCCTTAAATATTTGTTAGAATTTACCAGTGGACCCATGTGGGCCTGTTGTTTTCTTTTTTGGTAGGTTGTTATTCAATTTCTTTAATAGACCTAGGCTTATTCAGATTGTCTATTTTTCATGTGAGTTTTGGCAGATTAGATTGTGTCTTTCAAGGACTTGGTCCATTTCATTTAGGTTATCAAATATAGGGGCAGAATTGCTCATAATATCTCTTTATTCTTTTAATGTTCATGGGAGCTGTAGTGCTGTCCCCTATTTCATATCTGACGTTAGTAATTTATGTCTTTTCTCTTTTTTTCCTTAGCCTGGTTTAGCGGCTTATTGATTTTATTGATCTTTCAAAGAACCAGCTTTTCATCTTCTCTGCTTATTTCTTATTCTCAATTGCACTGATACAGCTCTAAATTTTTATTAATTTTTTCCACTTGGATTTAATTTGCTCTTCTTTGGTTTCCTAAGATGGAAACTTAGATGATTGATTTTTTGACCATCTTTTCTTTTTTTTTTTTCTAAAGCTGTCTTCCCTGTTTTTTTTTTTTTTTAAAGGTTTTATTTATTTATTTGACAGAGAGAGAGAGATCACAAGTAGGCAGAGAAGCAGGCAGAGAGAGAGGAGGAAGCAGGCTCCCTGCTGAGCAAAGAGCCCAATGCGGGCCTCGATCCCAGGACCCTGAGATCATGACCTGAGCCGAAGGCAGAGGCTTTAACCCACTGAGCCACCCAGGCGCCCCTTGACCGGCTTTTCTAATATACGCATTCAGTGCTATAAATTTCCCTCTAAGCACTGCTTTCACCCATCCTGCAAATTTTGATAAATTGTACACATACGGGCACTGACTTGGCAAGGAGTTTCAGGCTATGAAAATTTGAATCAGGAAAACCTTTGTTATTGTTCAAAGTATTCCTTCCAAGTAGTGGTCACAGTATGAAAGTGGGGGAAAAGACAGGATAAATCAGCCTCCTTTCACCAAACACATACAAGTAAAAGAGGCTCCATGATATGGGATTTAAGATGTATTCCTGTCCAACTCTATTTTACAGGTGAAAGAAATCAAGTTTCATTTTCTTGACCTAATTGAAATGTATCATATAAATTACAAGACAAAACAGTAACTATGTGTGTAAACAGGATTTGCCATCCCCCCTTAAGTGCTGGGCAGTGATGGTTTCTGATGTACTTTTTAAAAGATTTTATTTGAGAGAGAGAGAGAGAGACGGCGAGAGAGGGAACATAAGCAGGGGGAGTGGGAAAAGGCGAAGCAGGCTTCCCGCAGAGCTGGGAGCCAGATGCGGGGCTCGAGTCCAAGACCCAGGGATCATGACCTGAGCCAAAGACAGATGCTTAAGGGCAGAGCCACCCAGGCGCCCCTGATGTACTTTTTGAGGAGGACAACTTTTCAAACTGGGTGAAGGATGCTGCACTACGATCTCTGCTGAGCCAGAAGAGCTCAGCGAGCGGAGGTGCCAGGAACCGCTCTGAGGGCAGGGGGGACGCGAAGTCCCGAGCCCCCTACGAACCCGAGCGCGAGCAAGCGGGCTGGCAGCAGGCGGCAGGGCCACGCGCCACGCGTGACCACAGGAAAACAGGGCACGGACTCCTCTCTTGGAGAAACAGACTAGAAACTTACTGAGCAATGTCACTACCCTTTTCGGAGTGTGGACCCTTTGAGAACATTCCTCAATCACAAGAGGAGGACTTCTCGGTGAAAAAAAAAAAAAAATTTTATTATTTTTTATTTTTTTTGGTGCGAGAACGCGGTTACAGTTCTTCCCATCCTTGCAGCGCTCGCAGTGAAAGGAGGCTCGGAGCACGTCCGGAGCTCGGTCGCACACCGCTTCGGGGCCCGGCCGGCAGCCGGCCAGCGAGCGGCGGCGGCGGCGGGAGGACCGGCGCTGGGGGCGCTGAGCGCCGGCCGCGCTTCCGGAGGCCGGCGGCGGCGTCAGCGGAACGGGCGGTTCCGGCCGCGGCGTAAACAAGGGCCGGCGGCGGCGGGCGGCGAGCTGGAGGCGGGGCGGGCGGGCTGGAAGCTCGTCCTGGCGCCGAGTGGACCCCCTTTCCGCCGTGCTCCCGGCGGGACCCCGTTGCCGCCGCCGTCGCCCCCGGCCCGCGACCCCGCGGCGCAGCCCAGGCGGCCGAGAGGCTGTCCTCGCTGAGGAGGGCCGGGAGGGCGCGGGCGGCGAGCGGCCGGCGGGCGAGCGGCCTTGACGCCGTCCCTTTCGCCGCCGCCTTCTGCTCGCCCCTCGCCGCCGTGCATTTCTCCCTTTGCCTTTGTCTCTTCCCCCCTCGCGCGTGTGAGGATTGTTGGTGAACAAAAGTGCAGCCTCAAGATGGCTGATGGCAACGAGGATCTGCGGGCGGACGACTTGCCGGGGCCAGCCTACGAGGGCTACGAGTCCATGGAGCTCGCCTGCCCCGCCGAGCGCAGCGGCCACGTAGCGGTGGGCGACGGGCGCCACATGTTCGTCTGGGGCGGCTACAAGGTCAGTGGGCGGCCGGCCGCGGCGGGCGTCCCTCGGCTGGTCCCCGAGGCCGGGTCGGCGGGGAGGCCGGAGCGGCCGTCCGGGGGGCGCCCCCGCGACGCGACTCTGCATCTTCGCGCGAGCGGGGGGCTCCTCGTCGGTCCCCCAGCCCGTCCCGGCGCGCCCGGGCTGTTGTCACGCCAGCCCGCCGCTTCCAAAGCCCGCGCGCCCCCGACCCCGCGCGCGGGGGCCCCGGCGGCCCTGGGCGCTGGTGGAAGTTGGAGCGTTATTTGGGGGAGGGCGCGCTGGACGGCGCACGACCCCGAGGCGTGTTTTATTTTAAAAGATTGGTGGGGTAAGAGAGGTGACGTGTGATGTCACCCTTAACCGTTCATCGGACTCGCTGAGGAGCACTTGACGCTCTGAAGCTGAGGTCATTTGACCCGCGGATTCTGTTGCTCGCTTATGGGGTAACCGAGGTCTAGGAAAACTCCCTGGAATTCCCGAAAGCCGTAGGAATCGCCTTATTCCACCTTCCATCCTGCTCAGGAGTCGTAGCTGCACCTGTGCAGATGGCCGTCACCTGTTGTTTGAACATTGCAAGGCTGGTTTCCTTTTGGTTTCAGCTGAGAAAGGGTTGACATCTGGAAGAAACCCTTATTAAGAAAAGTAACGGCAAGGGCTCCTCCAGTAACCAAAAAACCAGCAACAATTGTAACCACCAAATCAGCCCTTTGACCCCTAATCATAAGCAATGTGATTAGTTACCATTTAAGAGCTAGTTGCATTTCTTGCTGCCTCTGGCTGGGGAATCCTACCCAGATGTCTCCTGTTTAAACCTTGTTCACTAGTTCCGCCCTTCTGCTGTTAGAGCTTCCCAGTAACACTCCACGTTCTAGAATTGGCTCATTGCATTTACTGGGGTGGCTCTGATCCATTACTACCAAAAATACTTTTTTATTCCGTTTTGGTCTTAAAATTGATCTCCCCACCCCCATTTGCTTGAAATCTGGTCCACTATAGCTGTGCCTTTGATGACTTATTTTGACTCTGGTAATAGATTAAGGCTTCTGGCACAGCTGACCTGATAATAGGTGATAACTGTCAGAAAAGGCAGATGGAATAAACTGCTATGGCTGTCCTGATGAATTCATTTAGTTTAACAAGAGCCTTTTTTTTTTTTTTTTTGCCAGCCCTAACTAATCTGCAGTGCTTCTTCAGGGTCCAGTGAATAGGTGTTTAGAGGAGGGTACTTGGTAGGAGGAAGGGACAGGTATGTAGGGACGCTTATTAAAATATAAATAATTCCATTGGAGAAGTGAACCTGTTAGTCAATCACACTTTGTTCTAAGCTACTTATTCATAATTCTGTTTGTAAAAGTCAGCATTGAGGGAATGGGACTTAACTTTGGGGAGTGGGGCTAGGGAGGGTTGTCAGGAAGATTTTTGATGGTGACTTTTTGAGGGCCTGGATGCCTAGGACTTAGGCAGGAGGGAGGCATGATCAGTGAAGTCAGCGGGTGGTTCCAAAACAAGCTGTCCTCAGTATGTTGGCTAGAACCCTGAGAAGCCTTGGAGATACGTTTTGAAGCCAGTAAACCTTAGCTTCCTGCACAGTAGTCTGTTCTCCTCTTCGAGCAAAGCTGGTCTACCCAGGTCAGCCTGCTGTCTTGCTTCCAGCTTTCTCTTATAAGTGGTGGAACAGAAAATGTTTAAATGGCCACCTCCTAGATTTCTGTATACTACTTACTATACAAGCTTATTCCACTCTGACACCCATTCTCTGCGAACTGTTATTGTTCACCATTTGTTGATATTGTTCAAAAAGTGATCAGGGAGGTTCAAAAGTAGTGGAGGTTGGGCCTTCATTGCAGTTGCAAATTCAAGGAAAGGAAGGTTGAATCCTGGTTCCATTATTGCTTACAAGTAACCTTGGGCAAATTACTTACTTCTCTTTAAAAAAAATTTTTTTTTTTCTTGTAGTAACTGCTTTTGAGGGTTGTTGAGAGGATTAAATACAGTAAAAAGTGCTCAGCTAGTTCTGACATATGATAAGCTCATTCTGTTAAGAATCATTACCTGAAGGGAACTGGAGCAGAAGAAGGAACTTAAAATTTTGCATATAGACTTAATTGCACATGTGCAGTTCTGCCCCCTCTGTTTCTTGGTGGAGAAATGGATGAAAGGAGAAAATGGCTAGAAAGTGACATCGCGTGTTAGTGGGTCAGGCACTTACACAGTAGACCAGTCTGTAGCGTGTAAGCCATGGCACAGGTAACCTCTCCTAAAGTCACGCAGCTGAAATTTGGAGCATGGTCTGGTCAGCATAATGTGGCCTTGGAGATCTCCCATCGCAACTGCTGTACCAAAAGCCTGAATTAAGGGTTGGGTTGTCTAATAAGCATTACCTTGAGTATGTGGCATGGGGTAGGGAGGGTTGTCCATTTGATGGAATTGAATTTTAAGACCTATTTAACTTCTCATAACAATATCTCAAGACAGATATGAAAAGTATACAATAGTGCCTCTTTAGAATACCAATTATTTTTTATATTTGCTATTTTCTTGTTCTTAGAGTAATCAAGTCAGAGGATTATATGACTTTTATCTGCCTAGAGAAGAACTATGGATCTACAACATGGAGACTGGAAGATGGTAACTGTGGATATTATGAGGGAGACTAAAAAGTTCAAATAAGGTTGCAAATAAAAAGAAACTCTAGTGGTGTCTGGGTGGCTCAGTCAGTTAAGTGTCCAGCTCTTGGTTTTGGCTAAGGTCATGATCTCAGGGTTGTGAGATCAAGCCGCAAGTTAGGTTCCGAGTTCAGCAGGGAATCTGCTTGAACATTCTCTCCCTCTCCCCTCTCTCTCTTTAAAATAAATCTTAAACTCTGTAAAGCCCATTCTATTGGAAAAAAAATATTTGAAGATGCAAAACTGTATGTTCTAAAAACAATGTTCTGCTAGTTCAGCTTAGCTGCTAAGCTTAGGTATATTAGCGATTCATCAGTAGTGTAGTAATTTGGTACTTTCATGAGCTTGGAAGACACTTCTATTCAGGGCTCTATAAAGTGTCCTTGTAATATTAAAGAAGTAGAGGCTTCAGATCCTGGAACGGAAATAGAAAGTTCCATACATATTTTTTCAAGATGTTGTATCTTCTGTTATATGGTAAATGAGAAAAGGATTTCTAGATTGTATCTGCTAGAAATAAAGGTGGCATTCTGATGAGCTCTAACGTTAAAATTTCAATGCAGATCTCTTTAAAATACTTAAAAAAAAAAAAAAAAAAACTATTAACCTAAATTTGCCTTCCATACAACTGGGGATATTCTGAAAAGATCTTTTGCCAGTCTCCTAACAGTGGTACTCAAGAGTATGTTCTTGGCAGAATTAATATGGTTCTTAAAATGCTAGGTTAGCCATGTTTGGGGATTTATAAAGTAGTCTTCTCCATGGTTTGTTTTGTAAGAAATCTGTGCCCTTTACATATTTTGCACATTCTAGATCACAGAACTAGGAGAATAGTGGTCCTACCTAATTTAAGAGTTCTACTAAAAAGTCAAGATTATTTCTTTACCTAGCAAATCAGTGTTGATATGAGCGGTTTGCTTTTTTTTTTTTTTTAGAATTGGAAATTTATAGTAGTATTCCTTAATGGGGAATTCTACAAATTTTTAAAAACATCCATTTAAACATTCATTTAAAAACATTCAATCCTATAAAGGATTTGTAAAAATAAGCCTACCAAAACTTAAAGCTTAGCATAAAGTGATAAACTGAGCAGAAGACCTTAACCGTTCTATTAATATTCTGAATCTTAAATTTCTTAGACTTTTTGAGCCAGATTCATTTTTAGGTTCAGAATGATTTAAGGCATGCGAAGCACTCAGGAGTGCCTGGCCTACAGTAAGTACTAACTGCCTATAATTTTACATAAGGTCTGTTCATTTGAATGGCCAAAAGGTGACTGAATAAAACACGCTTGTTGAATTAATCAGTCAGGACTGGGATGAAGTCTTCCTTTGGGGTTCCTGGCTCCCTCGAACCCAAAACCAAAGAGCCACTGGTGAAGTCAGTAAAGAGCAATTTAGTTTGAGTGACACCAAATGGTGTGTTCCTGGGCTCCCGAGGCCCCGGTGTAGCAGTGGCCAGCGCTGCTGGAGAGCGGGTGAGGGTGAGGAGGCAGAACTCCTTGGGATGAATTTAGAGCTACAAGAGACCCCGGGTGTCATCCAGCTGGCCAGCCTGTTTTATTTTTTTCCCTTTATGGTGGGGATAGAAGAAAAATGAGTAAATCTTGCCATTTCTTCCCTTTTGTGAAACGTTTACATTTTTTTTCTGTCCTCAGGAAAAAAATTAACACAGAGGGAGATGTTCCTCCTTCCATGTCAGGAAGCTGTGCTGTGTGTGTGGACAGGGTGCTCTACTTGTTTGGAGGACACCATTCAAGAGGCAATACGAATAAGGTTAGTGTTTGTAAGGATATGGTTTAAGGCAATTTTACTCTTTTCCAGACTTCGGCTATCTAAGGTAAGCCTATACTTACTCCTGTTCCAGCTTAAAAAATACATGTATCTGATAATGGTATGAATGTGCATTTTAGGTTTTTTTGGTTTTTTTTTTTTTGCATTTTAGTATTTTGTCTACAAGTCTGTATTTACCTAGGCCTTTGGTAAAATCATTGGTTGATACTTATTTGCAGTAATTTCCTAAGTGGTTTGGCTTTGTGCTCTCTGCAGAGCCCTGGGGTGTTTGATAAGTATTAGTAAACCAGATGAAAACACAATGCAGTCATGAGGGGCAGGATAAAAATTAGCAGACCACCACTCAGTTATAAGGATGAGTTAATACTGACATTTTATTTATTTATACATTTTATTTATTATTTATTTGACAGAGATGACAAGTAGGCAGAGAGAGGGGGGAAGCAGGCTCCCCACTGAGCAGTGAGCCTGACTCGGGGCTTGATCCCAGGACCCTGAGATCATGACCTGAGCCGAAGGCAGAGGCTTTAACCCACTGAGCCATCCAGGTGCCCCCTGATAACATTTTATATACTAACATTCCTATAACATGGCACCATAAGATACTGTTGTTCAGAATTCCGGTGTTTTTTTCCCAAATAGGAAAAAAGATAACAGTTGTTCTCTCAAGCCAGTAAGACACAAATGTCAGTCAGAAAGGTGCATATGCTTTAGGGAGACTCATAAATTTATTTAGCAACTTGGCACCTTATACTCTGAGCACTTGGTTAGACACTGGAGACACAGAGATGAACGATACAGTCCCCTCTCTAGGAACTCACATTCTAAAAGGGACACATACAAGAAGTAGATGATTTCAGCAGCATGTAAGATACATAGGACCTGGCTCACTAAGTATAGTAGCTCAGTAAATATTGTTAAATCTGAAAAAGAAGCTTTGACATTGTTTGGCAGGATGGAGGAACAGAATAAAGTCTTCCCCCAAGAGGGTTGAACTGAATCATAATTGAAGGGGTAGCGAAGATACAGATATCAAAGGGGCAGAGGTAGAAGCCAGTATGTCTCATTCATGGAAATGCCAGGTGGTTGGAGCATTCGGCGACAGTTTCAAACTGTACTCTTAGGTGCTCTAAGGCTTTCCTTGCCAGGCCTTAGGACACCTGTGGGGTGACCATACTGGTGTTGGGCGGGCTCCAGACCACCCCTCCCGACTCCATTTTAACAAGCGTAGCTCCACTTCAGTGAGGCCCTTGCTAAGATTTTTGTTTGCAGAAAGGGTTCTGTGCCTAGAAGATTTTGTGAGGTGCAGCTGTAGGCTGTAGTGGAGCCATGTGTTTTTCAGGGCCAAGGTGGAGAGAAAGAACCTCAACCCAACGTGAAGCAGCTTGGGAATGAAGCTGTGGCTTTAGGGCACAGACAGAAAAATGGAGTAGTTAGTGTATCAAGTGGCTGGGGGTTGAGTATTTTGATTGGAAGGAAGCTTAGGAGTCTTAAAAGAAGTAAAAAGATTTTTATGTAAATATATATATAATCTTTTTACTTAAGAGTAGTAAAGTAAGTAAGGAGGAAAGTAAGAGTAGGAGTAATAAGCGCCTAAGGAAGCTTAGGAGTCTTAAAAAGATTATATCTATATATCTCAGATTTATTCAAGTGCCTAGATGGGAACCCTCTGAAAGACCAATACTTAACTGTAGCAGCTAAGGATAAATCATAAAAGATTATGTAGGCGCTTAAGACATGTTTGTTAAATTCAACTTGAAGGTGAAATTGCTGAGTTGAATTTTTTTGGCAATACCATCTTCATACCCATAAATTAGATCAGTTATGACTCAAAGTGCCTGTGTAATAAGGCACAGAATAAAAATCCACACTTTTTTTAAGATTTTATATATTTGACAGAGAGATCACACGTAGGCAAAGAGGCAGGCAGAGAGCCCTATGTGGGGCTCGATCCCAGGACCCCGAGATCATGACCTGAGCTGAAGGCAGAGGCTTTAACCCACTGAGCCACCCAGGCGCCCAAAATCCACACACTTCTATTCCTTCATCAGAAAAAATGAGGCTCTTGGGGAAAAAATGAGCTGAATAGGGTCCTCGTGACTTAGGTACTTTACCTTCTGGCATAAGTTCCTTATGTAGACTCGGACCAATAACAGTCTGTAGTTGCACTTGTAGGAGAACTGATGACATTCCTATTGTTAAATCACAATAAAATTAAATGCCAAGGTTGAATTTCTTGCACATAACCAATTCTAACTAAAACCATTGCTTCTGACAGTTCTACATGCTGGATTCAAGGTCTACTGACAGAGTATTACAGTGGGAAAGGATTGATTGCCAAGGAATTCCTCCGTCGTCGAAGGACAAACTTGGTGTCTGGGTATATAAAAACAAGTGAGTTAGCAGCCCTGGAGGTTTGAGTTTTTATGTGCAAAATGGTTTGCCATTTAAGCATCCTTAGACGATAACCACTGTAACCTTAGAACATACCTTCCGGGGCCCATATGAGAGTTAAATGAATTAATACACCAAAGTGCTTACCATAGCACCTAAGGCATAATCGGCCATAGTAGCATTATGTGAAGAAGTATTTTATATACGTAAGTGTGCCTTCTCAATCAGTAGCATGACAAAAGAAAAACTTCTTGTATTTTCCTAACCTGTGGATGTTTGAATTTTTAGTGTCTTGGTTTTTTATCAAACAGGTTAATATTTTTTGGAGGTTATGGATATTTACCTGAAGATAAAGTATTGGGAACTTTTGAATTTGATGAAACATCTTTTTGGGTAAGTGAGGTTTCGTATTTGTATATTGCCATCTTGGTATGCTGAAATAATATATGTTTGCTAGTCTTGTTCATTTTTGCCTTATTCATAAACCAGACAAAGCTATATAATTTTACAAACATTTGTAAAGTAACTCAGATTCTTACTCATTTTCTGTAGAATTCAAGCCACCCAAGAGGATGGAATGATCATGTACATATCTTAGACACTGAAACATTTATCTGGAGTCAGCCTATCACTACTGTGAGTTACTGAAGAATAATGAATTATTAAAGTAAGGCTTCTTGGAGGAGAAAGGGAGTTGGGAGGTGGCAAAAATTGACAGTTCAGGGGTGCCTGGGTGGCTCAGTCAGTTAAGCGGCTGCTTCGGCTCAGGTCATGATCCTAGGGTCCTGGGATCGAGTCCCAAATCGGGCTCCCTGCTGCTTGTGTTCCCTCTTTCTCTGTCAAGTAAGTAAATAAAATCTTTAACAAAATAAATAAAATCTTTAAAAAAAAATTCATTCCTCTTTTTCTGGAGAGAAAAGGTCCACTGTTTTCATTATTCTCCGAGGAGTCCATACCTCAGAAAAGTTTAGGGAATACATAGACTAACCAGCATCCATTATGTGATAGATGTTAAGTGGTATCGTTTTTAATTAGGTAAATGACGTAGCACTAGATTGTAACTTAAGTCACTCAAAATATTAGATTTCTCTTTCCTCTGACATAGGTGTCACATGATGTGCTACCTTTCATTTTAAAAAATAAAAATAAGCATTTTGTTAGCTAGTGCAGTCAGTAATATATCTCAAATATAAAATTACAGTTTGCAGGTCTAGTACTGCTATGGAACAGACATCTGCACTTTAGCTTAAAAGCCCAGGTGCCTTGCATATACTCATCTCATACCCAGAGAAGACTCTGGTATTTTTTAAAAATTTCTTTTATGACTTTAATAGGGTAAAGCACCTTCACCTCGTGCTGCCCATGCCTGTGCAACTGTTGGAAACAAAGGCTTTGTGTTTGGAGGCAGATATCGAGTAAGTGTATGAATAGTTTCAATAACTTGCTTTTGAGTCATTCAAAATGATAATTACTTAATTATCCTTTTTCAGGACGCTAGAATGAATGATCTTCACTATCTTAATTTGGATACATGGGAGTGGAATGAATTGTATGTATCACTTTATTTTGTTATCAGTATATAATGTACTTGTTTAAATTTTCTATAACTGAGAATTTAAATAAACATGATAACTAGATCCTTAAAGGAGTTTTTTAATTTCCTGTTCCCAAAACTGTACCTGGCACATAGCATATGCTCATTGTTGAAAAGGTCTGAAGTTGACTCTATCTTCTAAGAACATAGTTAATTCCAAAGCATGTAGCTATTAATACCAAGAAGTTGTTTAAAAGAAAACTTCTTCAGTATTTCTATTAAATAGTAGCTGCTTTTAAACACAGATATTATAACTTAGCTGCTGTTTTCAGAATTCCACAAGGCATATGCCCAGTGGGCCGATCTTGGCACTCACTAACCCCAGTTTCTTCAGATCATCTCTTTCTCTTCGGAGGATTTACCACTGATAAACAGCCACTAAGTAAGTCTTTTGAAAATACAAGAAATCATTATATATTATTCATATGTGATCTATAAATAGCCAGAAAAAGTTGGTCTATTTTAGATTTGTCAGAGGGCTATAGGGTTGGTTGGAAGGTTTGCTATTAATTTTGATTCCGTAACAAACCTGTAATTGTTTTTATATTAGGACATCCATCAATTCTATCCAGTGCAACACTTAAAAGACCAGTGAAGGATTGTAACAGGCAAAGGGCTGGCTTATTTAGTTAATTGCAGAGGGGAAAAAGAAAAAAAGACATATACTTACTGTTCGTACTGACAAACCTTTCTTGCTAAAGCTGTACCCTTTAATTATCAGCATCCTATTGACTAACATACTTCTTGGCTATTCTCTCTGTGCTTCCATCAGGTGATGCCTGGACTTACTGCATCAGTAAAAATGAATGGATACAGTTTAATCATCCCTATACTGAAAAACCAAGGTATGAAGTATTTAAAAAATAGTTCTTGTACTGAATAATTGAGGTCCATAAAGATGTACAAGACTAGTAATGAGAGAGGAAATTATGGCTGCATTAAATCCCTCATTCTTATTATAAAAATCCTGGCACTCAGGTTCACATCATACCTCGTGAAAGAAAACCACTGTTATCCTAGTATCGAATGCTTTCTTTTCTGTCACTGCATAAAAAACAGAGCTGGACTTTGGCTTTTTGCTGCTGCTTTTATCATAAAGTTGATGTTAAAATTTATAATCAAGCTCTTAAGTGAAAAGTAAACGGAGAGGAGAGAATTTCAAAACCTTAAAAAATGTAAATGGGAAAAAAAAATTAAGAACTTTTCCATCAGACTTGCAGTAGCACTGTCTAACAAATATTAAGTGAGATCACCCCAAAAGAAGAGTTTTTTGTTATTCTCAAAAAGAATTGTTACAAAACACTGCCAGAGGATATGATCTAGTCACAACTGGTATTCAAAGCACTTTTAAGTAGGTCAGCCTGTATTTTCCCCCCAAGCCTCTAATTTAAGTACACTTATGCACAAGTCCTTCATTTGGCACAAAAGTTTTTTCCATAGAATTACCAGCCCTGATATTTGGGAGTATCTCAGGCAGACTCAGCATCCTTCAGATGTTTTGTGTAAGGTCGACTGGCCCTGCCGTGAAAAGAAGATTGAGAGGGCATATACCACACATCTCCCATAAGATTTTTATTGCTAACAAAGACCTAGAGAACAGATCATTCAGTTCAGACCCCTCATTGCATAAATTAGGACTGGACCAGAGAGAGAAAATTGATAGCATCCAGATAAAACAGACATCAATTGGTTTTTTTCTGGCATTTGCTACTTAAGGTAATTGCTTCTCAACATGTTTCTGGTTTGTACTAAAGATCTCTAGTCTTCATTTCGTCATTCTGTTCTGTAGCACAAATTGTCAATTTGGTGTTTGGGTAATGTCAAACTCAAGCTTTTGTTTTAAATATAGATTATGGCATACAGCTTGTGCCAGTGATGAAGGAGAAGTAATTGTTTTTGGTGGATGTGCCAATAACCTTCTTGTCCATCACAGAGCTGTAAGTATACTACTCTAATTAAAGGACACTTCATAGTATTTCTGAAACTTATTTGTGGAGTACTTACTTTTAAATGTGTTCTTCATATCTATTTTTCAGGCACACAGTAATGAAATACTTATATTTTCAGTTCAACCAAAATCTCTTGTAAGGTAACTAACTTTCTATTAGGTACTTAATTTTAAATTAATGCTCTTGAAAAACCAGGTTTAGAGATTATTAAAGGCAATAACAAGCCTTCAATGATAGAACTAATCAGTTCCTGTGAAAATTTTTAAACTGTTTTTGAGGGGGGAGTGTTGGTTTTTCTTAAGTCTTCAAATTATTTTTCTCTTGTCCTCTTTCAGGCTAAGCTTAGAAGCTGTCATTTGCTTTAAAGAAATGTTAGCCAACTCGTGGAACTGCCTTCCAAAACACTTACTTCACAGTGTTAATCAGAGGTTTGGTAGTAACAACACTTCTGGATCTTAAGGCTTCATAGATAATGCCTCTGATCCCCTTGCATGGACAGCAATTCTGTAAACATGAGAGTGGCATCATTTGTATAATTATATGCATTGTTGTAGTTTGCAGCTTTTTGGTTTTAATGTGCATGTGAATGGCCTAGAGAACCTATTTTTGTGTCTAAAGTTTACAATAAATGTATTTAACACCAGTAACTGTCTTCTGTTAAAGCAAAAGAAAATTAATACTTGGGCTTTTTACCCAAGGAATAGTTAATTATATTTACTTTTTGGTAATTTCAGGATATATAGCTGTAGAAACATTATACTAATTACTATTACCACTATCAAAATGATGTTATTTTTTAAAATTAATATTTGTTTTTTTAATGGCAAGAGTAATCTACAACACTAGGCTGAATAATTACAAAGGTGGTTTTTTTTTTTTTTTTTTACGTTAATTTCAAATGAAAAAAATATTCTCAATAGGACTAAGCTGGTTAAAGAAATTTTGAAAGGACCAACAGCTGTTCAGTACTTGACTGTATTAATGCTTTGGTATAGGGGCGGGGCAAGTGGTCATATTGACTGCAGGCAGCTACCATCTAATCATTTAATAAGTAACAATTTTTTTAGCTCATGAAAGAATGGGAGTGATGTATGACTTAATTTTCTGCTCTGTTAGGAGAAGAGGAGCTGGGTCAGGAGTCTTTAGTGATAAGCCTAAAAGTGCACTTATGATATCATAGGTTACGATATTCTATAACATGCTGATAATTACTAGAGGTAGAAAATAAAATAGCATAAAACTGAATGGGAGTACGAGGAAGAAATCAGGATGAAAACTGAAGTTGTGTAAATGCATGGAAATGATCAATACCAATTTTTTCTAGGTGTTATTTCTTAGGTTGAATTATATGTATTTTAAATCTGGTCTAATATATTTTTTGACAAGTATAAGTAAAGGCAGAAGGTTTCCAAGACTTAATCCTAAATGTTTAACCCCCCACCACCGCATCACCAGAAAAAAACAAAAAAAATCTTCTGATTGGCCTGTGAGTAATAGATATATTAGATGTTATATACGGCAGACTACCAATAGTCTAAGCAACTGAGCCACTTCACTGTTTGACTTCTTTACAACATGAAATGAAAACTTAGTATTAGCCTCCCAAATATCAAGAAATGTAGAATAACTACAGATGTATACAATTAGCATTTAACTGTCCACAAATATTTTAGGAAATCCTATTATAGTGTTTCCTCTCTAAAAAACTGGAAAAAAAAACCAGTAAGTCCTTTTGGCGAATATAGCAAGGCAATGTTTAGTTCATTTCTTTAAATGCACAAGTCTTGTTACATGGTGTTTTCATCTCTGAACTTCCAAAAGGCTATAAAATTGGCTCTTCTCAAATATTTTAGGATTTCATTTCAGCTATTTCCTTTTTACATTCAGAAGATTGGGTGCAGACACTTTGACTTTGCCAGGAATGTTTCTTGATAAATCCGTGTCCTAAAAAAAGAGAATTGCTGAATATCTTCACATTCTATATACTGGTCATGTTTCTTTTATGACAATTATGTGTCCTCTGCTGTCAAAAGAAAGGCATTTCCAAAATTTAACTGAAATGATTTTACTTATTTTACACTGCTTCTATTAAGACATTTTCTACCAAAACAATAGCTGCCGCTTGCATTTACTGAATAAAAATGGAAAGTAGAAAAGTAACTGCTAACATGTGTAACTGCACCACCGATCTCCAGACTTTAGGAGGAATACTTTACCTTTACACTGCGAAATAGGTCTTTTTCTCTTGCTGTTGCTTCTTTAGAATGCATGAAACTATTCAAGGCTGTTTTTGCAGCTGTAAATAGAAAACAGAAGAATCTACTCCTGTTCAGTGAAGACATGTTCAAAACCATAATTAAAAAAAATTTTTTTAAATACCTTTTCCCTTTTTCTGAACTCCAGGAGTAAGTTTCACTTTGTATCTTTAAAAAAGAATTGCATGTGTTACTGAACAGAGATTACAAAACCATTCACAAATCACTACTGTGTCAACAGTTTTGAGTAAACTATAGATGACTTACTTATAGTTTGTCATGGTGGTGTAAGGGGCACATATTGGAATGGCAAACAGTATTACATCTTCAGGATGTGGCTGCCCGGTCAAAGAGTCAAAGAGATTTTCCTAAAAAGGGAAAACAAAAACAATTATAAGTCTAATATCTCAGCATATTTTTATCTTTTTTCTGATAGACCTACAGTCTTAAACTCTGCTTTCTATTTCTAGGTCTAAAGAATTTAATTAAGGCCAATGGTGTTTATATTATTTACTACTAAAATTTTTGTATAGCATAATGAGAAATGAGAAAAATGATTTTCAAAAATACTTGTAAATACATTTAAGGGAGAAAAAACTTGCTGGGTGTTGTATGTTGTAGAAAACTACTATGGATTAAAATGATGTGTAATAATGACCACAAATAGATTTAAATCCATTGCCTGGAAATGGGAATGATACTTTGGCTATACCAGTTCTCAACCAGGGGGATTTTCTAGCCACTACCCTCCCCCTCTTCAAACCCACCCTGAACATTTTGCCTGTTAAGGAAAAGTCTTACAGGGTTCTTAAGAGTTGCCGTTTTGTGGGCTGCCTACAAGATTAATCATGTTTATTTAGTAACATGAATAAAACTTGGACAAGATACTTGGTGCTGAAGTAGTTTACTGTGTGCCATGGACTTTTCTAAATGTTTTGGTATATTCTCCAAACACTCTCCTGGTAGGGACCAATCATCCTCACCCTTCAGATGAGCAAACAGAAGAAGAAAAAATAATGCTTCAAGGTTGCAGTTACATGCAGCAAAGTTGGGAGTCAAACCCAGAATGTTGGACTCCAGAGCCTATAATCTTATTTTAGCCTTAGAAGTTTTAACTGGTTAGAAATTGTGTATCAGATATTCTGGGAACTAGACTGTAGTCAGTGTCATCATAGGGACTCCAAAACAAAATCATACCTCATTTCCCTGCTGATCCAGATCTTGCTCTTCCTGCTCCAAACAAAATTTTAAAAGTCAGCTATAACTTGAATTGAAATTTCACATGATTAAAAACTATGAGGAGAAAAAAAAAGTAACATAACAAGACTCTTACATCAGGTGGTGGACCCAAAGACTGTGTTCTTTAGTATCCCAAAACTGAATTAATATGTGCATCTACTGTTTTAGAGAGCAAAGCCATTCAAAGAGAAAAAAGTGTTCTCTGAAGTTAAAAAAACAAAACAAAAAACTTTCACATGGGAGTGCATGCTAAAATAGTGACATTAAATGTAAGATGACAATTTTCAATGTAAAGTGATAATTTAAAATGACAACTAAATTTGATATGTTTGCCAAAGGAAAATGGAGAATCCTGGTGAACAGAACTTTTATTTTTTAGTCTCTGTTCAACAGTTCTAAGATATATTTTTCATATATTAGGGTAAGCTTACTTTTGTTTGCTCTTCTTAGATTAGATTATCTCCAAATAAGTTTTTAAAAGATTGATTGATTGATTATTTATTTATTTAAAGGGGGGGGGGGCAGGCACCCTGCTGAGCAGAGAGCCCGATGCAAGGCTTGATCCCAGGACCCTGAGATCATGACCTGAGCCTAAGGCAGAAGCTTAACCCCACTGAGCCACCCAGGCGCCCCTCCAAATAGATATTTTATGTATAATTCATAACACCTCAATATTTAGGAGTCTTTGGTTTAGAGAATAAATTACAGATAAGGGAATAGTGTAAAAATTTGAGGATCAAAATGAGTTGTCACATTATAGAACAGTAACATCGTTCAGGGAAAGAAAAAAAAGTAACACTCTAAGAAGCCCTGTAAGCACTACCTGCACTGAACAGAGCCCACAATTCTAGCCAAATCTTTAACTGCTATAAATATGAATAGCAGGGAAACCAAATTTTTTTCTAATTTTATAAAATAAATCCTTTGCTCAGGATTTCAAGAAGATACACTTAAGCTGGGTTTGCTGTATTCAGTTGAGAGAATAATTAGGCAGCCATCTTAACAGGATAAATGTTCACTTCTCGCTGGTTTTTCCACCAGGACACTTGGCACTTGAGCTGTATAGGCACTGAACATTATGTAAGATAATACAGTATATATTCCTATAGAAAAATCTAGAGAAGTGCAAATTTACTTTCTACTCATCAAGATAATCCAAATTATTTGTCTTATTATAACTAAGTTCCCACTAGAATCAGATAAAGCCTCTCCAGAAAATTATTTTCTAAAGGCTTGTAAAAAACTTTTTATCATATGAGCATTGACCATCTTTACACTTATATCCTGGACATTTAGTCTTTTAGGCTGTATTTCTAAGATGACTTTCCATTAAGAATAAGGTTCCCACTTGTCCTAGTTTTAGCACTTATGTAAGCCTCGTGTCTTGGGAACCCAGAATTGGTTAGTGAACTTTCTGAAGCGAAAGCCCACATCCGTATGTGTGGTGGCCTTACCTTGTCATCATGTGGATCATCTACGGCCAAGTCTTGTAACTCATGAGTTACAACCTCAAGGGAGGGAGTTTCTTTCTTTATGCTGTCTGAAGCCCTTGGTCCACCTCTAGGTTTCTGGGGCTGTTTCTTCACAGGTTCATCCTTTGTTTTTCCTTTCTTCCCCTTCTTCCCTTTTTCTTCTTTGTTTGAACCTGCAGACTTTAATTCACAGAGGTAAAATAATGTTAGTTCTCTCTCTGACAAATAAAATCTTAAAAAGGTGGGGGCACCTGGGTGGCTCAGTCAGTTAAGCGTCTGCCTTTAGCTCAGGTCATGATCCCAGGGTCCTGGGATCAGGTCCAATACTGGGCTCCCTACCCAGAAAGGAGCTTGCTTCTCCCTCTGCCTGCTGTCCCCCCACTCACCCTCGCCACTTGTGTGAGCACTCTGACAAATAAATCTTTAAAAAAAATAATGTCCATATGTTCAATATTGTCAATATTTTAACAAAAATGTACTGAATCCTAGCATAGGATAGGCAGTGGTCTGGATGCCCCTTGAAAAACAAAAGAGGAGGGTGTGTGGGTGGTTGAGTCAGTTAAGTGCCTGCCTTTGGCTCAGATCATGATCCCAGGGTCTTGGGATCAAGCCCAGCATTGGGCTCCTTGCTCAGCGGGAATTCTCCTCCTGCTTCTCCCTCTCCCTGCTGCTCCCTTCGCTTGCACCAACATGATTGTGTGCACTCGCGCTCTCTCTGTCAAGTAAATGAAATCTAAAAACAAAACAAAAAAGAAGAAAATGGTTTTGGATGTTACTTACCCCCAGCAATTTCATGATGAGTTCACGTTCTTCTTCATCTTGGTCTTTGTATTTTTCCTTCATTTTTTTCATTTTACTCTACAAAATCAGAAGACTTTACTTGGAAAAATTGAGCAGTTAAAAAATTCCAACAAATGTTTATAAAGAAAAGGTGCTCTTATTTTGTCAAAAATGCTGAGAAGGTACCATTATAATAAACAATATGGAGGCTAAAATGATGGACAAACCATAGTCCTCAGCCTTAATTTAACATCTGGTAGAAAAAGACACATGTAAGAGTAAGGATAAATTCATGTAACATATTCTAAATGCAAACATTTCTAAGGTAATTCAGAGAAAAATTTATTTCCGCTTAAGCAAGAACTCTGGGAAAGAAAGTACAACTTGCAAGTCTTAAGTAAATTTTATAGTGTCAGGGAATATAGGAAAAGCAGGATTAAAAGATAAAGATAGGACAGTATAGTATGAGCAAGTCCTTGCATTTGGTTGGAGTCAAGATCTACATAAAGAGGAAGAATAGGAAGCAAGGCAGCAAAAGCAAAGCTGGATCAAAGCCCTTAAGACTTTGATTTTTCTCAACTAAACTGGTGATTCTTTCATGTGGGGACACATCTAAACTACCTAGTAATTTTTTAAAACTACAGACCTCTAGGCCTCCCCTAGATTTTTGTCCTTATTAATCTTAGGTGGGGCCCAAATAACAAATTTATAAATTTTTGAAGATTTCTTTAAACAGGACACAACTCCTAACTATGAAAGAAAAGACTGATAATTCAGACTTCTAAAAGTCTATACTTCTAATTCTTCTTCTACATAAAACAAGAACTTCTATCTAGATGATCTTAAAGGGACGTAGAATCTCTGTTCCCCAAATCTTACCTCTTTTTAACTAATTTTCAGTCAAAGGAAGCCTCATAGGATTATTTTTTTTACCTACATCTTTTGTTTCACTTAAACTTTAAAAAATTAAGAAGAACCTCACAACTTCATTTGTGAACCAGAGAGTACTAACTTTTAACAGTTCACCCCAAAGTTTTATTACCTTCTGTCCTCTTTTCATTGGCTGCACAGCTGGGACACTTTTGCTTGTGTTCTGATGAGTTTCAATGTGTAGAGTATTTTCTTTTTCTTTGTCCTTTACCTCTATCACTTCTAAATCCCCTGAGTCACTTGGAAGCTTTTTCTTCTTCATTTCCCTAAATAGAAATGAAATTGGAACATATAATTCTTAGTGCCCTAAAATACTGCATGGGAAGGGGAACATGTATAATATACAAAAGATCACGGCTTCTGCTTAACTTCATAACCACCGGGCTACAGTATAAATGCAGCACAAATCAGCATATAGGAAAAAGCTGCAAACTTTTCTCCCATGAATTTATTCTTTCTGTCACCCAAGCTTTACAGTCACCCTTGACTTATCCTTGCTCAGTAGCCTCAACACCCTTTTAAGGCCAGGCACTGGGATATGTAGTCTTTGTATCAGCACAGCCTTGGCAGATCTTAGGTATTTGATAAAATACGTTGATAGGTTAGCTGAATAAATAAATGGATAAAGATATACAGATTAAGGAGAAATGGGTTTCCCATTATGATGTTTTCTATGTATAATCTCTTCTATTCCTAGTGCCACCGTGCTAGCCCTGTTCCTCATCACTTCCTACCCAGACCTTTCTCCAGTATTTCCCCCATAAACTGTTCTAGGTGAACTTCCAGATTAATCTTCCTTAACTGTTTACCTATGTCACATTCCCATGTGAAATCTTCCAAAAGTGCTCCTCCCTTCACTTTCAGGATCAAGTCCAAAAATACTTAGCTCATCATTCTATTCAGTTTTCCACTTTTGATCCAAGTTCACTTTGCCAGTCGTATCATCCACCAGTTCACAAACATGAACTTTTTGTCCCTTTCACCTCAGTCTACTTATCATTTCCCCAAAGCACTATACATATTACTTCCAAATCCCTGGCCCTGCTTTGTTCATGCTAATTCTCTTTGGAATCTTTGACCTTCTTGTCATCTTCATTTACCTACGTCCTGATATATCTTCAAGGTATACTTTTTTCCCCCCAAATACTTTTATTTTTTTCAGTGTTATACTTCTGATGGCATTCTCAACACACTTGGACTCACAGCAGTTTCTTACTCCTGAACTACTGTATCCCTACGGTATGGCTCTTTCCCGAATCCAGGACTCAAAAACTCCTTAAAGGCACTAGCTTTATTATATTTTACCTCTTTGTATACTCAGTATCTAGCATAGTGCTGTGTCCTCAGAGAGTTTGCTGAAACTGTTTAATGACTATCTTTCTCAAACAAAACGGTTTACGATCCATCCCACTCTAGAGTCTCTTCCTGGACTGCTTTACTAGCTTTATAGCCTTTTTTTTACCCTATAGTGATTATCTCAGTTGTCCCTTTCCTTCTGCTTCTGCCTTTCTGTTTGCCTCCTGAGACCTTCTATATTACAAAAAAAGTCTTCTCTATCAAATGAAACTTTCCTAATTATTTTCAAGTAGTCCTGTTTATTCCTGCCAATATTATCCTAGAACCAGCCTATTTAATGCACATATTTATGTAACAAAGGGTCTGTTTCATGTTACTTGACCTATCTCACTGACTGTAGTGACAGATTAGGACCCTAAAACAGAAAAACCTGTCAGAGCTGAATATTAAGAACTAAACAAGGTTTACGCTAAAACTTGGTTATTTTAATAAGGGAGGTCTTTAGACCTCCAAGTCATCTATCGTAACTGAATCATCAGTAAACAAAAAAAAAAAAATTACATGCTTCCCAGTTAGATAACACAAATATGTTTACCTTCTTTCCTTGGCTGACAAATGTCTCCGGCTCTGTAATTTACTGTCACTCTATTAAAATTAAAACAAAAAAAAAACACAAGCAAATACAAACAATAACATCACTGCCAATAATCTTCCAGAAAGTAAAATTAAAAGTAGAAAATGATTCAATGAGAAAGACATGATATTCTTCACCAAACTCTGAAAATAGCTTACCATATTAGAAGATTCCTCTTTTGAAGCCAATTTCTGGAGAGACCTATGAGAATAAGCAGAAAGAGGCGTCTACTGGCCTATAAAAGGCATTCATTTACAAAGTCCACAAACATTCCCGTATCATATCCTCAATTACTGGCAATCTACAAATTTCACACGTTGATAAAATTTTTAAGAATGATATTGCTTGTCTCACACTTTTAAATATATTCTTAAATAGCAGACACGTATTGAACACTTACTATGTGCCAGGCACTGCCTGATGCTTTATATACACATAATCTTCACCAAAACCCTATGGGGGTGGGTAATATTCCATTTTTACAGAGAAAGAAACTGAAGCTCAGACATAGGGTACCTTGCTCAAGGACATACCCTAAGACTCAATTCCGGCCTGACTCCTAAGCTGTTCTTAACTATTCTAGTGATAAAGCTTTTAAAACTATGATATTGTTTACTTGGTGATCAGTAAGACTTTGAAGACTAAAATGGTTCAATTTTTTTTATGGAATTGCCTTACATTATTAGCATTTATACTCATATATTTGTTTCTATTTTGACCTACTTTGGCCATTTTTATGTTTACTTTTTTGACCTGGGTCCTGGTAATTTCCTTACTGAAATCTATCCCCCCAATCAAATGGAAAAAAGATAATAAGACTATAGGACAATAGAGGATAAAAGTACTAAGGTCAACCTTGGTATTATTTTAGGATTAACTCTTCCATCATTACCAGCTATAAAAGAAGTTTTTAATTACCTTTGGGATTGAAGGTGGGACAAGTCAATGGTAGTATCAGGATAATTTAATGTCTCTTCCCCTTCATCCTTCATTTCACCAACAGGTTCCTGATCTTTCACTACATCTTCAGATTCTCCTTCATCTTCAGAACTTTCTTCCTGAATTAGTTCATCATTTAGCTCATCCCCACCACTCTGAATAGTGATATCCTCTTGGTCAACCTGAGTTATGAGTTCCACTTCCACAGGAGTTTCGTGTGATTCCTCTTTATCTTCTTCACTGCTACTGTCACCTCCATCTGTAGAATTATCATAAGCAAAGTCAGAGCGATACCACATAACAAAGCTAGGGGATTACCTCAAAAACTTCAAAGCAGCATTCTGTTGACTCCGTTTCTCCAAAAGATCACCCCAAAAAAAAGCCTGATCATCCCCAAGGAGGAGTCAGACAAGAGGATACTCTTGAATCATGAACTAATTGGAATAAATGCTTGCCAAGACACCATGAATTTCTTGGACACTACAACCATTTCTACAATGAAAACCTAACTTTTTTTGGTTAGGGAACATGGTGAAAATTTTAAAAAATCTTGTAACAATAGTAGTCATAAATCAAACAGTGCAGTATTAGTCCTAAAAAGGAATGACCCTAAGAAAATAACTGTAAAAATAATAGAGGGCATATTTTCCTTACTTCTTTTAGGTATGTGGGTAAATTTATTCCAGCAACCACAGCTGCTTTCCACTTGAAGCAAATGCATTTAAATTTATTTAAATACACAGATATTGATGCACTTAAATACACATATATTTAAATGTATTCTAATTATTTTAAAATCAAGCCAAATTCTCATGTGAGAAATTACATTTGTTATAAACTCATCTTTGTATCACTTCTAATTCTTAAATCCAAAATGCTCATTTATAAATAACTGAGCTCTCTCTCTGTTGAACACATTTATGTTTGACCCATTAAATAATAAAGTTTTACTATATACGTTTATATATTAGTTATAGATCCAATTAAATACTTTATAGTTCACTAGAACAGTATATTTAACATCTCCAAAACCAAAATTCAGTAAAATTGAACAGCAAGTGTTATTTTGAAATTTCAATTATCCCAAATAGATATTATCTTCTAAGATCTTAGAAGATAAACTAGACAACAGGGAATACTATAAGCCACTTTATTAAAATCTATAAACTACCTAGTTGATCCATGTCTTCCGATATGAGTTCACTTGCACAACTTGCCAGTGTTTCCATGTCTTCATCCTGCACTCTGACTTTTCGTTCACCCCGATGTCTCCAAACACAAGACTCATCTACCTATGGAAATAGTTCTTTTTCACTGACAGAACTTTAGGTAAGACTCACGAAAATCAGAAAAAAGTAACAAAGAAACTGAAGAATACCTTAAAAAGGAAACTGAACCCCATCATTAGATATGAGGGAGGAAGGAAATTCTTTTTTCCTATAAAAGACAATAAATATAAATGTTAAAAACCCTTTCTTCCATTTTATGTTTGCAAATCATCTGACACTGGTGATGACATCTGTCTTTTATCTGTCATGAAGGAACATTTCCCATTCACAGAATTTGGTATTATGAATAGGAATTAAGAAAGAAAAAATACAAATACTTGCTTTCATCTTTGAGTTAGTCAAGCCCTGAATGATCTATTTTTAGAAAAAAGGTCATGCTATATATTCTTACCCTTATAACTTCATGTGAAAGCACATTCTCATCAAGAAAAATACATAAGGAGATGACATGACAAATGCTAAATTTGCCATAGCAGCGCAAAATATTCCTTATTTCATAACAGATTTCATATATGAAATCAGAATATTTCATATATGAGGGGCGCCTGGGTGGCTTAGTGGGTTAAAGCCTCTGCCTTCGGCTCAGGTCATGATCTCAGGGTCCCGGGATCGAGCCCCATGTTGGGCTCTCTGTTCAGCAGGAAGCCTGCTTCCCCTTCTCTCTGCCTGCCTCTCTGCCTACTTTGTGATCTCTCGCTCTCTAATAAATAATTTTAAAAAAAAATTTCATATATGAAATTAGAACACTTTGTTGAAAATATCATTAGCAATGGTCCTCAAATCTATCTCCATAATCCACCGACAAGTCATTACCTCTTATCATGAAGCTTCCTGTTGTCAAGTATTCTCCAGTTGGTGCTGTTTTAGACACCTGAGGAACACAACACCACATTATACTGTTGTCATAAGAAATACGTTTTTAAAATTTAAAATTAAATATTAAAATTTTCAATAAAGTCATAGTTAAGTAAACAGCACTGTCTCCTAAAAAGTTTATAATTTAGTAAAAATTCTCAGTGCTAAATATCTCTTCAAGGCAGATAAACCTTTGGCAGTAACAAAGAAAAGAAATACTGAAGGATACACTACACCAGTAATTTTCAAATGCCATGGATTAGAGCTAGAACTTATCCACATGTTTCCTCTGGTTTGAGATATAATGAGAATAGTTTAATAAGCTCATATCAGGGGCGCCTGGGTGGCTCAGTCGTTGAGCGGCTGCCTTCGGCCCAGGTCAGATCCCAGGGGTCTGGGATCGAGCCCCGCATCGGGCTCTCTGCTCTGCGGGAGGCCTGCTTCTCCCGCTGCCATTCCCTCAGCTTGTGTTCCCTCTCTCGCTGTGTTTCTCTCTGTCAAATAAATAAAAATCTTTAAAAAAAAAAAAAAAACTCATATCATAACGCTACATTTTCTAAACTGTATTAAATAAAATCCTTTCCTGAGGTACTGTTTTTGGGGTAGTAAAATAACCTTTCATTTTTGGAAATAAAGATAATAAATTTTTAAAAACATATTCTAATTTGGCAAAGTAAGAAGATAATGGCACAATATTTTAAAATTTTATGTTATCAGGGTGCCTGGGTGGCTCAGTCGGCTAAGCGTCTTGCCTTTGGCTCAGGTCATAATCCCAGGGTCCTAGAATCAAGCCCCACAAAGGCTCTCTGCTTACTGGGGAGCCTGCTTCTCCTCTCCCTCTGCCTGCCACTCCCCCTGCTTGTGCACTCTATGTGTCAAATAAATAAAATCTTTGTCATAAATACTGGAGGGGTTAAAAGCACACTAATTTCACCCTTAAAAAGCCAACTCAAGGGTGCCTGGGTGGCTCAGTCATTAAAGCATCTGCCTTCAAATCAGGTCGTGATCTCAGGGTCCTGGAATCAAGTCCCACATCAGGCTCTCTGCTTAGCAGGAAGCCTGGTTCACCCTCTCCCACTCCCCCTGCTTGTATTCCCTCTCTCGCTATCGCTCTGTCGAATAAATGAAATCTTTAAAGAAAAATCAATAAAACAATTAAAACCACTTTTATAACAGTACTGAGGCAGCAAATATCTCAGAAGTGACATTAATTTCCTGAAAACACAGTATCACAGCACAGCAGAAAATAATGAATATAAATAGATATAAAACACAACTAAGGGAGGATAACACTGAATTCTTTATCTTGCTGCATAGCTTTAGGACCTTGTAAAAGTACATTATTATCAATTTTAATTATTGAAAATGTGAAATAGTGATGTGAAGTCAAATACAGAGTAAAGCATCATCAAGTAAAACAGCACTTAAGAAGGACAACTACTAAAACACCAGATATAGCTATATTTTGGGAAGGGCCAAAGAGAGATCAGAAATGAAGAGATGAAGAGAAAAAGATCTTTTGGGTCAGTATGCCAGTCATAACTGTAACACTTATCATCTTGGATAACTGCATGAATCATTCACTCTCTTCATTTAAGTGTCTTCTCATATATTACTTTCCTAAAAAGGCCTTCCCTGACACTTTATTCAAAATGGTAGCCCTTATCACTCTCTACTACCTACTCAACTTTAAAGAAAAAATTTTACAGCACTTGTTACCAGACATTATACATGTATTTTTCTCCACCACCAAAATGTCAGCTCAAAATCACGTTGTTCATGTCTATACCCTCAAAGTTTGGTACACAATAACTATTTCTCATATTTTGGGAGCCCAATGTGGGGCCTGAACCCAGGATCCTGAGATCAAGACCTGGGCTGAGATCAAGAGTCAGCCGCTTAACCTACTAAGCCACCCACGTGCCCTGGTACACAATAGCTCTTAATAAATTAAGAGAAAGGACCACAGCCCTTATTACCTGATGATGATACACCCACCAAGCACTAGTGATAACTCGTGCATCCCAAGCAGCACTGTAGCAAAGTGCCATTGTGCCTGCTTCAGTCAACGTCCGAGGGGGAATGGGTTCTCCTGTAAAAACAACACTGCAATGCTTCAGGATCCAACTACAGACTTTCTACACAGCAACATATGAAAATTACATGCAGCATGACAGGTCTGATCCTCTAACGTCTTAAATGATGATACCACATTTTAATTTCAGTATTACATATAAAGTTGCATTATTAACAATGTATTTACAATATCACTCATCATCAGGGAAATGCAAATCAAAACCATAATGTATTATCACCTCACACCTGTTAGAATGACTAAAATAAAAAATACAAACAGTAAGTTTGGCAAGGATGTGGAGAAAAAGGAAGCCTTGTGCATTGTTGGTGGGAATACAAACTGGGCAGTTGCTGTGGAAAACAGTATGGAGGTTCCTCAAAAAACTAAAAATAGAACTACCCTATGATCCAGTAATCACACCACTGGGTATTTACTCAAAGGATATGAAAGCACTAATTTGGAAGGATATATGCACCCCATGTTTCTGCAGCATTATTTACAATAGTCAAATTACAGAAGCAGCCCAAGTGTCCATCAAAAGATGAATGGATACCACATAAGGGAATATTATTCAACCACGAAAAAGAATGAAATCTAGCCATCTGCAACAGCAATTATAGATGGACCTAGAAAATATAATGCTAAGAAAAATAAGCCAGAGAAAGACAAATATAATGCTAAGAAAAATAAGCCAGAGAAAGACAAATACCATTCAATCTCACTCATATGTGGAATTTAAGAAACAAAAGGGGAAAAAAAAAAAAAAGACAAACCAAAAAACAGACTCTTAACTATAGAGAACAAACATGATTATCAGAGGGGAGGTGGGTAGGAGGATGGGTGAAATAGGTGAAGAGGATTAAGAATACACTTATCTTACTGAACATCGAGTAATGAGTAATACACAGAATTGCTGAATCACTAATTGTACCCCTGTAACTTACATAACACTCTATGTTAACTATAGTGGTATTAAAATAAGATTAAAAATAAATAACAACAAAAATATATTTACAAAGCAGGCTCTTAATTGGTCTAATAAATCAACGAAATGCCCTCTCACTTATATTAATAACTCTAATTTCATTCCAGATAGAATTTAGAAAAGTCTATTGAAAGTCTGAAGACTTCCAGAATTACTACAGATCACCTAAATCGTCAAAATGAAAAGCATATTAATAACATATCCCTACAGTTAATTTCAAATATCTTTTAATTGGGATATAATTCACATACCATAATATTCACCCTTTTAAAGTATATAATCTAGTGGTTTTTAATATATTCATAAACCTATATAACCATTACCAATAATTCCAGAACATTTTCATCATCCCCCAAGGAAATCCTATATCCATTAAGAGTCATTCTCCACTTTCCCAGCCCCTGACAATCATGAATATGCTGTCTCTATGGATTTGCCTATTTTGGAATTTCATGTCAATGGAATCAAATGTGTCTGGCTTCTTTCACTTGGCATCATGTGTTCAGGGTTCATCCCTGTTAGAGCAACTACCAGTACTTCATCTCTTTAAGACTGAATAATATTCCATTATATCAATATACCACATCTTGTATAGTCATCAACTGATGAACATGTAAGTTGTTTCCATTTCGTGGCTATTATAATGCCCTTAAGTATATCTGCAAACAAGTTTAGTGTGGTCATGTCTGTCCACGGAACTAGGAGTGGAATTTCTAGGTCACATGGTAAATTCTATGTTCAACATTTTGTAGAATCGCCAAACTCTATTCTATAGCAGCTGCATCATGTTCCATTTCCACCAGCAGCACATGAGGGTTCCGATCTCTATACCCTCACCAACATTTGTTTCGTCTATTTTTTCACTATAACTATTCTATTGGGTGTGAAGTGGTATCTCATTGTATTTTTTATTTGCATTTCCCTAATGATGAATGATGCCAAAGCTCTTATCATTTGTCTGTTAGCTATTTTTACATCTTTGGAGAAATAATCTATTTGGACCCTTTGTCGTTTTTAAATTGTTTTTGTTCTTTTTTTTTTTTTTTTTCCCTTTGTAGTGTTGAGACTTAAGAGTTCTTTGGATACTGGTTCTTTACTAGATAAATGATTTGCCAATATTTTCTCTCATTCTGTGCATTCTTTTCATTTTCTTGATAATGTCCTTTGAATTAAGGCTTTTCAGTCCAACTTACCTGTTTGTTGCTTATGCTTTTTATGTCTTATCTAAGAAATGACTTCCTGATTCATTATGAGATTTATCCCTTATTTTCTTCCAACAATTTTATAGTTTTAGCTTTAGGTTTTTGATGCATTTAATTTTTATAAATGATGTGAAACAGGGATCTAAGTTTTCTTCTTCCTTTTTTTTTTTTTTTTTAAAGATTTTATTTATTTATTTGACAGAGAGAGAGAGATCACAAGTAGGCAGAAAGGCAGGCAGAGAGAGAGGGGGAAGCAGGCTCCCTGCTGAGCAGACAGCCTGATGCGGGGCTCAATCCCAGGAACCTGAGATCATGACCCAAGCCGAAGGCAGAGGCTTTAACCCACTGAGCCACCCAGGTGCCCTTAAGTTTTATTCTTCTGTACATGGATATTAAATGATCAAGCACCATTTGTTGACAATATTATTCTATCCCTACTGAATGGCTTTCATACACTTGTTCGAAGTCAATGGACTATAAATGATGAATCTCAATTCTCTTCAGTGATCTATTTGTCCATCCTCATACCAATACCTCACTGTCTTTATTACTGTTGCTTTGTAGGAGGTTTTGAAATCAGGAAGTGTGAGACCTCCAATTTTGTTCCTCATTTTTAGAAATGATTTGGCTGACCTGGCTCCACTGCATTTCTGTGTCAGTTTTTGGATCAACTTATCCATCTCTGCAAAAAAAAGGCAGCTGGAATTCTGAGAGGGACTACATCAAATCTATAGATTAATATGCGAAGTACTATCATCAGAAAACATTAGGACATCCAATCCTTACACTAAAAGTCTTTCCATTTATTTAAGTCTTCTTTAATTTCTTTCAATGATGTTTTATAGTTTGGGGTGTATGTCTTACATTTCTTTTTGGTAAGTTTATTAAGTATTCTTTTTAATGCTATTATAAATGAATGTTTTAATAGTTTACTTTAGTACTGTTCAGTGCGAGTATATAGAAATACAACTGACTTGGGGCACCACTGTGGCTCAGTTGGTTAAACATCTGACTCTTGGTTCCACTCACGTCATGATCTCATTGGTTGTGAGATCAAGCCCTGAGTCAGGCTCCATATTCGGTGGGGAGCTGACTTGGAGACTCTCTGATCGCTTCTCGGCCTTTTGGCTAAGATTAAGTGTGGAGACTCTCTCTGCCTGTCCTCCAACTCATGTGTGTGCACTCTCTCTCAAATAGATTTTTAGAAAAAGAAAGAGAGAAATACAACTGATTTACATATGACCTAATATCCCAAATATTCTAAACTTGTTTCCGAACTAATAATTTTTGGTGGATTCCTTGAGGTTTTAAATATATAAGATCATGCCATCTATAAATGGGAACAGTTTTTTACTTGTTTTTTACCAATGTGGATATTTTTTATTTCTTTTTATTATCTAAGGGCCTACTTAGAACCTCTATACAAGGTTGAATAGAAATGGGAAGAACTGACATTTTTATCTTGTTCCTGATCTTAAGGGAAAAGTTTTCAGTCTTTCACCATTAAGTCTGATGTTAGCTGTGGGTTTTTCATAAATGTTCTTTACCAAGTTAAGGAAGCTCCCTTCTGTTCTTAGTTTGTTGAGTGTTTTCTATCACAAATGGGTGCTGGATTATTGCCAAAGGCTTTTTCTGCATGAATTGAGATGATCATGTGCTTCTTGTCCTTTATTAATACATTGTACTATATTAATTTTCATACATTAAACCAACCTTGCATTCCTGGGATAAATCCCACTTTGTCATGATGTACAATCCTTTTAATATGCTACTAGATTCAGCTTTCTAATATTTTGTTGCAGATTTCTGTGTCTATTCATAAGCAATATTGGTCTATAATTTTCAATTCTTGTGATATCTTTGTCTGGTTTTGTTATTAGGGTAATCCTGGCCTTATAGAATAAGTTAGGAAGTTTTCCCATCTCTATTTTTTTGGAAGAGTTTGTGAAGGATTTGTGTTCAATCTTCTTTAAAAGTCTGGTAGAATTCACTAGTGAAGCTACCTGAGCCTAGAATTTTCTTTGTGAACATGTTTTTGTTTTGGGTTAAGATTTTATTCATTTATTTGATAGAGACAGAGAGAGCACAAGAGAGGGAGAAGCATGCTCCCCGCTGAGCAGGGAGCCTGGTGTGGGACCTGATCCCAGGACTCTGGGATTATGACCTGAGCTGAATGCAGACACTTAACCGAATGAGCCACCCAGGCACCCCTAGATTTTTTTTTTTTAATTACTATTTCAATCTCTTTATTTGTTATAGGTTTGTTTTCATTTTCTATTTCTCCTTGAGTCAGTTTTTGGTAGTCTGTGTCTTTCTAAGAATGAGCCTGTCTCATCTAAGTCATTTAATTTGTTCCTATACAACTGTATATAGCACGCCCTCACAATATTTTTGCCCCTCAACAAATGTAGCTTCCAAAGGTATTTAATAAATGCTCCAGATATAGACTATAGACTAATTTTTATCATAGTAAAAAGTTCCTTCTTTGGTTAAAGAAGCCACTTATGAGAAGACTGAGTTCTGCTGTCTTACTACACATCCACCACATGGAACACCATACAAGTATTTTTAAAACAGTGTTTTCTAAGAGGAAGCTAGTGAACTTTTTTTTTTTTAATCCTTTTCATTTCTGTAAAGTTGGTAGTAATGTCCCCCCTTGTGTTCCCAATGTTAGGAATTTGAATATTCTCTTATTTTTTTGGTCAGTCTAGCTAAAATTTTATTAATTTTGTTGACCTTTTTCAAAGAACCAACTTTGGTTTCACTGATTTTCTCCACTGTTCGCCTATTCTGTTTCATTTATTTCCACTCTAAACTTTATTAGTCCTTTCCTTACTATAGGTTATTTGCTTTCCTTTTTCTAGAGCTTATGTATACTTTCATTTTTTAGAGTTTTCCTTTTTACATTATAAACATTACAGCTATAAAATTCTCACTAAACACTGCTTTAGCTGCGACTCATATCATTTTGATATACTGTGTTTCATTTCAGTCATCTCAAAGTATTTTCTAACACTCCCTATTTTCTCTTTGACATTGGTTACTTCTGAATGTGCTGTTTAATTTCCACATATTTGTGAACTTTTGAAATTTTCATCTATTAGTGGTTTCTAAATTCACTCCATTATGGTCAGAAAGCTTACTCTGTATGATTTCAGTAGCTTTATATTTATTAAGACTTGTCTTATAGACTATTACATGGTCTAGCATGGAGAACATACCAGATGCACTTGAGTAGTCTTATTGTTGTCAGGTCAGAGATATGTATTAGGTCTAGTTAACTTACAGTATTGTCAGAATCTTCTATTTCCTTGTTGATCTTACACCTAGTTATTCTACCCATCACTGAAAGTTAGGTATTAAAGTCTTGAACTATTATTGTTGATCTATTTCTCCCTTCGATCTGTCAGTTTTTGCTTCATGGCTAATTCTAGGTCTCTGTTGTTGGGTACATGTATGTTTATAACAGTTATACCTTAGTGACTGGGACCCGAGTGACTCAGTCAGTTGGGCATCTGCCTTTGGCTCAGGTCATGATCCCAGGTCCTGGGATCAAGTCCTGCATCAGGCTCCTTGCTCAGTGAGAAGCCTGCTTTTCCCTCTGCCCACCTCCCTCTGCTCCTGTTGTCTCTCTCTGACAAACAAACAAACAAACAAACAAATAAATAAATAAAAAGTTATATCTTATTGATGAATTGACCCTTTTATCATTATAAAGTGTCCTTTATCTCTATTAACAATTTTTGTCTTATAGTTATACTAAAAATATTTTAAAGAAAGGAATTAAAGTTCTGAATAAAGAGAAATATGTTACCTGTTGGATTCTTAATTACACAGCTAGTAGCTCCATGAAGATCAGCATGTACATAAATGTCCCCTTAAAAACAAATGAGAAATAATAAGTCCTGTTTCTTTCTTCCTTTTTCTCCCTTTCTTTTCTCTTTTTTCTTTTTTAAATGGGCTTAATGGGTTCAAATCCAAACGCTCTAAGAAGGCATATAAGGAAAAGTCCATTTCCCACCCCTAGGAGAGCTCTCACAAGCTTTCTTATAGGAAAGCAATGCTAATATGGTAGATTATAAAAATGATCAGTTCCTCTCTCCCTGCTATCCATACCTCTTTGCTCTGTGACCCTGAAGCTTCTCTTCAAGAGGTGGAGGCACTTCACCATCCCTTGTATCTGGGCCTGCCCCACGACCTGCCTCGGTGGAATGTGGCCTCTGTGACCAAGTGCTAATTCTCAGCCTAGGCCTTAACATCCTTGTGTGTTTCCTCTTTTTCTCTCAAACTTGCTGAGTTACCATGTAAGCCAACCTAGGCTACCCTGCTGGAAGGTGAGAGACACATGGGGTATATGAGTCATCCTAGCAAATGTAAAGGTCCTGAGGACCATGAATGTTTGACATGTGTAAAGAGCAGTCAGAAGGCCAGAATAAGGGAAGAGTGGTAAGAAATGAGGCTGGAGAAGCCAGGAGGCTTGTAAGCCACAATGATGGCTTGGAGTTACATTCTAAGTATGTGATACCAATGAATAACCAAACGAACAAAAAAAAAGGCAGAAGTCAGATCTTTCCGCTTTTTTTAAGGGAAAGTGCATGGTTGCTAAAAGGTAAAATGAGCAGCCAGCCATTGCTTCCCATGACAGTTTGGGATTTGAAATTCAGAGAGCAAAACTCATAGTGCTCCAAGAAATGCTCAGCTCGCAATGAACAGAGCTACAGAAGACAAGAGACCACACCCTGAGCACCATGTAATAACCTAATCCCTGTTGCTTCCTTTCCTGGTTTGGGATCTTCAGTGGACATCAAATTAGCTCTGATTATTGATTTTAGATACCCCACATTGAGGTTCAACCACAGTGAGGTGGTGGTTATCAGCAAACAAAAATGAATGAGAAGCCTTACACCACAGGGCTTAAGTCCTGTTTCTAAATGTGAAAAAAAAAGTTACAAACTTCAGCACTAAAAAAAAAAAAAAAAAAAAAATCAAGCCTTTAAAATTTTGATGTACAATGACTCTGGAGGACTGAAAGCTATTTTGTTAATGTAGCAGAGAATCAAAGTTCAATACTACAGATTAGCTCAGCAATACTACTTTAGGACTATTCACTTAAAATGAGAATTAAGTGTCAAAACACATATTCAACAAACAATAAGATGAAACAATTCAACAAACAATAAGATGAAAACCTGTATCTCATACTGAGATAACTGATCCTATTACTTAGGAGAAAATTCTTTAAAATTTTAATCTTATTTACCTGTTGTCAAGTATCTTTTCACAATTATTTCATTCTGTTGCTGATCTCGTCCACCTATAATTAGATAGTTTTCTGAGCTAATGAACCACAGAAATTTCTCAAACCTATCAAATTGAAAGAAAAAAAGTTAACATTCTTTTCCTTTATAGTCACCTGAATTCACATCCTTTTTACAAACAAAAACCAATGAAGCTATCCTACCTTCATATGTTAAGACAAACTGATGATTTAATTTCTTAAAGCATCAAACTGAATTTTACTGAAATCTTGTAATACAAATCGCCCTAGGATATTCTTTAGAAGAACATAATTAAATTGTTTTTCTTTTTTAAGATTTATGACAGAGAGAGATAGCAAGAAAGGGAACACAAGTATAGGGAAGCTGGAAAGGGAGAAGCAGGCTCCCCGCTGAGCACAGAGTCCATATGGGGCTCAATCCCAGGATGCTGGGATCCTGACCTGAGCTGAAAGTAGACACTTAACAACTGAGCCACCTAGGCACCCAAATTCTATGTTTAAAAAAAGTATGTTCTCTCCTTGTCTCGCTCTCAAACAGATCCTTCTTAAACTCAAGGATGACCTAACAATGAATTACACAAAGCAAAAGCATAAAACATCACATGGTCCCTAGGTTTAGCTTTCTTCCAGTGGGGCACTGGCTAGGTTTTGGGGCTACTGGTAAAAAAGAAAAGTTCTTCCACTCTGTCTTCAACTGAATGTTTACACATGATATTCTTTACACTTATTTTATAGAGAAAAAATTACCTTTAGAAGTATAAAATTAAAACTTTTCTCAAGAGACAAAGTAATTCGGGTTTTCATGGTTAATATGTACTATATCATGATAAAAAGTAAAGAGTGTATATTTGTATGGCATTTAGAAAATGACATAAAATAGAGATGAACAGAAATATTTCCTATATTACACCTGACTCCAAAATTAATAATCTTTATTACTTAATCTATAATTTAAAAACTTCTGGTTAAAAATGATAGATTAAGCATAGGCATTAAACTAAACTCATTTATAGCTCCCAAAATTATTCCTGTTTTCTAATCTGATTTATTAATACATATACACAGTTTAGACATTTTTAAAATTATACAAAAAGGTATAGTGAAAGATTCTGCATCCCCTTTCAGTTCCTATTACCACTGCCAAACAGGAGTCCACTGTTAATAGCTTTCCGTGTATCCCTCTCTGGAGTTTCTTTATACATACAAAAGCTAAAATAAAAACCTATTCTAAACCTTTTCTTTTAGATACAACACAAACTATTCTGAAAATGCTTTCTTTTTTCATTTAAAAATGTCTTCCTGGGGCACCCGGCTGGCTCAGTTGGTAGAGCACGTGACTCTTGATCTCGGGGTTGTGGGTTTGAGCCCCATGTTAGGTGTAGAGATTACCCAAAAATACAGTCTTTAAAAAAAAGTCTTCACTGCTGAATGGATGTACTATATTTATTTAACAACTGCCTTATTGATGGTAAAGAAGTTTCTAAAATGAAATAAATCTACAAGGACAGAAAATGAGAAACATAAAGGTGTAAAAATTTTGTAATCATCTTAGTAAAGGAGCATATAAGTAAAAGGAAAAAAAATCAAAAGGAGGCAAAAAGACAAGAAAGAGTAAAGAACAAATTGGACAAATAGGAAGCAAACAGTAAAATGGCTAGATTTAAAGCCATATATACCAGAAATTACATTAAATGCAAATGTAGTCAATTTCTCCAAGTAAAATGCAGACTGTATATAAGAATATAAAAAGGTTGAAATATAATGATGGAAAAAGATAAATCATGCAAACACTAACCAAAATAAAGTTGATTTAGTTTTAATATCTCACACAGAAGAGATAAAGAAGTTACAAGTTAAAAGAACATTTGATTACAGTTAATAAAAGGCTCAATTCACTGGAAAGATAACAGCTCTATATTTTTATCACCTCACATATGTAAAGCAAAATCTAGCAGAAGTAAAAGGAGAAACAAATAAACAATTATGTGATTCTTAACACAACTCTCAGTAATTGAGAAAACAATCATTAAAAAAAGAATTAGCACAGATTCCAAAGATTTGAACAACATGATTAATGGATGTGACCTAATTGATATTTGGAGAAATGCATTCAACAACTATAGGACACTCTTTTCAACTACAAGTGAAACATCTGTAAGTAAAGTACACCACAAATATGCTGGACCATAAAGCAAGTTTCAGTAACAAATGTCAAAGGTAATTCAGAATATATCTATGACCATTATGCAACTTAAGTTGGAAATCAATGGCAAAGAGAGAACCAAAAAAGCTCCATAGGTTTGGAAATTAATAAACATAATTCTAAATAATGCATGGGTGAAGAAATCACAATGTAAATTAGAACATATTTTCACATGAAAGATAATGAAAAAACACAATATGAGATATAGTTAAAGCCAAGCTTAGAGGGAAATTTACTGCCTGAAATACGTTATTAGAAAAGAAAATAGGGGGGGCGCCTGGGTGGCTCAGTCGTTAGGCGTCTGCCTTCGGCCCAGGTCAGATCCCAGGGACCTGGGATCGAGCCCCGCATCGGGCTCTCTGCTCTGCGGGAAGCCTGCTTCTCCCGCTACCATTCCCTCTGCTTGTGTTCCCTCTCTCGCTGTGTTTCTCTCTGTCAAATAAATAAAATCTTAAAAAAAAAAAAAAAAAAGAAAAGAAAATAGGGCGGGAGGAAAAAAAAAAAAAATCAATAAACTAAGTTTCCATCTCAAGAAATTAGAAAGGGGAATGGAAATGAATCTTGAAGAAAAGTAGAAAGAGGAAAATAATAAAATAGAGAGCACATATATAATACAGGAGATCAATAACCAAAACTGGTTCTTGGAAGATATTAATACAACTGAAAATCCTCTAGTCAGACTAACCAAGAAAAAGAGAAGGCAATGACAACTATCATAAATGAAAAAGCGAAGGTATTAAAGACCATACGGATGTTAAAAAGTTAAGTGGAACATTATAACTTTATGCCAGTACATTCCAAAATGTAGGAATAGACAAATTCTTAGGGAAATACTACCCAAATTAGACAATCTGAGAAGTACTAAAGAATTTGAATCTGTAGTGAAAAAGTTTCCCATAAAGAAAACTTAAAGACTACTCAGCTTCACAGGTGGAATTTTATCAAACATCCAAGGATAATTGATAAAGGAATACTTCCCAGAGGTGCCTGAGTGGCTCAGTCAGTTAAGCATCTGCCTTCAGCTTACGTCGGCCATTGGGCCCTCTGCTCAGCGCTGAGTCTGCTTTTCTCTCTCTCTCTCTCTCTCTCTCTCTCTCTCCACCCCTCCACCGCACCCCTCTGTTCACTCTCTCCCTCCCTCCCTAATAAATAAAATCTTAAAAAAAAAAAGGGGGGGGGGAATACTTCCCAATCTGTTTTATGAGGTAATGTTACCTTGAGACCAACACCTAAGAAGATCATGAGAAATGAAAATTACAGGTCTATTCTATGCATCAACAGAGATGTGAGGAAAAGAAAGGAGAAAAAGAGAAGAAAAATGCAACAGCATTTTGAGAAATGGAAAAATCAATACGTGATTGGACTCAAGAAGCTGAAAGCTAGGCTGATGATGGAAAAAGCAAAGAAACAAATCACCGCGTAACCCATAAAAAATTTAAAATAGCAGTACAAAGTACTGCTAGAAATAGGGTTTAAGATGGGGTTAAGAACAGGAGAATTGTCCAAAAATCTGCTCAAGAAGTAGTTACTTTCCTAGATCTTCTTTCTAGCTCTGAACATGGTAGTAAGCTGCCCCTTCCATATCCTTACAGAAGGCCAGAAATTAATTCTCTAGAAAGTGTACAAACAGTATCTCTGATACTGAAACTTCTCTAAGAGAAAAGTGGCACAGTTACTAAGTAGAGGTAACATATGTAAAATAGGGCAATTAAATTAATGTATGAATTACTGGATACAAGCCTTCCCAATCTATTCCCACTGGGCTTCCAAAATTATGACAGCCAGGTCTTCACTTTGCAAGCAGGGGAAAAAGCCTTTCCTGAAAAATGAAACCAGCTAAGGAGTCAAAAAGGTAAAGACATTGAGAGTTCCACACAACATGGCCCACATACATCATTTTATAAGCCCAGTCACCCAGAGAGAACTTGCAATCAGCATTTTAGTATTCTACTATAAAATGTGAACAGACAATAATATGAACAACAATTCAGGACTATCAGACATTAACAAAAGTCTTTAACAAAAGCTGAAGACAAACCCCCCCGCAAAAAAAAAAAACAAACCAAAACCAAAAACCTTAGAGAAGACCTACAAGAAAAGAATACTTTTAAATAAAATTAATACATCAAAACTATTCTCAGTATAAAGAAAGTGAAGTAGGAAGTTTTTAAAAAGTAACAAAAAGGCAAAAATGGATTAAATTAAAAATATGATAGGAAGGAATAAAACATTTAAAAATTCAGGGGAAGAAATGAAAGATAAAGAAATCTCTCAGAATATAGAACAAAAAGATAAACAGTTGAAGAACAGAAAATGCAAGAAAATTGGAGGACTATCCAAGGAGTCCCATATTTAATAAATAAGATTTCCACAAGGAAAAAAAAAATCTACAGAGTGCTAAGAAATATTTCAAGAAAATTCCTCAGAACTGAAAGTTTCTAAATTAAAAAGTCACAGAGTATCCAGCATAATAGATTAAAACATCTTTGCCAACCTACATCACTGAAATTTTAGAAAACTGAGAGTAAAAAGATCTACAAGTTTACAGAAATGCAAAAAAAGATATATATATATTTTTGCATTTGGGGTTTGGTTTCTTTTACTGAGCATAAAAAAAATAAATTTTCAATAAAATATTAACTATCAAAATGACATCAGACTTCTGAAGATCAAATCTGAGAGTTAACACAATAAACAATGACTTTAAAAGTCTGAAGAAAACATTTTGAAACCAGAATTCTACACCCAGCCAAACAATTAGGTATGAGGGTAGAAATAATTTTTTTTATATATAGAAGACCTCAAAAATTTTACATCTTATACACCTTTCTCATGTAGATTCTAGGGCACATATTTCATCAACCAAGAAAAAGAAAGTATAAGATCCAGGACAGAGAATCCAAAACAGAGACAGGTAAAGAGAATTTCCAGGATAAGAATAAAAGGAGATCTTAAGATGTTAAGAGCAACTGATCTAGAACAAAGTAAGTCAAAAAGCTTAGGAGGGACTTCAGCAAGATGTACTGATAAAATTCCAATGTGTCTGAACACACCTGGAATAGGGAGGTAAATGAATCGACAATTATTACCTTTAGTGAAGACAAAAAGCTGAGCAGGGGAAGAAAAGAAACATAATCTTATATGACTCAGCTGTGGCTACAATTAAAATATTAGTATAATATTAATGCTGAATATCAACTATGGCAAATTAGGCTATACCTTTACTTGGAGTCTGAGTGGTATGTATGTGTAATGTAGCACAAGTAGAAAGAATAAAATATTCATCTTATACAGTGGGAAGTCATTAGTAGAGTATAACACAGAAAAATTAAGAAGCAGCAGTATAAGCATATTACTAAGAGAAAGGGAGGGATATACCAAAAGTAATCAGCTAAAAGAGCTAATAGCTTCTACGGAGAGGAGGCAACAGGAGTAGGGGTAAAATGTTGCAGGGCTACTGGTTTTTGCAACAAGCTTTGTAGAACTGCTTGATTTTCTAAACAATGTGCATGTATAATTTTAATAAAAACAAAAAAACTGTATTTTTAAAAGGTGGAACACTTACCAATACACTTTTCTCGCTTTCTGAATAGAGGTAACTGTTTGGACTTCTTTTAAGGTTTGCTTTGTTTTCTTTTCTGCGGATTTAAATGCCTATTTATAAGAAGAGAATTTTTAAATAATTTGTTAAGAACATATTTAAGTAATACCAAGTAAGGAGCTTCTGTGTGGCTCAGTTGGTTGAGCATCTGACTCTTGATTTCAGCTCAGGTCATGATCTCAGGGTCATGAGCTCAAGCCCCGCACTGGGCTTGGCACTGACCGTGGAGCCTGCTTGGTTCTCTCTCCCTCTCTCTGCCCCTCTCTCCCCCAATGCCCCATGTGCACAGGAGCACACACGTTCTCTTGCTCAATCAATCAATCAATAATAAAATAACATATATATAAAACACCAAATAAATGGTAGGACAAGAAATCATTTTTAAATGTCACAAAATGGCACTATTTACGCATACACCCCATACCCACATGAAAGTAATGAAGATTTTTGTCTTAAATATTATAATTTAAGTCAAAGATTCACCACATACAAATATTTGCTCAAGACCTACAAATTACAAAAAGTATCATTTGTTTACCAGATACTGAGTACCTACCATATAATGGGTTCTAGACTAGATGCTGAGACACACAAGTGAACAAGATAAAGTTCTCACCCCCACCCCACCAGGGGGTCTAAGAAAGATACAAATATAATACACATAATTACTCAAATAAACGTAAGTTAATCGCTTCTAAGGATGCTGTGATAGTATAACAAGGGAAGCTAATTTATAACTGCTTAGGTCCAACAAGGTATTTCTGAGAAAATGGCATTTGGGCTGAAGCCTGAAGGGTTAATAGAATTATCAAGGCAAAAATAGGAAAAAGAGCACTGTAAGCAAAAAGAAAAGGCCACCTTAACCAGAAAGCAGTGATCAAGGTAAAACATCAAGAAATGAGGTTAGACAGGCAAACAAGACGGCCAAGTCATGAAGGCCACTCATTTAACAAATATTAATGTTACTACATTCCAGGTGATATTTTAGGGGCTGGGACAAAGTAATGAATAAAACAAAGATCCTACTTTCATACGACCTACATTCTACAGGAAAGACAGATACACATATGTTGGGAGGGGTTTTTTTGTTTATTTGATTCAAGTTTTTATTTTTTTTTATTTTTTTTTATTTTTTCAGTGTTCCAAGAGTCACTGTTTATGCACCACACCCAGTGCTCCATGCAATTTTTTTTTTTAAGATTTTATTTATTTGACAGAGAGTCACAGCAAGAGAGGGAACACAAGAAGGGTGAGTAGGAGAGGGAGAAGGCTTCCTGATGAGCAAGGAGCATTGCAGGGGGTCGATCCCAGAACCCTGCGATCATGACCTGAGCTGAAGGCAGGTGCTTAACAACTGAGCCACCCAGGCACCCCAGGAGGGGTGTTTTTAAGAAGAAAAATAAAGCAGAAAGGGAGTGATTGAGGGTAGTACTACTTTCAGTAAGAGTGGTCAAGAAAGGGCTCTCTGATAAAGTCTCATTTTAGAAGACATGCCAATGAATGGAGGGATCAAACCATGAAAATTTGAGGGAAGAACATTCTCAATAGAAAGAGCAGCAAGCACATATGTCCTGAGAAGGCAGCATGGGTCACTGTTGCAGGGATGGCGAAGATCCCAGTGTAGCTGGAAAGAGTGTAGCAAGAGGAGTGCAGGTGATTAAAGGGGGGAGGAGCAGATCATGTAGGGCCTTACAAGGCAGGAGAAGGGCTTTGAACTGTCTTGAGTTTTTTTGGTTTTTGTTTGAGAGAGAGAGAAAGAGAGTGGGCAAAGGGTGGGGGGCAGCAGCAGAAGAGGGAGACAGAAATCCAAGCAGACTCCAGGCTGAGCATGGAGCCTGACTCGGGGTCCAATCTCATGACTCTAAGATCATGACCTGAGCCAAAAACCAGGAGTCTGATGCTTAACAGATTATACCACCCAGGCACCCCTGAACTGTCTTAAGAAAGATGGGAAGCAACTGGATTTTGAACAGAGAGAAATAACTTCACTTTTTAAAAAGATCACTATGGCTGCTGTGTGAGGAACAGACTGGGAAGGGGTAGAATGAGAGAGACCCAGGAAGAGGCTACTGTTACAGTCCATGTGAACAGAGATGATGGGGGCCTAGACTAATGAGTAGTGGCCAGATTTTGGTTACACCTGTAAGAAAAGCTACAAGGACATACTGATGAGGGAATGGATATGGTTTATAAGCAAAGGGTCTAGGATGAGTCCAACATTTTTAACCCAAGTAAAGGGAAAAAAGAAGGCTCTATTTACTGAGACAGAGAAGACTGAGAAGGAGGTTTGGGGAAAAAAATAAATACTGGAAAGAAACATATTTAACAGAATTAAATTTGAAAGATATTTCTGAATTAGAAAACCTCATTTAAACAGAAGAAATAATTAAAGCCATTAAGTTAAGGCAGAGAAAAACAATTCACGTTCACTCTAAGAAATATTAAGTACCTTTTCAGCAGCTTCAACGGTCTTTTGTGTTTTCTTAGCAGCATACCTCTTGTGATCATAGTATCTAGAAAAATATATTTCTCTTAATTTTAAATAAAATCTTTATTCTTTAGCTTTCTATTTATCTAATTTTAGATTCTCAAATCATACAGAACAAGTTTTGTGCATTATGCAACTTTATTTTATATGTTCTCTATGAAAACAAAGTTGTATGATGCACAAAATGAGATTTAAAAAACTGTTTTCACCCAAAAGCACATACATACATAATATACATATATTATCCTTAATATCCTGACTTATTGCAGTTAATATTTTACCTACAATTCATACTTAAATTTAACACTTACTTTTTGGCATTGGCATATGCTGACAAGCTGAGATCAACATCAACAAGTAATGGCCTATTTTTCTGAGGTTTCTGCAGCTGTTTATTCTTTTGCTTTTTCTTTTTTCCTTTTGGTGGTTCGGTTTCATTTTTTTCAACACTGATGTCACCATCAACATCGTCATCTTCCTCCTCTGATAACAAGTATGGATTTCTATTAAAAATATTCAATAGTATTTCACTAATGTCAATGACATCACTTTTTTTTCCAATTTTTTTCCTCAATGACATTATAGACTGTTTACAATATTTAAATAGGTGCATTTTGGGGGGGCACTAGGTGGCACAGTCGGTTAAGTGTCTAACTCTTGGTTTGGCTCAGGTCGTGATCTCAGGGTTGTGATATTGAGCCCCATGATGGGCTCCAAGCTCAGCATGGAGACTGGCTTCAGATTCTCTCTCTCTCCTTCTCCCTCCAACGCTCACACTCAAAATAAACAAAATCTTTTCACATACAAATGGCTAACAGACACATGAAAAAATGTTCATCATCTTTAGCCATCAGGGAGATTCAAATCAAAACCACACTGAGATACCACCTTACACCAGTTAGAATGGCCAAAATCAACAGGACAGTAAACAACAAATGCTGGAGAGGATGTGGAGAAAGGGGAACCCTCTTACACTGTTGGTGGGAATGCAAGTTGGGTGCAGTCACTTTGGAAGACAGTGTGGAGATTCCTCAAGAAATTAAAAATAGAGCTACCCTATGACCCTGCCATTGCACTACTGGTATTTACCCCAAAGAAACAGATGCAGTACAAAGAAGGGCCACATGTACCCCAATGTTCATAGCAGCAATGGCCACAATCGCCAAACTGTGGAAAGAACAAAAATGCCCTTCAGCAGATGA
>CM053609.1:79377201-79393159 GCA_028646535.1 Procyon lotor
GAAGGTCAGAGGCAGAAGCAGACCCCCTGCTGAGCAGGGAGCCCAATGTGGGACTCGATCCTGGGATCATGACTTGAGCTGAAGGCAGACGCTTAACTGACTGAGCCACGCAGGCATCCTTAACTTGTATTTTTTTTTTTTTTAAAAGATTTAATTTATTTGACAGAGAGAAACACAGCGAGAGAGGGAACACAAACAGAGGGAATGGTAATGGGAGAAGCAGGCTTTCTGCCAAGCAAGGAGCCCGATGTGGGGCTCGATCCCAGGACTTTGGGATCATGACCTGAGCCCAAGGCAGACGCTTAACGACTGAGCCACCCAGGCGCCCCCTTAACTTGTATTTTTAAACATAAAAACATTTACAGTAAAAATTACTAACCTAAACCTTAAATTATATATAATCTCAAAATATAAACAAGAAGGACTTTTTAAAAATTTTACATGAGAATCTGCAGATAAATTTGTCAAAGACCAAGTCTTCCATTTCCCTTATATTTCCTCTAATTTTTATTAGCCTAATCTAGCAATTTAGTTAGGTTCCCTGAGGTAATAACAAAAGCCTAATTCATCATATAGCTACATAACAGTTCTTACAGAATTAAAATGCAAGAATAATGCTATTTCTAAAAGCACTCCAACTTCCTAGTCAGAAGGTGAATAATTCAACTCCTTTAAGCCTGTACCAGAGACTACCAAGTTTGGTAACCACTTCAAATATTTAGGTAGAGGAAGAGAAACGATTCTAAAGTTGAATGGTAATAAAGTAGAGACTGAACTATGAGTTACTAGGCATAAAGTACCACATTAGAGGGGTACCTGGATGGCTCAGTCGATTAAGCATTCACCTTCAGTTCAGGTAGTGATCCCGGTGTCCTGGGATCAAGCCTCTCTTCAGTCTCCCTGCTCATTGAGGAGTCTGCTTTTCCTTCTCTCTCTGCACTCCTCACCCCCAGCTTGTGCTCTCTCTCTCTCTCTGTTCCAAATAAATAAAATCTTTAAAAAGGATAAAAGTGGGGCACCTGGGTGGCTCAGTTAAGCATCTGCTCTCGGCTTAGGTCATGACCCCAGGGTCTTGGGATTGAACCCCACACTGGGCTCTCCATTCAGTGGGGAGCCTACTTCTCCCTCTGCCCCTCCTCCTGCTCGTGCATTCTCTCTCTCTCAGATAAATAAATAAAACATTAAAAAGAAAAACAAAAATAAGGTAAAAGTGCCACATCAGTGTAAGAAGCCGGGAATACCATATGGATAGAACATTCATAGGTCAAACGTTTTTAAGTTTACAACTACCCGCTCACTTTTATTATGTTTTCCAGAATTTTCAGTTTTAAAAAAGGAAATAAATGAAAATAGACTTGTAGCATGTAGGCATACCTTTGCTTTCAAATTTTTCATCCACTTTGACATTGCCAGAGAATCCATTTTCTATAAGACAGTGTTCAATGAGAGCTGGTCCATAGGCTATAAAAGCAGAGGTTATCATTTTTAGTATATTCCTATAAAATTTAAAAATCAAAATATAATCCAAAATTTATATCCCAAAATAAATATCTACTCAATAACAGTAGCCAGTGAAAATAGCAATTATTTTGCTTTTTAAGATTTTATTATTTTTTAGTTTACTTATTTTGAAATGTTATTAGAAATAAAATTCAAGTACTTTTAAAAATTTGAGACCGTAATATAATTGTAGAAGTCAGTGTTTAAGTTATAGAAATTTAATGGAATTGAGTCACATACAAAGGACATAAATCAGGATGAAAGATTGTTTTAATATGGTTAACGTTAATAGACTAAATTGATAAAAAATCCAAACTTGCAAATTTTATGTGTGACATACTAACAGTTGGAAAGCTGCAGAGATAACTTTTTAATGCCTTCCAATTTCTTAAGAGAGTCCTGAAAACTACATTTTCTTGCAAACATTTCACTGCTCTATTTAGGATTACTCACGAAGTAATGGGTTAAGAACTCTCTTCAGTAGTTCACCCTTAGGTGCACTGGCTATTATTTCAGTCAATCTGTGAAAACAATTGACACACTTCTTACTACTACATATTTAACAAACCTTACAGCAATATTCAGATTCACAACACTTTCATATACATCAAATTGCCTGGTCATCAGGGTACTCCAAAGCACAGGAGCAATTAGTTCACTTTGTAGGTAAGAAAATGAGTTGTAAAAGTAATCTATCCAAGGGTAGTAGGTTTCTGAGCAGCCAACTGGGATGTGAAACCAAATTTTCTAAGAAAAATCAATACTTTCTCAACTAAGTCATATTGCTTATTGCTAATGTGCTCATATATGACAGGAAAGTGATGTTTTTATATCACAGGTAAATGTTTGTAGAACCTGGTGATATATCTTAATACCTGGAATGGCTTTACCTAATTACGCATTTAATAAGAACTCTTAATGATGCTGTGGGCCAATCTGGTCCCCAGATCAGTAGCATCAGCATAACCTGAGAACTTGTTAGAAATGTAAATTCCTGGGCCTATCTCAGATCCACTGAATCAGACACTCAAAGCAGGGGCAGCAATCTATGTTTTATTAAGCCCTCCAGGTGAATCTGATGCACGATACACTTTCAGAACCTCTCCTAGAGCTATTAGTCAGCAATACCTTTCAGCCAGAAGAGTACAGTTAAAATCAGCACCTTATCCCACAGTACTCCCTTTTCTTGGCTAAACCATTTCCATTTGCACTCTGCCCAGGAGAGACCTCTGTCTTTTCACGGAATAGCTAGTAAGTCCCCTCACTTTACCAAGAAATCATAAACATCTGAAGTAACACCAGACTTAGATAAAAAGACATACATTTGCTACTTGCAAATGAAACTTAATTGCTTATGCACATTTATGTAGTTTAAGCAATCCAAATTTTCTTATTGTATGCAAGTAAGCAAAATATTTTCTGATGTGACAGTTCATTCATATTTTGATCTATGACCTATTTTACCTTCTAATACCTTATGAAATGACCTTTAAACAAAACATGTTACCTTTCCAAGGTAAGTAAAGGCTCAGCAGCTCTAGCATGATCAACTGGATAGCGTTCACGAACAGCAAATTTAACATCATCTGACTCATCAGTTCGAAATCTCAGGATATTCAAAATTAGGTACTCATAATCTGTAAGAACAATGTTTCCCTGTAATAGAATAAAATATAATTTACTGCTTTTCCCAAATCATTCTTGAAACTTCTTAAAAAGTGGGGGGGAAAATGTAGTCTCTTAAGAACTTAAGGCTACAGAAATGAAGTTACAAACAAAAAACATTTAAGTCACATCTAAACACTGCTCTTTTGCACTTGCACAGCATAGACTATGAAACAAGATGAGCAAATAAAGGACCCCAAGTTTGAAACATAATGAAGGAATGCAACTTTAAACTCATTGTCTGATAGTTTTCCAGAAGTCACCAAGAGAAGCACAATAGAGTTATCCCCCCATTTTTGAAACTGATTTCTTAAAAAAGACCTACATTAGTACCTGTTTTCACTAACCAAAAGAAATCTGAAAAGGATTTTCACTTTTATGAAAAAAAAGGCAAAAAACAAAAAAAGCACTCAGTGTGTTTTGCAGTGATCTGTTACAGAGTCAGCACATACCCCAAGCAGTGATGGTGGCACCACCAATTCCGCACAACTACCCTCAGCAACTCAGCATCCAGCCGTCATAGCTTTGAATTGACTATCTGTGCTTTATCTCTACTTATTTTGTGCACATATTAGTAAGACACGACCTAAAGTGTCAGGGGTCACTGACACTTGGGGCGCCTGGGTGGCTCAGTCAGTTAAGTGTCTGCCTTCAACTCACATCATGATCCCAGGGTCCTGGATCAAGCCCTGCATTAGGGAGCCTGCTTCTCCCTCTCTTCCCAGCTCATGTTCTCTCTTGCTATTTCTCTCTCAAATAAATAAAATCTTTTTTAAAAATTGCCTTAAAAGAGAAAAAGAAAAGTCTAAGAGAAGTTATTTTTTGGGTCTGGGAATGCTCAAAAATTTTTCCATATAAGTTGATGACAACTGCTTCTTTGCTTTACACTATCTCAGCTTAGAAAAGTTTTCTTAAGAATGTATCTACTTTTGCATAGCAGGGGAAACCTGCAGTAAGGTTTGGATCAGGGGAAACCTTGATGACTACCAACTAACTGTTGCCCTTGTATGAGGCAGGTCTACAAATACTGTATCTTATTCAGAACAATTAAGAACAGAATTTCAGAGCTAAGTGAAGAGCTATTTTTTCTTTTGATAGCAATAGTTATGTGGCAAAATGAATATAGTTATACCCTCTACCCAAGTAATTCCACACTTGTAATGCAGTCTAATGTAATAATAACTCAATAAAACCAAAAGTTACATGCTTGAAGATATTCACTGAAGTTTATTTACAATAGAAAAAAATAGCAACAGCCTAAAGGTAAAAATTAGGGAAATTGCTGAATTATGATATATCAACATAACAAACTATTTAAAAGCTGTTAACTTGTGAAAACTAGGTCTTGAAAAAGTAGGAGAATGTTTATGATCTTAAGTAAAAAACAGCAAGACAAACTCTGTATCCTAGAAGTGGAAAGCAAATATATGGAAAAATGAAAATATTAAAAAGTTAAAATTAAACAGACTTTTACATAATCTTTTCAAGAGCGGGGAAACTTTTTTTTTAAGATTTTATTTATTTACTTGAGAGAGTGCATGTGAGTGAGAGGGAGAGGTAGAGAGAATCTGAGCACAGATTCACTCTGCACTGAGCACAGAGCCAGACGCGGAGCTCAATCCCACAACCTCAAGATCATGACCCGAGCCTAAACCAAGAGTCAAGCGCTTAACCAACTCAGCCACCCAGGTGAAGAAGGGGGAAAGTTAATGAAAAAAAAAACAAACAAAAACTTCCCAAAGAATACAGCCTTCCAAATTTATCATAGGCAGCAAAGACACGGTTGTTATAGAATTAAAATACATGGGGCGCCTGGGTGGCTCAGTTGTTTAAGTGTCTGCCTTCAGCTCTGGTCATGATCCCAGAGTCCTGGGATTGAGCCCTGCATCAGGCTCCCTGCTTGGCAGGAAGCCTGCTTCTCCCTCTCCCACTCACCCTGCTTCTGTTCCCTCTCTTGGTGTGTCTCTGTCAAATAAATAAATAAAAATCTTAAAAAAAAAAAAAATACAAAGAAGCGTTCACATAGAGAATCACAAATGCTTTACCAACTACTCAGAAGTCGTTGGTCAGAGAAGATATTAAGAGTAGCCACAGTCTCAGGTTGGGGATAACAGGTTGCAAGATAAGTGGCTTCAACAAATGGGACCACCATTAACCTTGATTAACCAGAAGTTACTAGATGTTGAAAGAGTAATACCTCCCCTGAAAGTTCTGACTTCAAAGCATTCATGCTTTTAGCTTAACATAAAAGTTACCAAGAGAAGGAAAGTTGGGAGCTTGGAAAATGTCCATATAGTGTCTGGTTCAGGAATATATGACTTGAAAAATAGACCTGACATAAAGCCTGCCACAGAGCAAGTACTTAATGTCTGTCGAATCAAAATGTGCAGTTATCAAGAACATCTGGCAGATCCTAGTGTTCTTTTTCTTAAATCAAGGTTTTCCCAAACTCTTCTGTAAGATGGTCCCCCTTACCTCTAAAGAATTCTGTGATCAAATTAGTTGGAAATTCTAAGTAATGAATCCTTCTCTAGGGGATATACGCATCACATTATTATATTAAAGGCACTAATAAGTCCTAGAGTTAAAAAAAATTTTATCCTACTTTATTATCAAAGGTCCTCAAACTTTAATGGCTCAGGGACCCATATTTCTAGGTATACCTATTAGCTATGGAAGGTAGTTTAGAGAGTTCTAAGAAATATACTTTGGGAAATTCTGTGCTTGACTGACATACTCAATAAACTACTTTTTTTTTTTTTTAATTATTTATTTGACACACAGAGAGAGAGAGAGTTGACAAGTAGGTAGAGAGGCAGGCAGAGAGAGAGGGGGAAAGCAGGCTCCCCGCTGAGCAGAGAGCCCAATGTGGGGCTTGATCCCAGGACCCTGAGATCATGACCTGAGCTGAAGGCAGAGGCTTTAACCCACTGAGCCACCCAGGTGCCCCAATAAACTACTTTCTGATCTTACTTTCTCCAGAGGCTTTCTTACTGGAACTTTGTTATAGATTAATAAACTGACTTTCTTAAATGAATTTGAGTAACAATCACCTCTTTACCCAAGGTCTGATCAACTCTAGATAAACCGTGCATCAAAATTCCAGACATGAAGGCTGGGAGATCAAACCCCGGTTTGAGGAAAGAGCAATCTTCAAGATCTACTGTAACCATCAACCAACCTACCTCTTAGATACCACGGTGCCTACTGAAAATTCCCAAGCACATACTCCCATGTACAAAATCCTTATTTTCTATTTCCAACTCATCAATAACTGGACCTCCGAAACTTAGCAGTATGCATGCCAATTGCTCAAACCCTTCAAATATAAAGCCCCTAAATGGATTGGGGGATCCTGGATTGAATCCCAGAATAGAAAAAGGAGATGTACTAGAAACACTGGTAAAGTCTGAAAAGAATGTGTTTAATTAACAGTAATGCGTCAATGTTAATTTCTTGGTTTTCACACATGGACTGTGATTACGTAAGATTTTTTTTAACTTTTTTTTTTAAAGATTTTATTTATTTATCTGACAGAGGGAGAGAGATCACAAGTAGGCAGAGAGGCAGGCAGAGAGAGGGGGAAGCAGGCTCCCCGCTGAGCAGAGAGTCTGATGCAGGGCTTGATCCCAGGACCCTGAGATCATGACCTGAGCCGAAGGCAGAAGCTTTAACCCACTGAGCCACTCAGGTGCCCCCCTAAGATGTTAATGTTAAGAAAAACTAAATAAAGGGCATAGGAGAACTTTCTGTATTATCTTTTCAACTTTTCTATAAATCTACAATCATTACAAAATAAAAAGGTTGTTTAGATTTTTTAAAATCACAGCAAAGATTACACAAAGTCATTGCAGAGAAATAATTTTTATGCATCATTAAGGTCTAAATTAAATTGAAAAAGAAAAGGGGCGCCTGGGTGGCTCAGTCAGTCTACTGTCCAACTCTTGATTCCAGCTCAGGTCTTGATCTCAGGGTCATGAGATCAGCTCTGTGGCTGACTGAGCTCAGCAGTGAGTCTGCTTGGGATTCTCTCTCCCTCCACCCCTCACCCCCATCAGCCCAACTCCTGCCCACATGCACATTCTCTCTTAAATAAATCTTTAAAATAAAATAAATTGAAAAAGAAAAAAACCCTGCAAAGACCCATACCTGGTATATGACTGGTCACTTAAGAGTGACAAAAACCTAAGCATGCCTGCAATTAGTTACATTCTAGAGATATCCCCCCTCCAAATGAAAAAAAAAAATTTTTTTTATGGTGGTGGGGAGAGGAAAAAAGACCATAAATAGGACACCAAACATAACAGAGGTTACCTTGGGATGCGGAAATGGTTTGGGCTAGGAGTGGTAAGACCCTCCACTTTAATTCTATGTACTTCTCTATATTCTGATAATGTATCCATGTACTACTTGAATAAACATGTTTAATTTAAATGCTAGTCAAGATAATTCCAACCACTGTCCTACTGAGAAATAGAAAAGCTGGACAAAATACACAAAGCCTGTCTTTTAAGAAATAAAAAATGCAAGCAAGATAGTAAACATTTACAGGACCAAATCCTAGGAGAAGAAAACTCAGAAAGGTAAGTCCCACACTTGGGGCTAATTTTCCCCAGGATCATTTGTTAAACTGTTAAGCAGCAGCTGATAGGCTGAGAAGCTGAGCATAAATTTTGACAGGCTTACAGGACAACTAAAGGGGAATAAAAACTGGAGTTTAGAGTCCAAGTGAAAGATGAATTGGGGAGGGAGAGATATCCTCTAAGTCCAACTCTGAATAGTGAGTCATAAAGGCTACATCTCAGGGGACAAGATGAATCGGAAACATACCAGCTTCTGCAGGCCCAGCTTCTGCAGGCCCAGCTTCTAATCAATTCAATTCTTGACTAGAGTGAGGCAATCTGGGATGATTTGTGTCTTTAGCCACTTGTCAAAAGCAATTATCTTCTCTAGAGGAAGACAACATCATTCCAGATCTCACAATATAACTACCGTTTTTCCTACTCAAGGCCTGCAACACAATACAATAACCAGACATGTGAGGAGACAAGACAATGTAATTAAAATGAAAAGAAACAACAGACACTAAAAACAGACACACAAAGCAATTCTAAATGACTCCAAATGATTCTTGTCTGATAGCAACAAAATTAGTGATGAAAGACAGGTCAAAGAAAATATGGCTGAATTTCCCAAAACCAACGACAAACATCAACTCATTTCTAGAAGTGCTATGAACCCCCCAAAAATAATTTTAAATAAAAATTCAACGAGGCACACAACAAAACTGAAAACTGAACACAAAGAGAAAAAATTTTAAAGCATTTGATAAAAAGGCTAGGCTACCTTCAAAAGAGCTGACACTGATTTCACTAGGAACAATGGATAACATAAGACAATAAACTATTTTTGTAACTGTAAAAAAAAAGTATTTCATTAACAAGAGAACCAACTAGATGGTAAAACTGGTTGTAAGAGAAATGAAATAAGTGAAATATTTAGAGTGACTATGAGAATGACTGTAGAAGATTGTCAATTCAAGGCAGTAAGATAGACGAACCTTTGGGGATATCTATTCGCTGGACAGATAAAATTTGAATCTCTACTGGATGCAATTATTTTCATTGCTATGAGGCAAGAATTATTTGTATTGCTATCAGTTTTCTACAAGTTAAAATTTACCTTTATAGAATTGTTTAAAAAATCTAATCAATAGTAAATAGCAAATCAAAGCTATACATCCTTAAAGAAAAAAAATAATCCCCAGGAGTGCCAGCTAGACAGCACTCAGTAGGATACAAACATGACATTTTGTCCTTTTTGTCTCTTTTCAAATTTTGGATTTTTCTTTTTTTTTTTTTTACAGTCCCCTCTCATAATCATAACATCTAAAATTTCTGATGACCATAATTGACACACACATAAGCTACCCTCATTGCATCTTGGCCTGATTTATTCATATAGATATAGTAAGAAATGTTAATTAACATATACAAATCTCCTTACAGTCAGCAAATCTAGAGCCACAAGGTATGAACCAGTTACTAAAGCCATAACAATTACTGCTGCCTGGAGAATTCATTAAAAAATTTGGGATTTTATTGATGATAGGGAAAAAAAAAAATTGGGGATTTTATTTTCAAAAGTTTGTTATCAGAGAGATTTAAAAATTAGTATTTGGTTATAATTCAAAGCTTATGAAACCAAACCAAAACAGAAAAACAAAGAAACAAAAAAACCTCCACTACTCACTGTGTCTGTGGTATACTTACAAACACAGGTAAATTTTTCTTTAAAATTACTCAAACCTACACAGATGTGACCTTCCTCACTACAAATAGGCTAGGATCCTACATGCCACAAAAAAAGGTACAAAACCAGTTTCTCAGGAGGGCTTTATAGACACTGCTTCTGCATATAAAATATAACCTCAATGAGAGCAAATTACCATATAAGGAATAGATCACTTCAATTTGCAGAAGTATAAACTACTAAAGATCAAGAGAAAGGTAAAGGTCTTTATCAAACACTACCAAAAGACACTTATCCTAAAAATAACACCAACAATATTCTGAAAAAAAAAAAAAAATTAACCACAATTAGATTCTCTCAAGTTTATTTAGTCCTGTGTGATTAATCCTGATATCCTAGATCACAGGTTGGCACTCTACTTTCATAAAAGCATCTGCTTCTAGATTAAAGTAAATCTCACAAATTCTAATTTGGTTCCCTGATATATTTTGGCATTTGTCTAAGCAATACCGGCTTGGATGATGTGTCTATTATATAAGAGCAGGGGTCATGATACCAAAAAAAGCTAACTCTGTAGAAGGCAAGATAGTAAACATCTTAGCAGTTGTGGCCACATATGGTCTCAATTGCATCTTCTTTTTTTTTTTTTAAGAGCCCTTTTAAAACATAAAAACCATCCTTAACCTAACAAGCTTTATAAAAAGGGGACATAGGCAGTAGTTTATCAACTCCTATTTAAGAGTATCTGATATGTCCTCTCCAGCAAGGTTCTGAAACTGACCTCATTATTGAAGGCCCTATATAATGACAAAATTATAGAGACAGAACAGACTGGTAGTTGTCAGGAGGCAGAGATGGTGGGAGGAAGAGGGGTGGGTGGGTATTACCATAAAGGGGTATCACCAAGAAGATCTCTGCAGAAATGGAAAATTCTGTAGCTTGACTACAGTGGTGGTTACATGTATCTGCAAAGGTGGTAAAATGCACAGAACTAGATGTACACGTTGTACCAATATTGACTTCCTGATTTTGATGCTGTACTATAATTATGTAAAATGTAACAACTGAGAGACACTGACCTCTCTATCTTTGCAACTTCATGTGAATCTATAATCATTTCCAAACAAACAAAATTTTTAGGTTTTTAAAAGATGGTATCATACAAATTTTAATTGGCCACTATCTGAGACCACATACAAAAATCAACTTCAGATGGGCTGCAGTTGCAGTTACCTGCAGGGGAAGGGGCAGAAGATTCCCCCTCATGTTTTACAGTACAATAGCATTACACAAATAAGTAACAATGATCAATTATCCTTCATCTCGTTCCCCAAATTTAACTTACCCTATCATAGAGCTCAATGATTAAGTGATAAGCAGCTTCATCACTTCCAAATTGAAAATCTACAATTCTATCCACACCAAGCTGTTTTGCACTGACCAACCGCCGACTCTTCAAATGTTTTCGACACTAGTGAAAAACAGAATAAAAAGTCACTTATACAGAAGTCAGTTCCTAATCATTTGATAATTGGTTTGTAAATAAGTTTCCTCTTTTCATTACCATCAATAACAACATTTAAATAGTAAAAAAAAAAAACTTGCAGATGATAATCAAAGGAAAAACACTTTATTTCAGATGACTCTGCTAACTCTGAAACAGTATTTTATACTTTAAGAAGGCAATGACAGACCTACAGAGAAATTTGTTTTTACACTGCTAAATCCCTTTTTCTTACCCTGATGTCATCACTCAAAACTATAACCTTTTTTTTAAGCTTCTTCCTAGTCCCATCTTTTAAGTATCCCCAATTTTCTTTGTGTTCAAAATTAGTGGTTACCACTAATCTTCTACTTCAAATATAAATTCTGAACCATAAATTATTGGTATTCTACAAGTTAGTCCTCTACATACATTCAATTACTTTCTAGTCCCACAAATTTATTAACATAACCCAGACGGAATTTTTCTGGTACTGTCTCCAAAGGTTTCAATCAACCTAGCTCAAATCCAAATGTATTAACTCTCATTCCTTATCAAATCCCATTCTTCCTATCCCTAAGTCATGATGCTCTTTTCTTATTAGCAATTAAAATAAAATTAACATTTTAAAACCCAAATACAAATTACCAGGTAGGCCCCTATTGCTTTAGATTTTATGTACCATCCTTTAGTAAAAATATTTAAGTATAACACAGACCAGAAAAAAGACTACTCTGTAGTGCCCCCCAACTTTCCAACTGTTTCTAATTCTTGAATTAGAAAGACCCCTTAGTCAAGACCAGTAAGCTAGAATGCTTTCAAGACTTAAATTCAAGACAAATTTTTACAGAAGTTAATATAAAGTCACATTAAAAAAAAAAAAAAGAAAGAAAGATACAATCATTTTTAGAATGCCAACTCTTTGATAACCAAGACTTCTTCCCCAGACCTGATAGTTCAAATTGACTAAAATTCTCATTTTATGTACTTATGTATTCAGGCAGCTATAATAAGACTTTCAACCTTCGAACAATCTCGCCTTCCTATATTCAATAGTTCTGATTTACGAGTGGTCTATAATGATTCTAATTTAAACGGTGACCTACATATAGGGCTATTTTTTAAATCCCCAGGGGAAAATCACAATCCTTCCAGAGTCCCCCAATAGTATTTTTATTCAAGAAAAATAAAGTTAAAATGGAAACAAAAGGCATCCTTGAAAGGAACAGAAATACACACCATGGAATGGAAAAAAAGGGAAGATTATTTATCATGAGTATAGATGGCCATACTGTACATTTGTAGTGCTTATTTTATTTCCCTATTAGTGGCTTGATGAAAACAACTATCAGTGCCACAGAGAATTAACTGGCATCCCCAAATATGAGAATGAGGCACAATTACTGTGATTTACCACAAACTGAGCATGACTATGCCATACAACAGTAGTAGCAGCTCTTTATTTTAAATTATTTATAACATGCTTAACATTGCTCCACCTAACTCATAAAATTCTCTTTTTTTAGTGTTTGGCTTCCTATTGGTATAGCCTGATTTGAGGATTTTTCCACAATCCCAGTATCATATATCTTATCGTCTGTTACATCATTTGTAAACTTAAAAAAACTGTTCTTCATATCCACTGATATATTAAACAACTTTAAATATACATTATTCATTTATTTTGAAAAGTGCTATACAAATACCAAGTGTCATCATTATCAAGGACAATTCCCAAAAGAACCATTTAGGGTTACTATTAAGTATATTAAACTTTTAAGTTTTGATAATTTTGTGACAGGCCTTGTGATTTGGGAAACACTTACCTAACTTGTAATCCAAAACAGATTCTAAGTTGCTGGGGATAAGATTCTTCTCTGTAAAGCCTCTAATGAAATAACACAATGCCAAAACAAATAAATTTCTGAAGGAAAGTGAGGAGGAGAGGAAGAAGGAAATTAATACATATGGAGCCCTAATATGTGTCAGGCATTGTGTTAGATGCTTTACATATTACTTCAATTAATCCTCACCAATAACCTCATGAGGGAGGTATTATCCACATTTTACATTTAAAGAAACTAAGTTTCAAGAGGGTAAGTACTTTTTCTGGGTTATAAAATTATGTAGCGGCAAAATCATTAATTCAAAGTTAGGTATATTTAATCCTAATGTCTTTCCTCTGTACCACATAATCTTTCAGTATATCCGTTATGTCAACAAATGGATAGGTAACACATCCACAAATGCAGAATCTCAGTTTTAATAGAAAAAAACAAAAGCAAAGACAAGTGAAAAGTAAAAAGATATGCTGGTAACATACTGTCATTAAGTATTCCAACAAAATACAGATTGGTAGCTCAAAAGTGAGCTGCAGAAAACTAGGAAAGGGGGGTAGGGCATATCATAGAAAGGCAAGAAAAATAGGATATAGGATATGAATTCAGAAATTAGGGAATCATAAAAAGGTGAAAAACTGATGAAAATGAGGCTTTAGAAAAATTAACACTGGTCTAACACAATTGTTTTCATGGCAAGAAGTAGACTAATTATAAGGGACTTTAAGGGAATGTTATGAAAGCTCAAACTAGAATAGTGACTGTGGGAACAGAAAGATTTGGAGCACAATGGGGTGTGAACGGAGAAGTCAATAAACAGCTACTTTATTCATCCCATTATCTATCAACTATTCTATTTTATCTCTATTTTATTCATAATAGTAAAGGAAAACCAAACATTTTAAAACTTAAATCATTAGTGACCAATCTCAGGGCCTTATAATTTTGCTTCAAGTATAACTTAAAGTTTACCTTCATGGCAAAACTAGATGGCATCATATTCTTAGGCCACTCAAATTCTGTTGTGTGAATTCGTATGCCAGATTCAAGTAAAAGTGTGGCTTTAAAGTCTGGTCTGTAGAAGAAAAAAGTTAAATTTTTCTTTAGGGCATTTGCCAATGCTTACTCAGTAAAAAAGACTAAAAGTGCAAGTAAAAAAATTAATAATCTCACATTTAATTACCAAAGATAAAACAAGCCTGTAAAATGCTCTTACTTTTGAAGACGAATAAGATAGGTCTTATTATCCACATCATAAACATTGTTTACTCTCATTCCTATTAAGCTGCAAAGAGAAAGGAAACATGTAACATTTGAAATACAAAATTTCACAGAAATTAAAGCGGCAGGAGGAAGCAGAGCCTTGGAAAGAGAGGATCTTCAACTCTAAGGATATGGAGTGAACCAGGGAGCAGAGTCTGAAGGTCCCAGGCAATCAGCACAAAACTTAATTGTAACTTTTTGGGAACAAAAGTGGCATGCCAGCCCTAAGAAAACCAGGCAATGCCCTGCGTCCTTGAAATGACCCAATATTTTAAAGGAAATATAGTACAATCTAATCCACTTTATTACAAAAGGGAAAAAAGGTAAATGAAACCCTGGAAAAATGACAAAACTCACACAGCTGAATAGAAACCAGACTAGAATCTGTTACTTGCAGCTAAGTCGCCGACATTCCCTCTCTTAGGAGTAAAGAGGAGGGTCTAATCAGGCCTCCACTCTGGAAACACCTGAGGCAAAAGACCACTGGGCATTCTGCCTTTCACCCGGTGTCTCTCGTTTTACTAAAATGTTTGCTGCCAGACAGGGGCAACTCAGGCCAACAAGGCGAGAGCTCGGCGAGGGCCCCGCCGAAGCCCGACACAAGACCCGGTGAGACAAGCAACCCGCGAGAGCCGGGTGTGGGGCACGCGAACGCTGCGGTCCCCCAGGTGTCCCGAAGGCCACGGGAAAGATGTCACGCGCTCGCCCACCCAGGCCTAGCCAGGTCCGCAGAAGAAGTCAGCACTGGAGGTTTAAGGGGAAACATCAGGCTGGTCTTTCTTCCACGTTGGGGCACTGTCCTCTGCCTTCTGCATTCCCCGCACGAGCCTGGTCACCTATCGCTCAGTACCTGGCATTCAGCTCCGCGAGTACCGCGCGGAGGTCAATGGTGCTAAAACGCGTCTTCATGGCGAGGTCCGAGGGTCGCTACCGCAGTTTTCTCCACTGACTGCCTGACTCAACGCCGCTACTCTTATGCGCAGGCGCACTCGGCCCAAATCTACGGCCGCGCAGAAGACCCAATATTCCTTGACGCGAAGGTGTTTACGTCACTTTTCTGAAGATTTGCGCTATCGAGTCGCCGTCAGCTGGCTTTTCGTTTTACCGAAACAATTCAAAATAAATCCAAACTATTCTCTTGAAACTGCATTTCTTCCTGGAAAGCTGACGGACTAGTCCGGCTACCTTTCCCCCTTGTGTTTCTGGAGCAAGCCTCCCGAGTGACCCCTGCTGGTGGTAAAAATTTACGAGGAGCGTACTGGGAGGATTTCCCCTGGGTGGGCGGTAGGGCTCCGTGTGTCGGAGCAACAACCCCTTTCTGTTCGGTTACTTGGACCAGATTTTTGAAATGTAACGAAGCGGAACTGTTTCATTCGCCTTACAATTACCCTCAATGATAAAGGTGAAGCAACGTTCAAAAAGGAGTTCCTATTTTGATGGGCCCTGGTCTCTGAAGAGTATTTTGAGATGTATTGTGGGATTCTCATTTACCGTCGGTCTTGGCAGCCCCCTGCCTCAGCGTAGTACCTGGTATACAAAATCAACTCCATAAACGCTAGGCAACCTGAATATTCACGTGTTTCGCTAGATAATCAAAAAGTGAGATAGAATAAGAGAAGAGAATAAGAATAAGAGAATCCCGCCACGGGGGATTCACAGGGTAGTAGGAAAACTGTCGTGCAGGAATGTAAGTATGCCACTTTTCGTTGTGTTCGATAGATACATGAGAAGAAAGGATACTTTATTTAAGGTGAGAACTCAAAAGAGACGGGGTCTCGCTATGTTGCCCAGGCTGGAGTGCAGTGGCTATTCACAGGCGCGATCCCACTACTGATCAGCACGGGAGTTTTGACCTGCTCCGTTTCCGACCTGGGCCGGTTCACCCCTCCTTAGGCAACCTGGTGGTCCCCCGCTCCCGGGAGGTCACCATATTGATGCCGAACTTAGTGCGGACACC
>CM053609.1:79393259-79404338 GCA_028646535.1 Procyon lotor
AGGATCCTGAGCTTAGGAGGATTCTCTAGTCTGCCGGCGGCTGTCGTCAGAATTCCCACCAGCAGAAGGCGACTCTAACTTGAAAGGACGAGCTAGCCGTTTCAGGAGAAGGGACCTGTAGATGCTAAGGGGGACTGCTATGGGACACAGGGCAGGCAGCATTTATTAGTGCATTGTAGGACACAGTAAACCATGCAGAATAGCTCAAAATGTAAAATAAACCATTTGGAATGTCAGGAAAGAGTGGGAGCCAAGCAGTCTGTGGTCCAAACTGCAAAAATGAGAGGTCCCGCTGTGCATAAACAATACTAAGGTTATTTACGCTGGCTCTGAAGTCATTCCCAAAAGATTGCCTAAGTATTGTGCATCAAAGCACCCGAGTAAAACTCCACATTGAAAGGGACAACACTCAGGTGTTTCTTTAAAAACAAAAACTGAAGTATTCATAGCAAAACTCCCGCCTTAGGGCACTGGACTAGTAAGATAGGAGCAAGAACACTGATTTAAGTTACACAGGGTCCCTCTGCTTATCAGCCAACTCATGGTTGCTTCTGCTTTGTCTGTGAAGGACAATGGGCATCAGAAAGAAAATGTGAGAAAATCGCTAAAGGAACAGGTAGATCAAGGTAAGTGTAAAAATTACCAGAGAACGGCATCATTTACTACTGAATTCTATCATTTCTAGTTTTTGAAGTAATTTCTCTACTTTGAGAAAATTCTGAGGTAGGGTTATTTGAAGGCTTGTGGAAAAAATAAGCAACTGGGTGAGCAAATCATCTTCTGATTTTCAAAGAGAAGATAAAAGTGACTATTTGAAACCATAAACAGGTGCTATTAACATTTAGAGTAGCCAAAAATTTAGAGAAAATTATTAATGGGTGACTTATGGGCATCTAGAATTATGATTTTCAAGTTTTAGTGCGCATTAATTACTGTAGACATAATTAAAGCAAATTCCTGGGCACTACACCACTAAGATGAAAGGGGCCTCTGGCCTATACTTGAAAGTTGACTGATCTCTAGAGGATGAAGTGGTGATCACTAGGAGCCAATGTAGTTTCAGTCAAAATAAGATATAATTAGGGGCACCTGGGTGGCTCAGTCGTTAAGCGTCTGCCTTTGGCTCAGGTCATGATCCCAGGGTCCTGGGATCGAGCCCCGCATCGGGCTCCTTGCTTGGCAGGAAGCCTGCTTCTCCCACTACCATTCCCTCTGCTTGTGTTCCCTCTCTTACCGTGTTTCTCTCTGTCAAATAAATAAAATCTTCAAAAAAAAAAAATACAATTAATCTTACTTTCTATTCAACTCATGGAAATATTCTATATATAGTCTTTGAGATTTTTTAAAAAAACTGAGGTAAATTCACATAACATAAACTAACATATAATTCATATATATTCAATAACATAAAATTTATATAACATAAAATTCACCCTAAAATTCATCTTTACCATTTTGAAGGATATACTTCAGTAACTCTCAAAATGTTTACAATGTTATGTGACCATCTCCACTGTCTAGTTCCATAAAATTGGGGTGCATTTGTCATTTAAGACCTACTCGCCCACCTTAGAAGTTTCCAGTGGGGACACACCTTTCATTACAACAGTGAGAAATAAATTTGTGAGGGGAGCCTCAGCATCCTTGAAGAGTTATACAGTCACATTTCTCTGTAGGCCAGAACTTACAGTAGAACTGCTGCCACAGAATTGGGAAACCTAAATGCAATGAGAATGATTGAATGGTGAAGTGGCAGGATCCAAATGACAGCACTCCATCACCAAAGGCAAACTGGGTGTCATTACCACAGTGGGCAGCAGAGTCAAAACAGCAATCAAATAGTCTGACTCCTGGAGATATGATGCTGGATCTTGATTATGGTGTTCCTAGAAAAAAAATGTATGAGAAGCCTACTAAATTTTCAATTGAACTGTGTAGAACAGTTCTAGCTCAAATGAACAAAAATCTTACTGAAATCATAAAAACAGAGCCCTTCAATCAATTTCCAGACGTGAGCCAGTTTACAGACCCAGAGACCCTTGAATGAAAGGGAGATCGGGTCCCCTTGAGGAAGAACCCTAGTACACTTCCAAAATTTTTGACTGTTACTTTTTCTCCCAGTCTACCCCATAGGGACTGATGGGTTTTTACTAAGGTAACTATACTTTGGGGGGAAAAGGAAATGGTTGATAAATCATAAAAATTTTTAAAAGTCCCTTTTGGAGATTGCTGGGCACTAACTCTGACCTGACACTAATTCTAAGAAACTCAAAAATGTCACTTTGGTCCACCAGTCAAAGTAGGGACTTATAGAGGTCAGGTAATAAATGAAGTTTTAGCTCAGATCTGCCACACAGTGGTCCCAGGGGATCTCTAAACCCATCTTTTTTTTAAGATTTTATTATTTATTTTAGAGAGAGAGAGGAGGAGGGGGGAAGGAGAGGGACAAGCAGACTCCGTACTGCTCAGGCTCAATCCTACGAACTCAGAGACCATGACCTGAGCTGGAATCAAAAGTCAAAAACAACCAACTGAGGGGCGCCTGGGTGGCTCAGTGGGTTAAAGCCTCTGCCTTCCGCTCAGGCTATGATCTCAGGGTCCTGGGATCAAGCCCCGCATCGGGCTCTCTGCTCAGCAGGGAGCCTGCTTCCCCCTCTCTCTCTGCCTGCTTCTCTGCCTGCTTGTGATCTCTCTCTCTCTCTGTCAAATAAATAAAATCTAAAAACAAACAAACAAACAACTGAGCCACCCAGACACCACTCTAAACCCATCTTGTGGTTATTTCCCCCCATACTGGAATATATGATTGGAATAGACATACTTAGCAGCTTCAGAATCCCCACACAGATTCTCTGGCCTGTGGAGTGAGGCTATTATGGTGGCAAAGGTCAAGCCGCTAAAACTGCTTCTACCTAGAGAAATAATAAACAAAACATAATACCACATTCCTGGAAGGGTTGCAAAGATTAGTGTCACCATGGGGCACCTGAGTGACTCAGTTGGTTGGGCAATGAGCTCTTGGTTTCCACTCAGGTCATGGTCTCATGGGTAGTGGGATCGCCCCTGCACTGGGCTCTGCATTGAGGGCAGAGCCTGCTTCAAAATTCTCTTCCTCTGTCCCTCTGCTGTCCAGCTCTCTCTCTAAAATAAATATATAAAACATTTTTAAAAAATTAGTGCCTCCGGGGCGCCTGGGTGGCTCAGTTGTTAATCGTCTGCCTTCGGCTCAGGTCATGATCCCAGCGTCCTGGGATCGAGCCCTGCATCGGGCTCCATGCTCGGCAGGAAGCCTGCTTTCTCCTGCTACCATTCCCTCTGCTTGTGTTCCCTCTCTCGCTGTGTTTCTCTCTGTCAAATAAATAAAATCTTAAAAAAAAAAAAATTAGTGCCTCCATCAAGGACTTGAAAGATGCAGTGGTGGTAATTCCTACCACATTCCACTGAACTTACCTATTTGGTCTCTGCAGAAGACAGATGGATCATGGAGAATGACAGTGGATGACTGTAAACTCAGCCAAATGGTAACTTCAATTGGAGTCTGCTATACTAGAAATAGTTTTATGGCTTGAGCAAATCAACACACCCTCTCATATCTGATATGCAGGTATGGGTCTAGCAATGTCTTTTTCCCCATCTTTGTTAATAAAGACCACCCAGAGCAGTTTGCTTTCAGCTGGAAAGGGCAGCAAGACACTTTCACAGTCCTATTTCAGGGGTATCAACTCTCTAGCTCTGTATCATAATTTAGGTCACAGGGATTTTGATTGCCTTTCCCTTCCACAAGATATCACATTGGTTCATCGTATTGATGACATTATGCTGACTGAACCTAATAAACTAGAAGTAGAAACTACTGTAGACTTACTGGTAAGACATTTGTGTCAGGGGGAGGAAATAAATCTGACGAAAATTCAGAGACCTACCTCAGTGAAACTTCTAGGGGATCCAGTTAATCAGGATATGTCAGATACTCCTTTTAATGTGAAAGATAAGTTGTTGCGTATGGTCCCCCTTACAACAAAGAAGAACCTACAATGCCTAGTGGACTTTTTTTTCGGATTTTGGAGACAGCATATTCTTCATTTGCATGTGTTACTCAGGTCCATTTACCAAGGGACCCAAAAAGCTACTAGTTTTGAGATACAATAATGACTCCATTGAACTGGAAGTTTAGACAGTTGCCTAATCACTTTGGGTTTCTCATACCTCTGAATCTATAGGCCAGAAGAGAGTTATTGTGCTTAGTAGGGTGATTGGTCCTGACTACCAAGGAGAAATTTGCTACTGCACATGGAGTAAAGGAGTGTGTCTGGAATATACTAGATCCCTTAGGGAATCTTTTAGCACTACCATGTGCTGACATTAAAGTCAATAGAGAACTTCAACACCCTGATCCAGACAAGACTACTAATGGCTTAGACTCCTCAGGAAAGAAGGTTTGGGTAACTCCACCAGTTGAAGGACCATGACCACCAGCTGAGGTGGAAGAAAGTAGTTACAAATACCAGCTATGACCACATAACCCGTTACAGAAACGAGAACTGTATTTGTAATGAATATGTCTTCCTTATAGTTTATGTGTGTATTTGTGTGTGTGTTTTGATATGTATATATCAAGGAAATATATTCATTTTCTTCCCTTTCTTATCTCTTTATCATGTAACATAAGATGTAATGACTTTATATCATAGTATTTAAGTGTTATTAATTTTACATTGTAGTATTCAAATCATGCAATATTAAGGAGCAAATATCACCCAACAATTTAGCATTGTTTTTCGGGGAAAGACTTAGTGCATTTTGGGTTGCATATAAGATAGTCATATTATGTTAGGCAGAAGTATGACCTTGTTATTGCCTTTATTTAGAAGTTAAGTATGGTTTAAGAAGATGTATATGAGTATTTAGTTGACAAGGGGCGGACTTGCGATGGTTAATTTTATGTGTCAACTTGGCTGGGCCACTGTGCCTAGATATTTGGTCAAACATTTGTATTATTGTAATTGTTGTTTGTTTGTATAGTGAACTAAACAGATCAGTTTTTAGTTTTCTGAACTAATTTTTTTCCATTTTTTTTATTGTGGCAAAATACACTCCATAGAAAATTTACCATCTTAATTATTTTTAAGGGTACTGTTAGTAGTATTAAAACCCATTTTGTATTAAATACATAATGTTGTAAGCCATGACCACCATTCAATGCTGTAGCTCTTTTTATCCTGTAAATCTGAAACTCTATACCCATTAACCATTAAAAATATCTCCCAATTTGCACTGTCCCCAGCCCCTAAAAACCTGGAATTTAACATCTCTTCAATTTTGACTAATTTAAGTACCTTCCATAACTGAAATCGTACAGTATTTGTCTTTTTGTAGTGAGTTTATTTCACTTAGCATACTCAAGTTTCATCCATGCCATAGCATGTTAGAATTTCCCTCCTTTTTAAGGTTGAATAATATTCTATAGCCTGTATAGACACATTTTGCTTAGCCATTCATCTATCAATGGACATTGCAACATTTTACAACATTTTAGCTATTGTGAATAATGTTGCAACGAACATGGGTGTACAAACATCTTTTCAAGACTCTGTTATAGGGGCGCCTGGGTGGCTCACTGGGTTAAAACCCCTGCCTTCGGCTCAGGTCATGATCTCAGGGTCCTGGGATTGAGCCTCACATCAGGCTCTCTGCTCAGTGGGGAGCCTGCTTCCCCCTCTCTCTCTGCCTGCCTCTCTGCCTACTTGTGATCTCTATCTGTCAAATAAGTCAATAAAAAATATTAAAAAAAAAAGACTCTGTTATAAATTTTTTGAGTATATACCCAGGAGTAGAATTGCTGGATCATATGGTAGTTTTATTTTTAATTTTTTGAAGAGCGGGGCACCTGGGTGGCTCAATCATTAGGTGTCTGCTTAGGCTCGGGTCATGATCTCAGGGTCTGGGATGGGGCCCGCATCTGGCTCCCTTCTCAATGGGAAGCCTGCTTCCCCCATTCCCACTCCCCCTGCTTGTATCCCTCTCTCGCTGTCTCTGTCAAATAAATAAATTAAATAGTAAAAAAATTTTTTGAAGAGACACCATACTGTTTTCCACAATGGTGATACTGTCTTACATTCCCACCAACAGTACAAAAGTATTTCAACTTCTCTACATTCTCACTAATGCTTCTTATTTTCTGGGTTATTTTTCCAATATTTTTTTTGCCATTCTAATGGGTGTGAAGCAAAATCTTATTGTAGAATTAGTATCCATCTCCCTAGTCATCAGTGATGTTGAGCAGATTTTCCTGTGCTTATTGACCATTTGAACAGCTTCTTTGTATAAATGTCTATTCAAATCCTTTAAAGCAGAAACTTCTAATTTTCCCCATATATGCAGTTGCTTTTGAATGCCCTCGTCTTTGATAGCTGGCTCCCAAAAGGGGAAAAAGGGACAAAAAGAGGAGACAGGAAAAAAAGGGTGGTGGCCCTTTTAATCCTCTGGAAATTAGCAGTGGCTTCCAACAATCATGGGAGGTGCAACAATGGCCACCTGCCTCTTTGTCTGCACCCCTGTGAACAGAAGCTGCAATCATCAACTGGAGCATAGATGCGCAATATTTGGGAAACAGGATCCTTTTGCCCATCCTGGCTGCCAAAAGCTAGGTGCAAGCTGCTCCAGGAACATGTGCACAACTGCTTGCTGTGGGGCTCAGAGTGGAAATTGACAAAAGCTAACCATAACTTACCACCCAAGACTTTTTCTGGAGTTCCAGACAGTCAGTAGACTCAAGAGTTCCAAAACAGGTACCCCGGAGAGGTTCTGCCAGTTGTTGTCTGTGATTCTGCAATTATTGTCTAGGTGGAGAGACAGATTCCTCGTGCTTCCTACTCTACCATCTTTCCAGAATTCTCTCCCTCTGACCTAATTTTGTAGTCTTCATTCTTTGTTGTTTGTGGCCCATGAAGTTCCTATTCTATTAGAATAATAGGCTACTAATGGTTTGACAGATTTCCTTAAATGTTTGAAACAACCAAACAACCAAAGAATTCTCTCTGATTTTGTGGAGTGAGCTATGTTGGGGCACTTCAACATTTAGCATGGCAGTTTATGACTCTGCCTTAACCTTCATTTCTTTCTTGTTCTGAGCCTGAAGGTCGGACAGAGGCGAGAGCTTAGTCTTCTCAGATCTCCTCTCGGCATGCATTCCTGCCCTAGGCATGTGTGGACCTTCTAGATTTCCTGGAATAGACCAGAATTTTAACGGTCTATATTCCTTCAAGTATCTCCTTCCTCAGCTTCTTTCTTCTGAGCCTTTTAAATCTATTTCTTGCCCTGCCTATTATCTCTTGCCTCAGCTGGTGGGAGCTAATACATTTGCCTTTAAATGCTTTCAACAAATATGGCCCATGAAGCCTTTTCAGCCCTGGAAAAGCCCCTATGTAGTCAAAACAAAGCAAACTCTTTAAACTGATTCTTTAGGGAGCTGCCAGAGAGGCTAAAACTCACAACTACAATTTTTTGAGAATTATGTCTGTACTGCTTCTGCTGCTGCCAAGCACCTTGCACCAGGAATGTGAACAACAAGAAAGTAGAGTTAAGAACAAAAAAACATTGTTTAGGAGAGACAGTGTTATTTTATTTTTTAAAAGATTATTAAAAACTTATTTATTTGAGAAAGAGGGGAAGCACAAGAAGGAGGGAGGGGCAGAGAGAGAGGGAGAAGCAGACTCCCCGCTGAGCAGGGAGCCAGACAATGTGGGGCTCAGTCCCAGGACTCTGGGATCATGACCTGAGTCGAAGGCAAACATTTAACTGCCTGAGCCACCCAGGCGCCCCAACAGTGTTATTTTAATATCAGTCACATTTATACATTAATGTGACTATTTTTATTTTAACATTAATATGACTATGTACATGCTCTTGAGATGGCTGAGACCCTTCAAAGCAAACACTAAAATCAGAAACCATAAAAGAGGATGTCTGGGTCACTCAAACAGTTCAATGTCTGCCTTTGGCTCAGGTCAAGATCTCAGGGTCTTGGGATCAGGCCTGCTTTGGGCTCCCTGCTCAGTGGGGAGTCTGCTTCTCCCTCTCCTCCTCCCCCTGCTGCTCTGCTCTCTTGCTCTCTCAAATAAATAAATAAATAAATAAATAAATAATCTTAAAACAAACAACGAAACCATAAAGATAAGATTAACAGTTTTGAATACATAAATTTTTAAAGTCATTGTATGTCAAAAATATTACACCATTAACAAAAAGTCTTAAAAAAAAAGTATAGTCGAGTTCATGATATACTGAACTTCTTTCATGGATATTGTAGGAAATTGTAAAGTATAACCAAGTGTCAGGTGGGCAGTTGAAATAGAAGTTCTCTAATGGTGTTGAGTAAATGCCAAAGTGCACTTGTAACTGACAACCATGGCTTAGCCTAGGGGAGAGTTTTTGGTGTTAGAGATCTCAGGCATGCAGGCAGCCTAATGAATTAAATATGGTTGGCAGAGCATCATGAGAACGCTAGAACACAACTTACATGGCTTATTTTTAAAAGACGGGTCTCCTCATACTCAACTAGACCAGAAGCTCTATGAAGGCAACAACTAGTCTATATTGTTTCTGCTTATCTACTATATAATTCTTTTCTGACCTCAGGAGCTTTCTTCAGGTAGGGACTAACCTTGACACATCTCATGTAATTCCATGTGTTTTCTATTGCTACTGTAACAAATTACCACAAATTTTGGGGTTTAAGCAACACACACTTATTATCATACAATTTTGAAGGTCAGAAGTCCCACATAGGTCAGCAGGGTTGCATTCTTTCTGGAGGCTCTAGGGGAGATTGGTTTCCTTGCTTTTTCCAGCTTCCAGAGGCTGCCTACATTCCTTGCTTGGTGGCTTTGCATGACTCCAATCTCTGCTTTTGGGCTACTTAACCTTTTCTGGCTCTGACCCTCTTGCCTCCCTCCCTGTTATAAAGATCCTTGTAATTACATTGGGCCCACTGGGATATTCTCCCCATCTCAAGATCCTTAATTTACTCATACCTGTAAAATTCTTTTTACCATGTAAATTAACAAATCAGAGCTTGCATATATAAGGATGTGTGCACATCTTTGGAGTCGGGTCATTATTCTGCCTATCACACCTCCATTCCAGAAAGCTGAGTTCTTCTAGAAGTGGTGGAAAACACTGAAGGGTAATGGAAACCATAAGCCCCAAAGCTAGCAGAGGTGGCAGTCAGTCCTTATAGTCACAGCTGTCATTCCTGGCTAAAATCCTGTCATGTAGTCACAAACAAACAAACAAATAAATAAGTCATTAAATAAGTAAGTAAGTAAGAAACAAAGATGTGCCCCACGTATTTTTCTCCTATTTTCTGGGCCAAATTCAGGGATCCATGTAATTATAAGTTAGTAAGTAAGTAAGTAAGAAAGACTTGCCTGAAGTATTTTCCTCCTATTTTCTGGGTGATCAGGGTAAAAATTAAAAAAATAAAAAAGCATTTCTGTATATTTCCATTTTGTGGAAATGTATTCATTTGGAGGTAACTTCTAAATGCTTGAAATGTCCTGAAGAATTGGAATAGGACTTATTCCATGTAGTTGTAGAGGGCAGACGCAGAAGCATCAGAGGAAGATATCTGTTCAATTCAAGGAGGGCCTTTTCTGACAGCTATCTTTGTTCAAACAGAATGAATCACCTCAAAGAAATTGAATACAATTGGCTTTATGAAAAGCTTACTAAATTGTCCCCTTTCCTTGTTATTTTACAAATGGCGAAGTCTGTGTTTAGTGCTTAGAGTCTTAAAATTCTAAATCGATTATCACATTAATGTTAGGATCGATATGAACATCTGATCAACTGCCGCTGCCCCTAAAATGCCTGATTTTAAAAGGGAATCCTCTAAAATAGTTCTTTCACAAAGGTGAAATTACAATTTGAAACTTCCTGTTCTTTCATACTGACAATTTGAAACATTCTACTCTTTCATACTGTGCTCATTTATTTCCTTTAAAAAAAAATTAGATAGGGACACAAGACTTGCTTGGTGTGGCTCTGTGCAAGGCGCTGAGGTTTTGCTCTCTGCATCAGTGGGTTCAAGACTCAGCCGTGCACCAGGTGCTTTAAGTTCCCTGCGCTCCATTCCGTCCCTAACGTTGGCTGTTGGCAATCCAAGAATCAAGGGGGAGACCGAGTGTGGCGTTCTGGCACGCTGGCCCCTCACTTCTGCTCTTACAAAGGCGTGTGGGCCCTCTTAAGTCCCCCCACCCCTTACAAGGAGGGAGTAGCAGGGCACCCCGTCGGAAGCTCAGCCTTACCGGTTAACAGGTAGAGCGTAACGATTCGGGTGAAAGACTCCTGATTTGCCAGATCTTTTGTCTGCAACATTTGAAAGCAAAAACCTTGAGTTAACAGCGGTGAAAGAAACGTTCCGTGGCTGGAGGTGGGGAGGCAAGGTCCGGGGAAACGGTGGTAATAGAGCAGCAAGCTGGACCGCCGCCGGGAGAACTTGGGAATTGGCGCGCATCTTTGGTATTGTTGTCCGGAGGCCATCTTCTCCAACAGGCGGCGAGTAAACGAGCAGCCCCTGTTGGCTGCGAAGGTGATAACAGCCCTTCGCCGAGAAGTTTTGGCGATGGTCCGGCAGGGGTCAGCGATGAGGCGGCTCCGAAACACCGAATATCCGAAGTTATCCGGTGAGCTGGGACCCTAAGGGAGACGCAAAATAGGAGACAAACGTCAAATTGTAAGGAGAGGGAGCCAGTAATAGAGATCAGTTACATCTCACTTATTTTTAATGTACATATTAGTAACCTCCCAAATACATAAATAGATAGGGCAAACTTCTGCCGTTTATTTAGGAGGCAGGACCCTCTTCTAAATCTGAGAGGCAAAAGAGACGGGGTCTCGCTATGTTGCCCAGGCTGGAGTGCAGTGGCTATTCACAGGCGCGATCCCACTACTGATCAGCACGGGAGTTTTGACCTGCTCCGTTTCCGACCTGGGCCGGTTCACCCCTCCTTAGGCAACCTGGTGGTCCCCCGCTCCCGGGAGGTCACCATATTGATGCCGAACTTAGTGCGGACACCC
>CM053609.1:79404838-79427338 GCA_028646535.1 Procyon lotor
GAAAATATAGCAGTTTTTGGTAAAGTCCTTTATAATAATGGTTTGATTTTTTTATTTCGAGAGAATCTTTTTTGCTATGTATGCTTTTTTTTCCTTTTTGCCCCGTTTCCTTTTCACTTGCTGTAGATGGCTTATTTTGCATTCATGCAGACTATGTTGCAAGTCTGTTTCATCTAGTAAACTGAAAATTATTGCTTAATCAAACTGCCGTTTGTCTTTTATATTTAAGGCCTTTATCCCTCCCTTAAGAGTTTTACCTTTAACTTAGTAATTTCAAATGTGACCTTTTATATCTAAGACCAGTATAGTAAACTTAGCCTACAGTGGCAAATAATGAGTAATATCATTGTAATATGTTCCAGTTGCACATCAGTATGTTAAACAGGTAATGTAAGAAGTTCTTTGAAATGTCAGCTATTAAGTTCTGAAACATACGTCATGCATGAGTAGGGATAAAACTCAAGTTCCTTATTACATAGCTAATTTACACTGCATAAAAAGATGAAAGTAACCCGTCAACGCATTTTTTTCACTGCAAGGTTAGCAACTTTGCTGTGCTTTCCCTCTAACTTTAAAAGTAGACTCTTTCCAGAAAATGGAGCAATAATGGTGTATGCCACGCACAGATAAGATATCTGTAGATATTTTAAGTGACTTTGGGGCAAAACTGGAATATATACTTTTACCACATTTCAAATGTCTAAGACCAATAGTTTAAAAATTACTAGAATGTTTACTTTGTTCATTAATAAAGCATTTAACAATTCAAATTATATACACCTACCTAGTTGGAAAAATACACATTCCTGTTTTCACATTAGAGCAACTGATTAAACTGAAGATAGAAATCTTTTTTTGTAGATGAGTGATCCACATCTCCATTAATTAGAACACTGGAAAAGATGTTTTATAAAAAAGATATTTAATTCTGTTTGATTGTAGGATTAACTCATACAAATAGTAAGTCAGATATCCTGTTGGTTCATTAATACACTATCTCCTTTAAAGAAGGAAATGTGATGAATGAATGATGTGTAGACTTGAGGAATGACAATTAAAGGGGAAGTAGGATGAAAAAGAACCTACAGATGACAATGAATGTAAACTTACTTTTCTTCAAGGGTAAGCAGTGTGCTCACTGGTGATAACCGGATCCTAGCAAGATTACTTGATTAGCTTGTTAGGACTGGTAATTAGATTATGAGACCACTATGATGATACTTTGAACCAAATGTTAATGCTTGATAAAGAATTGTAAGCAGCATCTGGTTCTCATATAGCCTTAAGGATTAATTTTAGAGATCCTCAAGGAATTAAACATAGGGAATTTAAGAAACGTAGACTGCAAAGGCAGTATACAGGAAAAGGTGGAATGGGTTTTGTTCATGAGGGTATCTGAAAACTAAAATGGAGCGGGATATCATGGTACATAGTTGGACAGTATTGGTCCTTCGTGCTTTGGCCATATTGTATAATGGAGCTTTTACCAAAGATGTATGAGAAGCATAAGGCTATAAAAAGTTAACTATTGAAAGTAAAAGTCTTGACACATTTTACTTAAAGCAGATGAGAAAAGGTGCTATGTTGTAGGCTCCTGATGGTGCAGAGGGATTTTTGAATTAAAAATGCAACTAAGGTATAAAGTTCTCAGTTTTGCTTTAGAAGGATCTCCAGAAATGAAGCTGACAGACACATCTGAGAACATTTAGTTGCTTTTAAAATTCCCAAAGCTCCACCATAAATTTAATTCTTAGTGTTTTAAGTGATTGCATTTTAAGGTACATAAACATGGGTTATACAAATACCGATGCTATAGTAACATCCTTAGACAAGCACAAAGGTATAAATGCCTAAACTGGAGGAAACTTGAAACCCTCATCTTAATTCCTAAATGTAGTATTTCTAACTTGTGACAGACAGATTGATAGGCAGCCATTTTTTTGTGTTTTAAAATAACGGAGCATAGTTAAAATTTTATACATCAAGTGATTGCTATTGAATGTTGCAGGTGAGATGTGGTTATTTTTAGTTTATTTGAAATGTCTAACTGAAGGGGGGAGGGGGGAAGCAAATATTTGAAATTTGGAAAAGCCTAAACTTCTTGGTAAGAAATTGTAATTTTCATTTACATTTTCTTTAAGGATATAAAAGGTTGATAATTGATGTAGTTAAATTGAGCCATAACCATTGGTGATCATGGGGCAGGTAATTGGAGCCTGCAGAAAAAGTTATAACCTAGGAATTTAAAAAATAAGATCCTGAAGTTTTTGTTTAATTGCATCAATTTCTGTATTTATGTGAATTTATAAACTGCAGTAAGTTTTGAATGAGGTTAATCTTGTCTAATATAAGTAAATGAGTCTGTAGACTGTGATCTCCCCAAACTAAAAAGTACAGTACTTGGAATTGTGTTCTTTATGGTTGTAGTGTTGGTAAAGCACTAATATGCAGAAAATAAAGGAATTATACAGTGCAGTTTCTCACGTTATGTTACTCGTTTGGACTAGATTAAGTGGGACATGTGGTGTGTTGGGCCATGTTACTTTCCAGGGATGTATGGTATAAAGTGACTCGATTTGGGAGTCACCTAGCTTTTATAAGAACAAAGAGTCAATTTGCTTTTTATGATGCTGGGTGTACAGAAGGTTTTGTACTGATTTAGTTCCATCAAATTTAATCTGATTTTGTGATAACTTAGGACAAAAAAGCAGTTGAAGATAACTTTTAAGAATTAAGGTTCTAAGCAGTTTGTATTCTACCATTTTTCCAAAATCACAACCTTACCGTTTTTAGGAGTGGAGAATTACGTGTCTAAAGATTTGGCCTACAGAGTTGTCTTATCCTTGACAGTTGACTTAGATTTTTAAAGTTTGTCTTTGAAAAGTCAGTTGCTTGTTTCATAAGAATGGCAGAATTGTAGCCTTTAGAAAGGAAAATAGTAGATGAAGAATAACTTGTTGGGTTCAAAGGTTTTTTTAAACACATTTCTTTTTTGGTAAGCATTCCCCCTTGAATCAGCAATTTTTGTAACTTGATTTTAGATAGTGTGTTCTCTAATATATATGGTTTAACACCCACATCAATGTTAATATACTTAATACTGTTGATTTACTGATGGCTATAAAATATCAATTTATCAGTGATAGCAGCAGAAGATAACTTTACTCTTTTTAGTGGGTTTTTGTGTTTTTCATATGTTTAAAAATATAGTAGCCCGAGTTTCCTAAATTCCCAGTTATCTGGGAATTCCCAGTACCTTGCCAAGTATACATTAGGGTGCGGTAAGGCAAATCTTGTCTCTTAAAGATTGTAAAACCACATATAGCAAAAAGAACTTTTAAGTTTGACTAATCACTGAGCAGAACGTATTTGGAGTAGAACATTATGATAGAATCTAGCTTCTTGTTTATATTGAATGGTAAAGACAAGTAGCAAAGATTACAATATTAGGAAGTTTATAAAGGAATGGTGGGACATGGAGCCACAGAAGAAGAGGTAAAGTAACTTTTCCCTGATTTGCTTAACTTTATAAAGTTGCCAAACTAGATTAGTGAGTTTAATGGGCAGGGAATACATACAAGTGAGATCAAAGAGGCAGAACAAGTTCTGTAGAGAGGTTTAGGAATGGCAAATGAAATTTGTTATTAAATAAGCCAAAGTAATGGTAAACTTCCTGGGAATTAGTCTGTAAGAAAAACCACTCTGGGGGATAGTAAGAAAATACCGTAATTTTAAACATTTTTTTCTCTTGAAAATGTTTTATGACTACTAGAAACAATTTTAAAAGGAAAGTATTTGTCAATCTTCCTTAAATACTTTTTCACTTGTTACATCATTTCATTTGGATATGTATCTCCTCAGTGGTATTTGTTTTATGATTGCAAGAATAGATTTATTTAGAGAGCCCAAAGATATACCTGGCACTATTCTAGGTACAGGCCATCCATCAGTGAAAAAAAAAAGTCTGCCTTCATGGAATTTATGCTGGTGAGGATGGGGGTGTGGGGAATGACAAAGACCAGATAATGAATAAAGGTATGTTAGGTGATGTACTATGTATTATATAGTATGTTCTATATACAGGAGGACAGGTAGGAATGTCTTCAGAGGACTTACTGAGAAAGTGACATTTGAACAAATACTTGGAGAAAAATATCAGTGGAATTGACATCGTAACAAAAAGATAATATGTATAGTATAAAGCAGAGGCAGGGAAACTGGCCTAGAGTAAATCTGGCTATGACTGGTTTTTATAGGGAATGAGCTAAGAATGGTTTTTACAATTTTCAAGACTATGAAAATACAAACGTGACTGTGACAGAGCATATTTAGCCTGGAAAGCCTTAAATATTTACTCTCTGGCCCTTTCTGGAAAACATTGACCTCAAATCTAAGGCCCAGTTTTTAAAGTATTACCAAAATATGTAGGAAATCCAAAGTAAAAGACCATGGTTAATGAATGAGTCTTATCAAAACTTTAGGAACTGTGGCTCATAAAATTTACCACATTTGAACATTTAGTGATTCTTGGGACTTGTTATTGAGTAGTTTAACCTGAATTCCTCCCCCCACCCCGTCAAATACATTTAAATGTGTAAAATCAATAGTTTTTCAAGTTCAGCTTTAACATTCTTTAAGATATTATAAATCATTTCATTAAAATGATTTCCCTTATTTTTATGGTAGTTTTACTGGTTTTTGGATATAAGTTAAATGTGTTTCTCTTTTCAAGTGCCCTTTTCTCCAGATAACCTAGATTAGTTTGGAATAGTTTAGAATAACATCATTGACTTTTATTCAGTTGGTATTACTGTAATCAAGTCCTGAGTCCAGCATTTTATATTATGAAACTTTATGAGAGGAAGTGTTTTGTTGACTTGGAAACTAACATGTTGCATGCTATTTGGTTTCTTATACTGTTATTCCTCTAAGCAGTATAAACTAGGAAATTCACACATGCATTATTTTCTTGGATGGAGAGTTGTTCCATGCTACTTACATGGTAGAACGTGAGAATCTGTAAATATCCTAACAGGGAAACTAAACAATAACAGGAATTAACGGGAGTAAGTTTTATGGAGGACATTTACTAATGGGCTTTAAAAAATAAAAGCACTTGTCGTACATAGATCTATGTGAAACTGGATATATTCATGACCAGTAAAAACTGTTTCCCATTATAGCTGAATGGACTGGCCTGAGAGAGTCATAGCATTGTGAGAGAGGAAAACAAACAAATAAAAACAAATTTAAGGGAGTAATAGCACCAGGAATTTAGATCTTTGACATTTATTCTGATTTGGCAAACTGAAGTGCTTTCTCTCCATATCTGTTTCTAAATCAGTTTTGTGAATAAGTCCTAGGTTGGAGCTATGCCTAAAGACACCAAATTGGGAAACATTCTAAGAATAAGAGAATATAAGAGCATATTTTGAATGTTTACCATGTGCCAGGCCTTGTTCTAAGCATTTCATGCACAATAATTCTCTTCATCCTCACAAAAACTTGAGAGTAAAGGCCCCCATTTTATAGTTGAGAAAACTGAGGCTTAGGTAATATGTTAATAAGCAGCAGAGCCAGACTTTGGACTCTGCTAGTCTGTACTATACTATGAGTATGGCTAAGGTGAACTAGTGGTTAACCATGTACTTAATATTTTGTGTGTGTCTAGCTTACAAAAAGGTCAGTTTGACTAATAGTCCATAATTTTCTTATTTGAGATTATCACCCGATTTTGAGACCTATCTAATGGAGAACATGGTATTGGACTGTTTGAGAATTAATTTTTCCTGTAAAAATCACATGTGACTACTTCATTGTGAATTTTACAGATCATCCTGAAGAAATAGGAAAGTTAAAGTTTTCACCAAACTGATTATTTGCATGCTTATTTATGAGAAAAAAGTTCCAGAGAATTTAGAGTGTACAATTTATATTGTGTTTCTACCTGATAAATTCGTAACTAAAGACATTTCAGGTGTTGTTTAATAAGTGAATTTTTTGCTTTTTAGATCCTATCATAGCTCATTTTTTGTAAGTGAGGTTTACTAATGCTATATCCTCTCATCAGCAAGAACCTGGATTCTAAGTTCAGCAAGAGTGCTTTAATCATGTACTTTGGTGTTTAAGCCAGGACTTAAGAGTAAAAGTTGATAATTTTGGTAAGATGTAAAATGCCTTATTTGAAAATCCTATTTTGTCAGTAATTTTTTTTTTTTTAAGATTTTATTTATTTGACAGAGAGAGTGAGAGAGCACAAGCAGGGGAGCAGCAGAAGGAAAGGGAGAAGCAGGCTCCCCGCCAAGCAGGCCTGATGTGGGATTCAGTCCCAGGACCCTGAGATCATGACCCGAGCTGAAGGCAGATGCTTAACCAACTGAGCCACCCAGGTGGCCCTAGTCAATAATTTCTATATGAGGTTGAAATATAAGGCTAGGTAAGAAATACACATGAAATGTTCAAATCAGTAATTAAGGGCTCTATCAAATACTAGTGAGCACAAAGAAGTATTATATTGTGAGCTGGAGTGGGCTAGAGAAGGCCAGTAGGAATTGAGTTGGACCCACAAATTCAGGGGAATCACTGTATTTATTGCATGCTCATTGTGTGCTAGGCATTGTGCGTTACTTGCATTATCTCACTTAAAATGTGAATAAAGGTGCATGGGTAATAATCTACACATAGTATTTGGGAGGTAGAAAAAAGATTTGTCCAACTAAGGTTTTTATTTGCTAAATCTGGGTGCTATGGGTGAAGGAGGGTGGGATGTATAGGCTTCCAGTCATGGGGATGAAAAGTGCAGTGTAGGGAATATAGTTAATATAATAGTGTTGTATGGTGACAGATGGCAGCTACACTTGTGGTGAGCATAGTATAACATGTGAAGTTGTCAAATCACTATATTGTACACCTAAAACTAATATAACATTCAATTAAAAAAATACATGATGCCCAGTGAAATTTCAATTTCATAAATAATTTTTTATATAAGTATATCTTATGTAATATCCTAAAATTATATATAAAAAATTATTGTTGAGGCACCTTGTGGCTCAGTTGGTTAGGCCTCTGCCTTTAGCTCAGGTCATGATCTCAGGGTCCTGGGATCTAGCCTCCTGTTGGGCTCCCTGCTCAGTGGGAAGTCTGCTTCTCCCTCTCCCTTTGCTCCTCCCCTGCTTGTGCTCTCTCACTCTGTCAAATAAATAAGGGGCACCTGGGTGGCTCAGTCAGTTGGGCTTCCAACTCTTGATTTCAGCTCAGGTCATGATCTCAGGGTCATGAGATTGAGCCCCACATTGAGCTACACACTAGGGGTGGAGACTCCTTGGGATTCTTGCTCTCTCCCTCAACCCCTCCCCCCTCTTTCTAAGGAATAAAAAATTGATAATCACATGGTTGATAGAAAGAAACCAGGATATACAGCAGATTTGAACAGAAACACTTTGATAATTGGATAAAGTACCTCATTTGTAATCTTGAAAAGAGATTGAATCTGTTAGGCATACTCTCTTTTGTAACTATTTCTGTCTTAGAGCATTTTTGTCCAATATAAATGTGATGCAAGCCACATATGTAATTTTAAATGCTTTAGAAGTTTAAAAAGTAAAAATAAACAGGTAAAACCAATTTTAGTAATGTTTTATTTAATCCAATATATCAAATATATTATCTCAATGTCACCAGCATAAAATAATTATTAATAACATGCATTCCTTATTTCATGCAAAATCTTCAAGATCCAAGTGTACATTTTATACTCAAAGCACATCTTAATTCAGACTAGCCACATTCCAGTGCTCAATAGCCATATATGGCTGGTGGCTGTCATACTGAGAGGATGGCTACTTTCTAATACCATGCCTACAAGTTCAAAAACTGCACTGAAGAGTTTTGATCTAGTTAAGATCATTGCGATATGATGAACCTTTTAGACCAAGGATGCTCAGACTATGGTCTATAAGCCAAATCTGGCCCATTGCCAGTTTTTGTAAATAAAGTTTTATTGGAATATACCATGGTCATTTATTTGTATATTGTCTATGGTTGCTTTCTCACAGCAACACCCGAGTTGAGTAGTTATGAAAGAGACCATATGGCCCACAAAGCATAGAGCATCAATGATCTGGCCCTTTATGGAAATTTGCCAACAACTTTCTAGAGCCCAAACTAGTTTCTGGGATGAAACACATACTTTATACATTTAAATGAGTTTTCAGGAATAGTATTGAAATAATTAAAAGGTAATGTATATATTAATCTATTTATTCATCAAGAATTTATTTACTGAGTTCTAGGTCCTAGAGTAGGCCCCATACACAGGAATAGATAAATGTCCTAAATCTTTAAGAAGGTCACAGACTATTGAAAATAGAGATGTATAAACAGATAATTACAGAGCTGGACTCTAACAGATGGTGCACTGATTGCACACCAGCGAGACACCTTCCTCTAGCTGGGGAATGGGAGGTAGTCAGAGGAATGGAAGGCTTTAGAAGAAGAGATCCATCTGAGGTGAAATTTATTTTATTTTATTTTTTATTTTATTTTAAGAATATTTCTTTATTTTAGAGTGTGTGAGCAGGGGAGGGAGAGAGAGAGAATCCTCAAGTCAGCTCCCCGCTGAGCATGGAGCTTGACATCAGGCTTGATCCTAGGATCATAACCTGAGCAGAAATCAAGAGTCCGTTGCTCAACTGCCTGAGCTACCCAGGCGCCCCTAAGGTGAATTTTAAAGGATGAACAAGAACTATTCAGATAGGAGGTAGATGACATTTTAGGCAGCAGAACAGTTCCGAGCAAAAGTCAGGAGGTCTTAGCATGGCACCGTCAAGAATTGACAGCCAGCTTATACCTGGAGCATAGGTGGACTGGTGTGAGATGAAGATGGGAAGATGGTCAGGGCCTGGATCATGAAGTCCCTTTGTTTTTTAAAGGAATTTTGGGTTTTATAATTTGGGTACGAGAAGACCTTGTGGGATTTTTTAAGCCAATTTTATCATTATTTATTATTTTAGAGAGTGTGTGAGAGCACAAGCAGGAGGGCCAGAGGGAGAAGGAGAGAGGATCTCAAGCAGACTCTCTGCTGGGTGCGGAGCCAACATGGGGCTCGATCTCACCACCCTGAGATCATGAAACCAAGAGTCAGACGCTTAACTGACTGCATCGCCCAGGCACCCCAAAACCTTGTGGGACTTTTAAGCACAAAACTGCATGAGACTTACATTTTAGGGAGCTTACCAACTACTGTAAAGGATGAATAAAGGTCCTAGGCAGGACAGCTATTGTGGACTCAATAAGAAAACAGTGGCCATGGTGGTGGAGTGGGGAACATGTCTGAGAAATACTTGAATGGCATTTTGTAAACTACGTTCTGTAGAACACTGATCACCGAAGATACTCCTTAGGAAAAAGGCTTCCAGACTATCTGGGAAATGCTTCATATTATATCTGCATCTGAGAGTCCTAAGTCACCTTAGCATTATATTGAAGGTTCTTAGAAGTCTTGCTTTAATCTTCCGCATTTCCCAAATTCATTTGATCACGGAACCCTAATAATTAAAAAAACAAAACAAAACTATCCAGTGAAACAAGGATGCCAAGGAAAGGTTCTGGAAACCCTATTTCTGCAGGCAGGATCGGCAAGTTTTGGTCAACTGAATGAGAGGGAATGAGGGGAAAAGTCTGCATGAGTGACTACTAATGAGGGTTACATTTATAAAGACATAAATTAGAGGGAAAAGAGCAAGTTTAAAGGGAGGAGGCCCAGTTTTGTCAGCAAATTTTAGGTGTCTATGGCAGGGACATCTACATGGAGATATGCAGTAGAGAGATCAGGAGACATCTAGTCTACAGACAGAAGTTTACAAGAGAGCTTGTAAATGGTTTTTGAAACCACAGATGGTAGTGAGATTTCCCGGGAGTGAGAAGAATAAAGAGCAGAGGATGCAACACCTCCCTAGTGAACACTAATGTTTGAGGGGTGACTAGAAGAAGAGAGTATTAACAAAGAAGACCACGAAGAAATGAGAGAGAATATCAATGATGTCATATCCTACAGGGAGATCAAGAAGATTGAAGTTCAAAATGAATTCTTTTTAACTGACATTAGAAAGTCATCCGGACTTTCCTTAGATAAGTTTGAGTGAAGCATCCAGAAACTAGTTTGCAATGAAAGAGACAAGAAACAGTAGAGAAGTCGATAATGGAAGTGTTCCAAAAAGCTGGAGATAAAGGGATGATAATAGATGTTAAGGATGTGATAAGTCAGAGGGAGATTTGTGCAGACGTTTATAAAGATACTTTACTACAGGGGGTCCTTTAATTTTCAAAACATTGCTCAGATAAATGTGGTAGGTATTGCTTATTGAGGGTGGAGTAGGAAAAGAGGAATATGTGCTCCCTACCACCAATTTCCTAGAGGTAAAGAAAAATTGGGAAAAGAATCCATTTGAAAAAAGTGAATCTTAATTCCTTAAAGCTGCTCTTTTTGCATAGTTAGGGTTATCCTCCTGGAAATACTACAACGACCATGTGCAAGTACTTCTAGTCCCACTGCAATTACAGATATAGAGAGTGGCGTCCCTATCTCACAAATGTAGAAGGTAAGCCAGGGTGACTATGACTTGTCTAATAAATCATAGAAGTTAGTGATATAACTTGAGGCTCAAAATTTCTCTGTATTCATCACTCATATAGTCATGGAGTGAAATTTAAAAGAATTTTAATATGTAAGCATCATGTCAATTAACTTAGTCTTTATTTAACTAAAATACAGAGTTACGAATTTACTATGAGACTTCTCTCAAGATTTGCAAACTGAGGTTTAATACTTTCTGTCACCATCAGTTCTGAACCTTAGGATATTTTCTTCCACAGTGATTTAGGGCTAGAAGGAAAAATGGGGCTAGGATGACAAAATGAAGTATAGAATTAAAGAATAGTACACATTCTTAAGTGTGTGTCTGCCAGTGGGCTACTGGTTTTAAATGTAATCCTCACAATAGACTAGCAAAATAAGTGGCATTCCCTCCCATTTTACAGATAAGAAACTTAATGCACAAAAATTTAAGTAATTTGTTTATGGTACCACGGCTATTCTACGGGAGGGCCTACATTCAAACCCAAGTCTTGTTGACTCCAAAGCAATAGTCTTTAGGAAAGGAGCTCCTAATAAACTGTAATAAAAATACTTTTTAAAAAATTGAATCTGGGGGGTTCTGCGTGGCTCAAGGCGGTTAAGTTCTGACTCTCGATTTGGGCTCAGGTTGTGATCTCAGGTCTGGTAGGATTGAGCCCCATGTGGGCTTTGAGATCCGCACTAGTCTACTTGAGATTCTCTCTCTCCCTCTCCCTCTAGCCCTTTCCCCCCACTCATGCACACGCTCGCGTGCTCTCTCTCTGTCTCTCTCTCTCTGAAATAAATAAGTAAATCTTAAAAACAAAACAAAACCATTGAATCCACTGAGACATGGTGGCTGTGATCCGACAGATCTGTCCGGCCCCGATGCAATTTATCAGGAGTTCTTGGGTGTGCTCTTGGAGACAAAGCAACATTTTGAAGGGACAGAGACTTATTTGAAATGTATGAGGGAGGAGGTTCCATTCAAGGAGGGAGAGAGTTGGCAATTTTATTTTATTTTATTTTATTTTATTTTATTTATTTTTTATTACAAACTGTTTAATTGCTTCTTAACCCAATAACTTTAGAAATAGAGAGCCACGTGCCAGTGCGAAAAATATGGAACGCTTCACGAATTTGCGAGTCATCCTTGCTCAGGGGCCATGCTAATCTTCTCTGTATCGTTCCAATTTTAGTATATGTGCTGCCGAAGCGAGCACGAGAGTTGGCAATTTTAAACGACTCCTAAACATTCTTCTTTATACAGCCCCTAGAACCTGGCGGCCTGGTGGACAAGAAAGTCTTTGGGTCAGGGGGTGGGGCATAGATCCAGCGGAAGACGACGCATTCTTCTCTCTGGTCCTAGGTTAGATGAGGTTGACAGGAAGTTAGTTTGAACTACACCTCTGTGCATCCCGACTAGGGGATGGTTTGCACGCTGCTCTTTTTCAACAGCAGCATCAAGACACGTGATTTCTGAACCCTTGCTAGCTGGCTAGATCTTGTGTCTTTTACTTGGAGAGGAGGAGCCAGACGCACTCCGTTTCTGGTGTACGTTGGGACAGGAATTATGGGCGTGTGTAGACGTGCCTTTGGTGTATTTGTGTTTAATTTTCTTAATTTGTCTTTGTAGGTCTGGACTTTGTATTAGGTAAATTAATCAATTGATTCATAAAGAACTCAACCTTTGAGGTATATAAATATTTAAAGAAAACATAGAAAAACATGGAAAAACAAGCACAGACTTATTTTCAAAGGTTTGTCCAGGGTAGCAGGAAAATACACATTTCAATGAAATCATCTTTGTGCCAGTGACCAGTTAACTGTTCATTTTTAAGAGGTGGAAAAAAAAAATCCCTGAATGTTTTCAGTAACTTTTAGAAAAATCCATGTAGCATGTATATGTTTCATCCACTGTTAATTGAATTATGTAATAGGACTTCAATATCAAAAGTGTATCAAAGCTTATACAAAAACAGTTTATTTAAAAGATTTTGATGTGGTAGTACAGGAAAGCTGGCTTTGTAATAGCAGTGGTTTATTCCCCCCCCCCACCGAATTAAAATTTGAAGGGGGAGAGGAAGGCAAGGCGGTGTTAAAGCCAGGAGGTTGAATCATCTAAGGAAATGAGTCAGTGGCTATGAACCATAACTTTCCTTTTCCTGAGGCTTTGACTTTGAGAGCTTAACGAATAATTTTTTAAAAATCTTGCTTGCTATCAGTAAATTGAAAACAGATTTTTTTAAAAGAAATTTAAAGGTAATTAGTATTTGGGATTCATTCATTCTTTCAACAAATATTTAGTAGAAATACAGGGATAGTAAAAGCAGTAGTTACATATTTGGCTCTAGGCAACCAATAGAGATTTTTTTTTTAAGATTTATGTATTCATGAGGGTGGGGGAGGGGCAGAGGGAAAGAGAGAGAGAGAATCTCAAGCACACTCCTTGCTGAGCACAGAGCTGGAGCTCGGTTTGGGGGTGGGGAGGGTGCTTGAGAGTTCAACACAGGGCTTGATACCAGGACCGTGAGATCATGACCTGAATAGAAATCAAGAGTCAGTGGCTTAACTGACTGAACCACCCAGACGCCCCCAACCAATAGTGATTTTTTTTTTTTTTTTTTTTAGTTTTTTAAAATTTATTTTGACAGAGAGAATGAGAGATCACAAGCAGGCAGAGAGAGGGGGGGAAAGCAGGCTCCCTGCTGAGCAGAGAGCCTGATTCAGAGGCTCTATCCTAAGACCCTGAGATCATGACCCGAGCTGAAGGCAGAGGCTTTAACCCACTGAGCCACCCAGGCGCCCCTCAATAGTGATTCTTAATCAGCTTTTAAAATAAGAGTTTTGAGGTTAATAACTGGTGACTCATTTATGGATTTAACAGGACAAACCTGGGAAGTGGGTAGCTATTGACACAGCATATTTCTATCTGATACACTTGAGTTTTTTGCTAAGCCATGAATTGTTTCTTAGGAACCTTGAGCCCATGACTGAAATGAACATATTGCATTATGGCCTATTTTTGAAACCTTAAAAATCTGAACTGTAATTATTGGGTTAGAGAGTAAAGACAGATATCTCGAAGTAAACATTAGTGCCATTACATGAAAACTTTCAGCTTTTTGTGGTTGATTGTTTATGAGCTAAACTTTTTATACAGTTGGATTGCATTTTTTATTCTTTCCAATTCATGAATAATACTTAGTTTAAGGTAGTGAATGTGTTTCACATAAGAACCTGGTATTTAGAAAACTACTTAAAAAAAAAAAAGAAAACTACTTGAGGTTTCTTAAGTCCTATTTTTGTCAACAAGACAAACTTGAAATAGAGAATAAAACACTACGTTTTTATTTATTTATTTATTTATTTACTTACTTACTTTGTGTGATAATATGCTACTGGCATCTTGGAGAAAATATTTAAATAAATGTTAATAGGTACTCTTATTATTTGTGGGATATGCCATTGAATGGAAATTTTAGACTAGCATGACAAAACTTCTAAATTACATCCTGGGTAACTAAATCTTTCTAATTATTAAGTTGGCAGGGCTATTGTTTCCATATGCTTAGACATGTTAATTTTTCTCCTTTCATACCTTTGGTGATAGCTAGGCTTTTCTTTTCTTTTTTCTTTTTTCTTGCTGCCTGTCCCATCCTAATAAAACCTAAAGTATGTTGCCTACTGGTACACCTCAGACTCCACGTTGCTTCGCTGAGCATCCAAACAGTGGGTTAAGAAACTGTGTGGCTTTTGGATTCTGAATTACAAATATTAGTAATACTAGAGAAATTAGAATCTGGAAACATCCCATGTATGATGTTGTGAATGCTATTCATAGCATGGGGGAAGACTGAAGGTAGAAGAGATCCCCCCTTCCTCAAGGAATCATATGAGACACTTATCTTTTCACCACATTTTAGTTCCCTGTCTGACAGGGTTGATTTGGGGAAAGAGTATAGGGCTTCCAGTAAGCAGACTTAGGTTTGGATCCCAGCCCTGCTACTCAATAGCTAAGTGACATTGCAAAATTTATCTCTATCTATTTTCTTATTTAGTTATTTATTTGAGAGCGAGAGTGATAGCATGAGCACAAAGTGGGGAGGCAGATGGAGCCTGATGGATGGCTCCATCCCAGGACCCTGGGATCATGACCTGAGTTGAAGGCAAACACTTAACCCACTGAGCCACCCAGGTGCCCCTCTTTATCTTTTTTCTTTTCTAAAAATGGGAGCGGTAATGTTCGCCTTGCTGGGTTTGATTACTAAAAGCAGGAATTAGGAGCAAGTCTCTGGCATGGTAAGCACTCAGTAAAAGTTCTATTCTCCTTTTCCCCTTGAGTTTAACAATTAAAAAAAAAAACTAAAGCAGAAATAAAATTCAAGATTTATGCTAGTATCATTGAAACATTTAAAGATGAAATTATATAACTAGCATTTGTATTAAATAATCTGGGAGTGGGATCACAGATGAAAATCTATACAATTGCAATTGTTCAAGTTGAGTGAATAGGTACATGGGCATTCATCATTTATGTTTGAAATTATCCATAATAAAAAGCTAAAAAAAAAAAAAAAGCTTTTAGCAGCACCCGGGTGGCTCAGTTGGTTAAGTGACTGACTCTTGATTTCAGCTTCAGGTCATGGTGTCAAGGTCCTGAGATGGATCCCTGTGTCAGGCTCCAAGCTCAGCAGGGAGTCTGCTTGAGGATTCTTTCTCTCCCTCTCCTTCTGCCCCACTATGCGCCCCCCCTTGCATGCTCTCTCTAAAATAAATCAATAAATCTTGAAAAAAAGTTCTAAAAATTCCACTGTATATAAAAAAGTATTCCATGAACAAAGACTTTCTCAAGGTGACGAGGAACCATCTATTTGTTGATTATACCTTTTTGAAGATGATGCTTGAGAACATGCATCACCGATTTATGAATGGTGGTAGTTTTTTTCCCCCTCAACTACACCAAATGAATAGTTCTTTGACTAAGAACAAGGAGTGTCAAAAGGGAAGTCTGAAAAAGTCCTGAAGAGGCTTAAGTGCTTTTTGTCTAATTATCTGAGTCTCTCCTCGGGGTGGAGGCGCTGTGTCATGGCTCACAGCCAACGTAATTTTCGGCTGGAGAAAGAGCAGTTAGGTCAAGAAACGCAGTAACCAAAATGACCTCCATGATATGGGAACCAGCTTTATATACTGACATTTTCTCTGTTATCTTAGGATAATAATGGAGATGAACCAGGATTTCTTCCTCTACACCATACTAATTTTCTAAGAATGAACGTATACTGAGTTATAAACATAATTGAATAAATTCCAGAGATCAGACAAATGTGGACTGCTTACTCACAGGAATATGACTGTTTTATATAGCACTGAAATGTACAAGGAAAAAAAGTATGACTCTCTTGTGTTTAGTGATTGATTAAAGGCACATTGATAACTGCAGAAAGCTAAAGATCTACTTTTAAAAAAAATCCCTGCAAATCTTGTTGGGGTGAATTCTAGAGACTAATGCATTCGAGAAAACCATTCCTGGAAAAAATTATTGCCATTGATATATTTAAACAATTGGCATTCATAATATAGGACTATAATTAATGTATTCAGTATTTCATTCACACTAGATGTTCTTAATCATTAATTACTTATTTTTAAAGAACAAAATTAGGGGCGCCTGGGTGGCTCAGTGGGTTAAAACCTCTGCCTTCGGCTCAGGTCATGATCTCAGGGTCCTGGGATCAAGCCCTGCATCAGACTCTCTGCTCAGCGGGGAGCCTGCTTCCCCCTCTCTCTGCCTGCCTCTCTGCCTACTTGTGATCTCTCTCTCTGTCAAATAAATAAATAAAATCTTAAAAAAAAAAAAGAACAAAATTAGAAGTCACATGTCAATTTAGAGAGAACAGGAACTTTCCCTTTCCCTATCTGCATTTATAGAGTAACTGTTTCTTTTTTTTTTTTTTAAGATTTTATTTATTTATTTGACAGAGAGAGCGAGATCACAAGTAGGCAGAGAGGCAGGCAGAGAGAGAGAGATGGGGAACCAGGCTCCCCGCTGAGCAGAGAGCCCGATGCGGGGCTTGATCCCAGGACCCTGAGGTCATGACCTGAGCCGAAGGCAGAGGCTTTAACCCACTGAGCCACCCAGGTGCCTCGTAACTGTTTATTTCTTAAAGCTTTGCCCAAGGATGTCCTTATCATAACTTGACGTAGCAAATTAATATTTAAATAACTTTTTGTTAAAGTCTCAGGTCAGGAAGTATGATCATTCAACAATGACACTTAACTGCAGAATATTACTATGAGGGAGGTCTGGGAACCCAAAGTGCTATGGACCCCCAAAGGGTTGATTTAATTATAATAGGATTGAGAAGCAGTGAGGGAAGAAGGAAGACAGGGAAAGAAAAGACCTGGAAAAGAAGTAACATTTATTGAAAATTCACTAGTCTGGGTACAAAATTCTTTCATGTACTTTGTCTTATAAGAATTGCTTGACATCACTTAAAATTAAGAGCAGTTGCTCCAGAATCAAACAGCCTAGTTTCCCATCCTGGTACGTGAGACCTTGGGCAAAGATTGCACAGGACATAATTATTCTTTTTTAATCTGAAATTTAACTGAGCGTCCTTTATTTTATCTGACATCCTTATCACAGGGGATTAAATTAAGGAAATCTGAGAAATTGCCTAGAATAGTGCATATAAGTGCTCAATAAATGTTAGTCTTTATTTTTGGAATTATCCTGTCCCATCAGTGATGGAAAACTCAGGTTAAAAAATCTGCATGTGTTCTATAGATAAAAAGTAGTTTAGATTATAAAATTCTGCAGCCGCTTTGGAAATACTGCCCCACAGTTGCTAAAAATGGTAAACATGGAGTCATCAAATGACCTGGCAACTAATCCAGCCCATGCTTTCGGGGAGCAGATCAAACCCTGGAAATATGCAGAGGTGCGGACCCACGAGGCCATCTAGGAGGAAGTCTCCCACAGCATGGAATGGCCATCCCTCTACGTCAAGACAGAGGACTTGGCAGTACCCTGTTCTGAGGGGTTGCCCATCTCTTTTAGAGGGAATGCAGAGGTTAAAATACAAAAATCTGAAAATTAAGATCTCCCTTTGCAGTTGCAGTAAAGGGGAACTAAATGCTTATAGACTAACTTCAACATATTGCTAAAGAAGAACTGAAACTCTCTCTTTAATACAAATTAAGGGTTTAATTGTTGCCTCTCCTAGATTCTGTGACCTTCAGAAAGAGTAGCTGCTGCAAAAAGCCATAATCGGTGGAACATATGTGTGACTACATATCTTTGCAGGCTTTTTATTAGATACTTGTTTGAACTATCAGGTGAATGTTAATTTTTGTGCATAAAGACTCACACAAATTTATTGGCTATTGGAGTATGCTACTGTTTGAAAATATGTATAATGTGAGCACGCCGTGCATATCAATTTGGAATATCTTCCACAATAGCAAACAACAAACAAACAAGACAGTCGACTGTAGCCTAAACAATTGGGGGCTTATTTTCTCCCATAGTTTAAGTCCAGAGTAGGCGGTCCTGGCCTCACAGATAGACTCAAGGACCCTGGGATCTGTGTTTCACCACCTGTAATCCTTAGTGTGCTGACTTGTTGATTAATCATCCTACCATGGTTGCTGCAGCTCTAGATACCTGTGCCCAGTTTTGTTTTGTTTTTTTAAGATTTTCCTAATTTATTTGAGAGAGAATGTGGGAGAGCCAGTGAGCGAAAGCATGGGCAGGGGTAGGGGCAGAGGGAGAAGCAGACGCTCTGCTGAGCAGGGAGCCCGTTGGGGGGTCCATCCCAGGACCCTGGGATCATGATCTGAGCCAAAGGCAGATGCTTAACTGAGCCACCCAGGTGCTCCACCTGTGCCCACTTTTAAGGCAGGGAGAAAAAGAGAGCAGCACCGCACGGCCTCTCCTGGTTCCAACGGAGGCTCAGAAAAAGGGCACTGAACCTCTCCAACCTCTCTAGTAGAATAGGACAAGGATGAAAAAGGGTGGAAAATGGGTTTTGAATTAGCTTTATTGAAGGTAATCATGGTCAAAAAGTTGACAAATGCTGCTTTAAATGTTCATCAGGATTTGGATAAGTTTAGAGCAGGAAATTAAAAATCAGGGGGGACAACATGAACCAAGAATTGATTGAACACTGTGGGTTGGTTCACAGTTCATCAAGGAGCCCAGCCCTATTAGGTGGAGGATAATGTTGAGAAGTGATAGAATTGAGTGTGGGGCTTAGATTGGCCGCAATAGGTAACAGGACACCACTGAAGGATTTTGAGCAGGGGAATAATATATGATGAAGGGGATGAGAAATATTGGCCAATATGAATTAGAAGAAGGTGCACTGGAAGATAAGGAAGCCAGGAAATCGCTGTGATGATGCAGTATGAAACGCCAGTTGCTAGGACTGACTCACATGTAATTCCAATAGTCAACCACTGTTGACCCACAACATCGTTAGATTCATTCTCGTAAAGGGATGGGAGGGTGTCCAAATGGAGAAGTCTGGTAAGTAGATGAAAATGGAGGACACAGACTTTCAGAGGGTAAAGGATTAGAGAAAAATGTGAGAATCTAGATAAAAGCAGGTACTTTCCATTCTATATTTCCTGAATGATTTCATTTCCTTTCAAGGCTGAAGCTGTCACTTGCTAACGGCTTTAACCCCCACATTTACTTCTAAGCTCCACACTGTTGTATCCAACTGCTTGCAGGAGCTCTGCTTTCAGATGTTCCAATGGACTCTTCCAACTCATCATGTCAAAATAGGTATCATTTTTCTTCCTTCCCTTTGCTTCATGTCTGTCACATTTGCCTCATATTTTTTGTTTCACTTAGTGCTATCAACGTCCGAATTGCTGCTGTGCTAAAGACTTTGAGTTTGTCTCTGATCAGTCCTTCTCTTTACCCTCTCCATCCTTTTGTTTGTACACCTGATCAATTCTCCCTCTTGAATCCATCCTTCCTCTCCATCTCCTCTCCCAGCTTTGGTCTTTGCAGAAGAACAGCCAAACTGCTACCCAAGATACATATATGACCTTGTTTCTTTCTTGCTTGCTTAATCCTTTTTACTAGCTTTCAATACACAGTGACTAAAATCAGAACTTATTACCAAGGCTTAGAAGGACCCTCCACAACACTCACTTTTTTTTTTTTTTTAAGGGTCTTGGGCACCAGTAGGTGCCCAAGGACTACATTTTTTTTTTTTTTTAAGATTTTTATTTATTTGACAGGGAGAAACACAGCGAGAGAGGGAACACAAGCAGAGGGAATGGTAGTGGGAGAAGCAGGCTTCCTGCTGAGCAAGGAGCCCGATGTGGGGCTCCATCCCAGGACCCTGGGATCATGACCTGAGCTGAAGGCAGACGCTTAACGACTGAGCCACGCAGGCACCCCCACAACACTCACTTTTATCTCCAGCTTCATTTCCTTACATGCACTTGAACCCCGCTAAGTTTCTCCATGCCAGACTTGTCCTTTCCCCAAAGTGCTGTGCTATGCTTAATTCCACGCCTTTGCCCTTACTGTTCCCTTAGCCTGAAATTGTCACATCCATCTTTCAACATTTTGGTCCTCTTTTACTAATACCTCCTTCTGCAAAGACTTCTCAGATGTCAGTCGTATCCTTTTTTCTCACATGGTAATGTGCATTGAGTGCTTATCACATTGTATTGTCCCTACTCAAGTGTTTTCCTCTGGCTCATGGACAATGTGGTGTTGGAGTTTTCCTGGTGTCTTGTCCTGCCTCCGAGTTGGTGCTCAATCCATGTTTGTTCAGTGCATTGTCGGCAGGTGGATATGTTGTCCCCAGAAGAAAGACTGGGCCAGGGAGCAAAACTAATCCAAGGGGATGCTCATAATTAGAGGACGGAGAAAAAAAAAAACAATAGGATCAATCGATGAGATCAGGAACAAATCATTACTTCACACGTTAGAGGACACTCTACTGGGTGCCCGGAAGTATGTGGGCGTGTTCAGCTAGTGTTGTATTTGTTTTGGCTGAGCTTTGCCTCCCAGTTTACCCAACCCAGTTATCTAAAGCCAGACTGTGCTCTGATACTTTGATTTGTAGTTTCTTTTTTTTTTTTTTTTAGATTTTATTTATTTGACAGAGAGACAGCGAGAGAGGGAACACAAGCAGAGGGAATGGTAGGGGGAGAAGCAGGCTTCCTGCCGGTCTTGCCGAGCAGAGAGCCGGATGCGGGGCTCGATCCTAGGACCCTGGGATCATGACCTGGGCCGAAGGCAGACGCTTAACGACTGAGCCACCCAGGCACCCCTGATTTGAACAGCCCTTATAATACTGTCATATTTTCTTAAAGGTACTAAACCTATAGGTTTTTGTACTGAAGTACAAATTCATTTTAATTTGGTGAGGAGGCACACAAAGGGAAAATGCCTGAATTTAAAAATCCCAGGGGTAAGTTCCTTCCTAGATACTTGCCAAGCTGATACAGTCCCTCTGTCACGTTTTGAAATTCTACACTTTCTAGGAATGTTATTGCCTACGCTCACCATCGGTCTCTTGACTGCACTCAGCTCCCAAAGAGTGAAAGTGAGTACCAAGCATGATACTCAATCCTTTTTTTATGTTCACCAACCACAGAAGTGAGGTTATCATATAAAATCTAATTAGAGGCAAAACTAGCAGCAACTATGCTCTAAATATTGATTTCCATTTATAACCCAGCACTTCTACTCCACTACATGTATTTTGTGATGTATTGACTTCCCCAAATAGGCACATTGTAGGAACACCTACACTGAATGTTTACATTAGTCTTCCCGTCCCACCTGTTCCTTAGGTGATCACTATGTTCATATATTCTGTTCTATGTTTCATCTTTTACCTTCCTACTGGCCTTGACCCCTAGAACTCTCTAAACTATTCCACTTAGGTTTGTGCAATATTATGTTTGATTATTTCTTAATCCAATTTTCCAAGTCATAGCCTCACCAAACTGCTTCTCCTTTCAATAGCCTGTCTTACTGCCAACATCTGCTCTTGATCAAGGTCCAAGCTACTCACAAGAGATCCTGGCTTATTTAGCTTATCCAGAGTCGCCCACTTGAATTTTTTCTTAATTTTCTTCATTCTTTTAAAAATTTCCTCTTAGAATTTTATCTTCTCTAGTCTTTTTTTTTTTTAAATAATGTTGCACCTTTTTAAAAGATTTTATTTATTTATTTGACAGAGAGAGAGAGATCACAAGTAGGCAGAGAGGCAGACAGAGAGAGAGGTGGGAAGCAGGCTCCCCGCTGAGCAGAGAGCCCGATGCAGGGCTCGATCCCAGGACCCTGAGCTCAGGACCTGAGCCCAAGGCAGAGGCTTTAACACACTGAGTCATCCAGGTGCCCCTTTAATCTTTCATTAAGGTTTTATGATTATGAAAGTGAGCATGATCTGTATGAAAAATTTGGAAGATGCAAAAACTAATGGGAGGTGAGAGGAAAATAGTTTATAATTCCGCCACTCAAAGAAAATCGCTAACATATTTCTGTTTTTTTATTTTCTCTTAAGATGAAAATGTATTTCCCTATGTCAAAAACTCTTGGGCCCCTGAGTGGCTCAGTGGGTTAAAGCCTCTGCCTTCGGCTCAGGTCATGATCTCAGGGTCCTGGGATCGAGCCCCGCATCGGGCTCTCTGCTCAGCTGGGAGCCTGCTTCCCCCTCTCTCTCTGCCTGACTCTCTGCCTACTTGTGATCTCTCTGTCTCTGTCGAATAAATAAATAAAATCTTTAAAAAAAAAAAACTCTTAAATGTAATTTGTAATGGTACTATATGTTACATTTTCAGGATTACAATATCATTATTTTTTGTTAGAATATTAACTTAAAAAGACCACTGGCATAATACCA
>CM053609.1:79428828-79464467 GCA_028646535.1 Procyon lotor
TATATATATATATATACACCACATCTTCTTTATCCATTCATCTGTTGATGGGCATCTAGGGTCTTTCCATAGTTTGGCTATTGTGGACGTTGCTGCTATAAACATTTGGGTGCACGTGCCCTTTTGGATCACATTTGTATCTTTAGGGTAAATACCCAGTAGTGTGATTGCTGGGTCGTAGGGTAGCTCTATTTTCAACTTTTTGAGGAACCTCCATACTGTTTTCCAGAATGTGTCTGATTTTAAATATTAAAAAAAAAACCCTCACAAACCACAGGTATTTTAATTTTCATAAATAGGCTCACCAAAGCCTATGCTCTGGGTTTAGTAACCCAGAAGGATAGTTTCTCAAATTCTTTCTCTCTCTTTCTCTCTCTCTCACCCTCTTCTATTGAGTGCTAAAGCAGGCCAAATCCTGCTTATCTAGAGTTTATAATCTAATGAGAGAAGACTGAATGAGGAAATGAACAAATGCATATTTTGGAAGAGTGAACCGCTTCCATTGAATGGTCATAGAAAGCCCTTCAGAGGAACTGGACCCAAACATGGAGGAGGAATCAGCCTTGGGAAGATTTGGGAGCAAAGTGTTTAATGAGAACACAGCCAGAGGAAAGATCCTGAGTTGGGAGAAGAGCCAGTGTGTCCCCATTGTACAGCTTTGGGATTGGATGAGAGACCATTTTTTTACATTAAGGAACTATCCATCTATGGATAGATAGATAGATAGATAGATAGATAGATAGATAACTCATATGTTAGTGAGAGTTTTTAATCAAAAGATTATACTGTATTTTTATCAAATCCTTTAATAGCATCTATTGAAATCATTATATATATGATTTTTCTTCTTAGATCGGTTATGGTGAGTTACATTAATAGATTTTTCCTTTTTTAAAAAAAGATTTATCTATTTGAGGGGTACCTGAATGGCTCAGTTAAACATCTGCCTTTGGCGCAGGTCATGACCCCAGGGTCCTGGGATTGAGCCCTGTATCAGGCTCCCCGCTCAGTGGCGAGCCTGCTTCTCCCTCTCCCTCTGCCCCTTCCGCCACTCATTCATGCTCTCTCTCTCTCTCTCTGTGTCAATGGATAAATAAAATCTTAAAAAAATAATAAAGATTTATCTATTTGAGAGAGAGCGCATACGCACAAGCATGAGTGAGCAGGGGGTGGGAGGGTGCAGGGAACAGAAGGAGAGGGAAAGAAGCAGACTCTCATGACCCTGAAATCATGACCTGAGCTTGAGGCAAAATCAGAAGTCAGGCCCAACTGACTGAGCCACCCAGGCACTCCACATAAAGAGATTTTCTAGTATTAAAAAAGCCAACATTCCTAGAAGGAAACCTAAGGAAACCTAGTTGGTGTATCATTATTTTAATATGCTGTTGGATTCTGTTTACTGACAATATAGGCTTTCCAGCATTGATGATCATTAGTACTATTGGTCTGTACTTTTTTTTTTCGGTGCTATCTTTATCATATTTTGGTGTCAGTATTGTGGTCATTGACATTATGAAAAAATAACTACTAATAATAACGTTATTATGAGTTAATTCTTAATTATATTTAATATAATATACTTAATTATAATCAGTTGACATACAAGGCAACACTGTTAATATTACAAAGTACGAATTTACTTTTGAAGTTATTAACAGTTAATAATTTCCTTTATTTTCTACACAAAGGAGCAGTTTAAATAGCATCATAAACATCTTTGGCAATTTGATATTGGAATTCTGAACCTTGACTACATGCTGGAATCACCTGGGGAGCTTAAAAATTATTGATACCTCCCAGAGATGTTAATTTCTAAATATATATATATATATATATATATATATATATATATATATATATATATATATATATTTTAGATTTATTTACTTATTTGAGAGAGAGAGAGAGAGAGAGTGAGAGAAAGCAAAAGCAGAGGGAGAAGGAGAAGAAAGCTCCCTGCAGAGCCGGTCCCAAGCCAGACCCTCCAGGCATGACCTAAGCTGAAGGCAGAGGCTTAACCCACTGAGTCACCCCGGTGCTCCCAGAGATGCTAATTTATTTGGCTGGGGGCACAGCCTGGACTCCTAGATGTTTCCAAAGCTTCCCAGGTGATTGTAATGTGCAGCCACAGTTGAGAGCCGTTGGTTTAATAGCACTCTCCCAGTGAAACCATCTGGATTCTGTGCTTTTTTGAGTGGGAGAGCTGTTTGACCACTTTTTCTGTTTCTTCTCTGTAGTTGATCTGCTTAGATTTTCTGTCTGTCCTTGGGAAGTTTAGTTAAATTATATTTCCTTAGATAAGTATTTGTATCATTAAGATTTTTCAAATTTCTTTGAAAGATTGAGAAAAGTCAACTTTTACGAATGTTTTAATTTCTTCTGCATCAAAAAAATTTTTTCTTCTGTGATGATTTTTCCTTATGTTTCATTTATTTTTGTATATTCAAGATTTCTCTTTTTCCCCTTGATTTGTTAGATAAGATTTTATTTGCCTTTTTTATTTTAAAGCCCCAGTCCTTGGGGTTTATTTCTATTTTTTTTCTCTGCTTTTTAATGACTTAATGTCTACTTTTATCCTTATTGCTTTATTTTGATTTCCCTAGAAAAGAAACAAACAAGGATAAATAAATGTAACATATTGAGGTGTCAGAACTTAAAGTTTTTATTTTTTCTTTCCTTTTTATGTAGACATAACTATTATCTAAGGCTATGAACCTCCTGGGACCACTGTTTTGGATGTACACCTAAGATCTGATTTGGAGTGTTTCATTGCTCTTATACTTTAGATAATTTTTGATCTAAGAGTTGTCTATTAAGGATGATTGATACGGGGCGCCTAGCTGTTGTAGTCAGAAGAGCGTGTGACTCTTGATCTCACTGGGGTCTCAAGTTTGAGCCCTGTATTGGGGATAGAGATTACTTAAATAAACTTTAAAAAGGATAGTTAATATTATACTGAATCCTCTATTTCTTTTTTTCCTCTATAAGCATGACTATTTTATTAAATGACATTTCATAAGACTTACTATTTTCTTTTCGTTTTTTAATTTAATTTTATTTTTTCAGTGTTCCAAGATTCCTTGTTCATGCACCAAACCCAGTGCTCCATGCAATGAATCCTCTATTTCTTTAGCTGATGTTTATTAATTCTCTACTAGGAACAATGATGAGATTATTTTATTTCCTCTTTATCTACCTTCCCTTTCTTTTACCACATAATTTTAGTGATATTATCTATTGTCCATATCATATTTTTATAAAAATTGTGTCACTTTTTTTGGTAACTGTTAATTATGCCTATATTTTCATTAGTTAATTTCTCAGTTTAAAAAGAAAACGTTTGGTGCCGGGTATTAAAAAAAATAGAGAAATCAGTATTCTTTAACTTCCTACCTTTTCTTCATTCCCCTCTCAACTTTCTTAGAAAAATTGTTTTCACTTTGTCAGAGTTCACAGCATTTGCACTTGGTTCTGTAACTGTAATTCCCATTTTTGTTTTAGTTCAAGTCTAACAATTAAATAGATTCAATGCTCACAGGCAGCTCTCTGCTATGGAGGTTTTCCATTTGTCTTGGTTGACTGAAATTTGCCCTCTGACAGTTTCCTCAGAAAGAACTCCTGGGAACTATATTCCCTGAGTGTTTGCATGTTCAAAATTGCTGATGGCCTTTAGAAGTGATTAACAGCTTGGAGTATGTATTTTCCTTCTGGGAGATATTGCTCTCTTCTCTAATGGTGAATGTCATCGTGGAGAAATCTGAGGCTAATCTGATTTTTCACCTTTATAAATGACTTGATTCCTCCCTCCCCCAACCCTTCCACCTTGATTGTCCAAAGCATCTTTACTTTAAAGTAATCTTTTATCTTCAAAGTCCAGTAAACTGTCTATGACTGTAGCAAGTCAAGATTTTTGTGCGATAGGGTATGCCCTTTCAATCTGTAGGTTCAAGTTGCCTTTTATTTCAGGAAAGTTTTTTGAAGTGTATCTTTAAATGTTTGTTCCCTTCCATTATTCATGCTGTTCTCTTTAGGTTCTCTTATTTTTCACATGCTGAGTTGCCTACTCTTGCTTTTGTATTTATGGATTTCTCCCTGGACACTTCTGTCTGTATTTACATTTCATTTTTGTAACTTTTTCTCATTTCTGGGCCCTATGTTCCACACTTTTTTTTTTTTAAGATTTTACTTTTAAGTAATCTTTGCACCCAGTGTGGGGATTGAACTCACATCCCCTTGATCAAGAGTTACACACTCCATGGACTGGGCCGGCTGGGCCCCCATACTGTGTTTTCTTACCCTTGTCCTGTGGCCAGTTCTGCATACATCTCTACTGTGGTTTTCTTTTTTCTTTTTCTTTCACTTCTTTCCTCTGTCAGCATATGCTTCACCTCCTTTAGTCATCTCACCCCCACTTCTCTGAGTTATTGTTTCTTCGTTTTGTGTCTTTTCTGTGGAAACAATGGCTTTGTTACATTTTTTTAAACATTTAAGACAAAATGTGTTCAACATTTTCATTTGTTCTGAGGTAACATTTTCATGGTGACTCTTCATCTGCATTTGCTTTTCTGTTTTTCATTTTTGTCTTTATGCTTTTGTTGGTTCCTTTTTTATTCCTCGTCTCTGAATGAGGAGAATTTTTCCTAGATTAACTGTATTTATAGGACGTTTGTGCTGTGAAGGAGACACCGACACCTTCTCCATCAGTGAAAACGTTTCTTTTGACCCAGGATTTGACATGTGAGATATTTTAGCTTTTTCTTCTCCCCAGCCAATGAAGAGAAGCCACCACAGAGCTTTTCTCTCCTCATGAACATATGACTTTCTGTGACGATGGCTTATTTTTGGGATTCTACTTTAGTCCTATCTCTTCCACTACTCTAAACCAAACCAGGTCTAGGCAAACTCATGCTACCAGCCTGCCCACCTTTATTAGACAGGCAGGGTCACCATAACAAAGTACCACAGACCAGGTAACTTAAAACAGAAATTCTTTCACCATTCTGAAGGCAAGGTGTTGGTAGGGTTGGATCCTTCTAGAGACTCTGAGGAAAAATCTGTTCCACGCCTTCATCCTAGTGGCTGCTGGCAACCTGGTGTTTCTCATCTAGTAAATATGCATCCCTGCAATCTCTGTCTCCAGCTTCACAGGGGTTCTCCTCTCTGTCTCCTGTGTCATTTGATTAGGCCCCAGGATGATCCTGATTTTATTTGATCCAGGATGATCTCATTTTATTTCAATTTCATCTGCAAACTCTATTTCCAAACAAGGTCACATTCAGAAGTACCAGGCGTTAAGACTTCAACCTATCTCTTGAGGGGACACAAGTCAACTCATAATACCTCACTCTCATTGTTGTACAAACAGAACTATTGATTTTTCACCTCAGTGTATGCATCTCAGGAGATATGTAGCCTTGGGTGCCCTCTCTTAGCTCCCTTCAATGCCTTTGCTCAAATCCCACTGCTTTTGATATTCCTTCTACCTATTTTGTGGTTAAGATAAGAGCCTCACCTATTCTAAATTTTTTATTGAAGATGGGATTTTTATTCCTGTCCCCATTTCCTTTGTTTTTTTCTTTTGTTGGGTGGTTTCTGAAAGATGACGGAAATGCCAATTTTATGTGACATCTTCAAACTGGAAATGCCTTGGGTGTCCCTCATTCTTTAGAGGTCAGTGACACATTGAATTGAACAAAGGAATGTATACTATTTTTGGTACTCATTTCATCAAAATAGCCTTTTAGTCTCAGTCTAGCATAACAATTCTACCAACTTTGCCTCATAGGGATTAATATTTACTTAATGTTAAGACTTAAAAATATTTCATAAGGATCATGTTGAGCTGGTATGCAATAGTAATCATTTTTTCCTTTCATTTAACAGTGTTACACGTCTTTAATTATAGGGTAGCTAATTAGAAAGCTAATATTTATTTTTCTCAGTGTGTAGAAAGTTTGTGTTGCATCTTTAGAACTATATAGCGTTGAAAGGTTTTTTTTGAGGTTTAAATTATTTTTACTCCAGTTGAACCTTTCTAAAAATAAACATTTTAAGAAATCTAAAACTATTCTGTCAACTTAAGGGATTCATTTCCAGGAATAGCCATTCACTCTTTATATATGGAATACTTTAAAAATTCTTAGCTCCAAAATATTCCTGGAATCTGCTGATTTATTGAGATTTATTCTTGTAATACTTTCTACTAAGTCTACTAAATACTTGATTCCATTAAATGCTAATAAGAGGCCTGACTTTTCAAGTCTCTCCAAGCTTGTCAATTTTGAATTATTACCACTTCAGCTTCGTGTGATTCTTCTGAATGGCAGAGTCAGCAGTTACATTCTGCTAAGTAATGGAGGCCCTCAACATACAGAACTGCTAAGAATTACAGAACACAAAGCAGCTCATTTTAACCATTTGTCTGCTCCAGACTAGGAGAGGTATAATGTAGTTACACAAGTGATTTTTTACCAGAGTTGGCCTGTGGGGAAATTTGAATAACAAGACTCCTGGCCTATGGTTAACCTAATCACACGAGAACCAATGTAGCCCAGTGTTTAAGGATGTAGACTTGGAGCCCCACTGCCAGGGTTCAGATCTTGTCTCTAAAAGCTGTGTGAACTTGGGCCAGTTTCTTGACCTCTCTGTGCCTCAGTTTCTTCACCTGTAAAATGAAGGTTGGTGTTGGATTACATGGCTTAGCAAAAGTAAAGCGTTTTGAACTGTGCGTGGCCTGCCTTGAGCACTGTATGAGTGCTAGCTGTAGAGACAAGCACGAGTTATTGTCTTCATTTACTCCCTGGGCCCACAGCCGAACCAGGAGAGTAGTGGCTAACTACACCAATGGTCACTAGTTGAGTGATTAGTAGGTGTTCAGAAACCTCGGTTGAAGCAAGCCACTGACTGGAGGAGTTGTGTGTGAAGGAGAGACACCAAGCTGGAGCTCTCCCCTCAGTATCTGCCAGACAGGAAGTTGCATTCGAGAGGGAAAGCACCTCAAATCTCCAAGAACAATGTCTGGTACGTGAGCGCCATGACGGCTGTACTGTGTATCCAGCAGGGGAACCTGAAGAGTTAATGACCTGTTTCAGAGTGGGAATGTTTAAGCCCCTCGTTCCAACCACGGAGAAGGGTAAGGTCCTGAACACCGAGGAATGAATAGTTTCTAATGGAAAATCAACTCTGTAAGCATAGAAAAATTGTTAGCCCAGGAAATAAGTGACCAGATATGATGAAAGAGATGAAATAGTAAGATTAAGTTACTCTATCTTCTCTGTTCTGTGAATATTTTAACTCTTGTGAGTAAAACCTTTCCTTTCAGTTTCAAGGACTTATGAATTTTTAACAATTAAAGTTCCGGGCCAAGTGTTTGGCTTCCATCTCTGTGGAGAAGGCTGAGGTATGGCGGTTGTGAGGGTGCGTCTCCTCTCTGTCCCCAGCCCCTCCCACAGACCTCACCTCATGGCTCCTCACGAGACGTTTCAGTTTCCTTGTGGGAGGACAAAGACCTATAAAGCTATGTTGGTGTAAGTAAGAGGAGGCCTGGGGATCAGAAGGAAAATAAGAGCCCTGTTTAATAGGTTGGGTGGTGCTATGAGAAGAACAAAGGTTTTGGAGTTATAGACTGAACTTCCAATCCAGGCTCCAGGATTTACAAGCTGGTGATTTCAGGCAAGTTATTTAACCCTTAAAAAAAAAAAAAAAAAAAAAAGATTTTATATATTTTTTTAAGTAACCTCTGTGCCCAATGAGGGGCTTGAACTCACCACCCTGAGAACAAGAATCACATGCTCTACTGACTGATCCAGCCAAGTGCCCCTCAAGTTACTTAACCTTTTTGAACTACATTTTCCCCAAGTGTAAAATGGGGTTAATATTATCTTCTGAGGCTATGGTAAGGGTGAAAGATAATCTCCGTAAAATGACAGGTACAAAGTAAGCCCTCAACTAACCATTGTTTTTCTCATTATTAACTGAAAACAGAAGCATCTGACCTGATCGTATTTAAGCCAGCTTGGTATTTCCTGTCTCCTGTTTCACCAATTTCTAGGTGAAAACTAGAAATAGCTTTTTTTTTTTAAATATACACAGTGATGCTAATCATGATCTCTATGCATTATAGAATAATGGAAGATCTCCATTTTTAGAAAATTATCTGTTTTAGCAAATGATTAGCAATACGGCCACTTGCTCACAATGAAACAAATGAATTTTGATGTTAGCCACATAGTGGTATAAAGTAAGATTTAGACTCTGTGGGCGGAAACTATCTTCTGCAGGATTCCCGGAAACAGCTGCTCTGGTGTGGGGTACACAGGAAGTGTTGAAAAATGCTTGTTAAGTATTTTATTAAAATGTACTTTAATCATATTTATGCACACATACATTCTTATAACTCATTCCTGTACCTTTGAGAATGAATCTTAAAAGAAAAAAATGTAGTCACGCAAAGCTTTTGCACAGGTTGCTAAGGCTGGGCTTGAACACTGAATCATCCTTTCTCATTGTCAAGAACTCCTAGTGCTGTACAAAACGAGCAAGGCTGGATAGGCAAAAAGATGGAAAGGAAGTAAACAATGTGAGCAGTGGTTCTATTAGGGCCTGGACTTCAAGGAAGTGTTTTCTACTTATGTTTTGATTTAGCGAACATATTACTCTTACATTAAACCCTGATTTTTCCCCTCCAATCATGGCCGTATGATCATGAGTGTGTCCCTACCCTGCCCCCCACACCCCCACCAATACATATACCCTCTTTTATAGCTGCATTCTTGTCTAGGCTGCAGCTGAACCAAACATTAAATATGGAACTAAGGACTGAATGCAAGTGTCCCTGCTTTATTGTTTTCTTCAGATTTAAATACTAACGTATCAGGTCTGAAACAGTTTGGTTCTTGTATATACAAGCTGAACTTACAACCCATCATTTTGTTCATGATTTTACATTCTGATGTTGGTTGAGGATTCCAGAAAATAATATCACACAGAAGTTTAGGATTTTTTTAAATCAAAGTTATGTGAGCACAGAGTATAGAGTTAAATCATCTTTTGTGCTGGTTATCTATTGCTGTGAAGCAAATTACCCTAAAATTCAGTGGCTTAAAACAATGACAAACACTTATTATCTCATTATTTATGGGCCAAGAATTTGGGACAAGCTCAGTTCCGGTAGTTCTGGGGTCTTTCAGGGCCTTTCATGACGTTGTAGTCAAGGTGTTGGTGGCCCTGGCTGCAGACATTTGAAGGCTTGTCTGGGGCAGGAGGATCTACTTCCAAAGTGGCTCATTCTCAGGGTTGGTGAGTTGGTGCTGGATGTTGGCAGGAAGGCTCAGTTCCTCCCCACGTGGACTTCTCCAGATGCCTGCTTGTGTATCTTCACAGATGACGATTGGCCTCCCTCAGATCAACTGAGCAGGGTAGAAGCTGCACTATCTTTTACGACCTAGCCTCAGAGGTCACATTTCACACAATGGGCTCTTGAGGGCACAAGTCAGACTTACATTCACTGTGGAAGGGGACAATGCCAGACAAGAATTTTCAGGGTCATCTTGGAAGCTGGCTCCCAGAGTTCTGTAAGGTTTGATACACATACAAATCTCTCACACCTGTGGAGTTGAGAAGGGGTTGAAGAAGGGGGTATTGGGTGGGGAGATTTCCTTCTCTCCCGAGATAATTTTTTAAAAAATATTTTTTATTTTAGAAGAAAGATATCTATATATCTATATATCTATATATCTATATATATAAAGTGCAAGTGAGCAGGGCAAGGGGCAGAGGAGGGAAGGAAAGAAACCCAAGCAGACTCCATGCTGAGCTTGGAGCCCAATTCGGGGCTCTATGCCATCACCCTGAGATCATGACCTGAGCTGAAACCAAGAGTTGCATGCTTAACCAACAGAGCCACCCAGGTGCCCCTGAAATAATAATTTTTAATTTTTAGCTGATTTTTGGGGTATGCTTACTTTTGATATAGACTTTTCTCTCTCTCCACTTTTTTCACTGCCTGCCCCACTGTGAGTACCTAAGAGGCTCTACTTACTCTTCTCACTCACATTCTAGTCTACTTGGATTTGCAGGCAAATAAAAGTATGGAGTGCTGACAAAGGGATCGAGGTGCCCTTCTCTGAGTGAAACATTTAAATTTCAGGGAATGATTTATGTGGAATGATATTTAACCCCAAACACGTATCACTTGGACTAGCACTTAAAATAAGGGTGTGCAACTCATTCATCACAGAAATAGAATTCATCATCTATGTAATAAAGACTTGTGGGGAGCAAGCACTCCTAGGACACATCATGAAGTTAGATTTATTAGATGTGATTCCTAGCCTCAAAACCACCACCTATGGAAGAGCAAGAGGAATTTAGATATTTGTAAAGACAGTTTGACAATTGCATCTTCATTCAAAGTATACTTACTTAGTCCCCGTGTAAGCTTTTTTGTAGATTGACACTTGTCAACTCCACGGGGCCTCCAGTGCCCTGGAGGACCCACTTCATGTCAAGATACCACCCTGCAAAGTCCTGAGAGGGAGAGCTCCTTACTGGGAGGGCTGGGAATTGGCCATTGAAGAGCCATGCGCAGGGTGGGCTCTAGACACCGCTAGAATTCCCAGGTCTTCCTTTAACTGTACTCCAGGCTCCCTCTAACTCTACCAGTGGAATCACCACTTCCTGGGGTCAGCTTCTACCTCCCAGTGACTTGAGTTTTTATTCTTTTTGAATTGCTGTGGACCAGGAAACAAAAGGACCCAGTGGTATTTGATGTAAGTGTAAAAATGGGTATTAATACTATTAATAAAATGAAACACCGAAGGCTGCTCAGGCAGTATGAAATGAAGGCAGCCCCTGGGACCACCTGGGATCCGGCTCTAGGGTTGGAGGGAGTCCAGGGCTGGGTAGGTCAGAGTAGCAGAGCTGTGAGCTCACCCAGGGCAGCTAACTGAGCTAACCCAGCTAACTGAGCTGCTAGTTCTGAGTTCCTTGTGCAGAGGAAGGGCAAAGGGAGTCTCACTGACACTTCCAAGAGGGCAAATGCCTGGTCCCTAGTGTGTGGGTGGGGGTAAGGGATGGTAAGAGCCTTTGAATGCAGTCCATGCAGCTGCTTTGGCGTACCAGCTGTGTGACCTTGAGCAGATGATTTAACCTCTTGAAGTCTTTAATACCACTTTTTCAGAATGGGAGATAAAAGTACCTGGCCTGTAAGGTTGTTGTAAGAATCAATGACAAATGTGTATAAGGTGCTTAGCATACTGCCTGGCATATAATAAGCTTTCAAGCTTAGCATTTATTAAAAAACACATACATACACCTTGGAGCCTCATTGCATTTTCTCCTGGGAGCCCATTTTTAATAGGTAGGACATTTTAAAATGAGGATCCTCTCCCCCCTCCCCTGCCCATAACTAAAACTTCTTGTTTGAAGAGCAGTGTTAGAGCAAGAATAGGTCTTATGGAATAGCAGGTAGGATGTGATTACGTGAGGGAAGATATCCACGTATGTATACATCGGAGACTCTAGGTCTTTGGAAGCTATGGGTTATACAGGAAGGGTCCCTTTAAGAGTTAGATTTTGGGGCACCCGAGTGGCTCTGTCATTAAGTGGCTGCCTTTGGCTCAGGTCAGGAGCAGAAAGCCTGCTTCTCCCTCTCCCACTTCCCCTGCTTGTGTTCCTTCTCTCTCCGTGTCTCTGTCAAAAAAAAAAAAAGAGGTTTTTGACCTGAGGGCTGGAGGGGAAAACTTGGAAAATTTTAGACAAAGACCACAAGAAGAAGGAATATAATCCTGCGAATAAGTTATTCAGAAGCTGAGAAGGGGATGAGGTTAGGTGTTCATCAGCAGGGAAGCTTTCAGGGGAAAAGAAACACATCCTATGTAGCTTAAGCAAAAGTAGGACCTGATTAGATAAGCTCGCGGAAAGTGAAATCCAGGCTAATCTTTCTTGGCTCCCGGCAGGGCTGTATCCAGGGCTCGAATGGTGTGGAATGGGAGGGCCTCTACATCTACCTGGTAGACAGATAATCTCCAAGTGGTCAGCAGGACTCACACTCTTTAAGCTCAGTGACTCCAGGGAAAGTCTTTTCTGAGAACCCAGATTTCAAAGAGGTCTCTGGCTTGACGTGGGTCACTGGTCCGACTCTCTCCCCTTCGCTCTGGCACTGGGGAGGGTCAGCTGACTGAACCACAGGGGTAGGTTCACCACCACCAAGAGGAGTTTTGCTCCCAGCAGACAGGGCAAAGGATGCTGGGTAGGCAAGAGGAACACAGCTAGTCACAGTGGGTAGTGCCGGGCCCAGCCTCCCACACCATCTGCCATCGCCTCACAGGCATACATACCTTCTGTTTCAGCTTGACACCAGCCCCCTGAGCCAACAGGACCCCCTGAGGTGAGCGTGGGGTCATGTGATCACACGAGTTCCTGGAAACCCCATCTTACGGCAGTCGGTTGTCAAGAGGACTGAATGTAGACAGTTGCTTTGTTCCGAGGGATTTGGAGCGATGACAGAATTTATTGAGCACCAGGTCAGCAGAGCGAAGGGTGGAGTGACGATATTTCTCAGGCTGTATTAAATGAACACAGCCACGGGGACATTTGGGATCTGGCTGTAGGTTGGATGGAGTCTAATGCTGGGTAGGTCCCCGTGGAAGAGCCGTGACTTCACCCCACTAACATGCTGATCTGCTCCATTGAGCTCCTCGTACAGATTCATTTCCAGCGTCCTTCCCATGTGCTGTATGTGGGCTTCAGTTCAACAGAATATCATTCTTTCTCCCTAGTAGAGAAATCTCACGCACACTTTTCGAGAATTGTTTATTTCACAGTAGGAATCGGCGCACGTCTTGTGTTTGCTACGCCTGCTTCGAAGACTTTCTGGGTGAGGAGGCACACGGGGCCAGGGCAGGCACCAGTGGCAAGGACAAGCACAGATTACTAGAATGCTTTAGAAAGCCCTTTCTGCTTCAGATAAGTGGCTAATTAAATTTGGGGCTGGCTATTGGAAAAGTGCCAATTATGGAAACGAGCATCTGTTGGTCACACTTCGCTTTCAGACGTTTGGCTCCTTACTAGAGCACTGTTGGAGAGGGAGCAGGGAACTGCTGCTAGTGCCCCGAGAGGAAAACATGGTAGGAGGAGTGATTCATCATATTTACTTTCAGGCGTTCGTCTCGTAACAAGATTAATTCAGTAGAACTCAACTTCCAGAGAAAAATGGACCGTTTATTGTTTTAGATTCAGACTTGGGCACAGCAGGTGGATTTTCCAAATTGCCTCATCTGACATTTCCTAGAAATATAAGCTAACATTATTCCCTCTTTTTGGCAACTGCAAATGTCTATCTGAACAAGTCAGTTGGCAGGGCTGGGAATTTCAAGCACTTAACGATCCCTCTTGAGCTTGAGCTTGATTTTGTCGAGTGATTTTTAACTGGGAGACAGTCCTTTTTTTAGAATTGGAACTCATCTCAGCAAATGTAAGTCATTTATTTGCCAAGGGTCACTGAATAATATACAGATTAGATTGCTGAATATGGATCGGAATCCAGTTCTCTGATCTCTCAGAGTCACTTGTAGCGAGTGAGTGTAATTTGTGATGTGTGTAACTTTGCTTAGCTCATAGATTCAGGGCAGATTTTTGACCTATGTCTTCTGGCTTTTCCCCCTGGTACTTCGAGGGCTTGCTTATTGAGTGTCAGCCCTTCCCAGAAGTGAGAACGGAAAGCTGTAAATCATATGTCCTCTTCTTCTAGAAGCAGGCTTTCCTGCTGTGTTGGGCAGACCCAACAGGCAAATCCACTTTGCCAGCAGCAATCCCACAGTCCAGGTAATGATGTCTTTTGATCTTTTCAATCGCAAATGGTAGGTAGGCCTAAGCAAATTAAACCCAAGCGAGTAGATCAGCTAATGACTTCTTAATTGTCAGACTCGTCTGGTCTTCATTGGTTGTCTCTAGGACATCACTTCAATTCACTCTTTCAGTATATTTTTCCACTTCTTTGGGGCTTTTCTATTCAATAATCCTTTAGGTTATTCTCGATTGTGTTCGCTTGTTTGTTTTATGGGTGTCACAGATTCCCCTGCCCACTTATTACTCTGCATTTTTGTGGTTATCTACGGTAACTAATCTTTTCCTGCTTATAGATTTCTGATATTTGAAAATTAACTCTTAGCTGGATGAGATGCAGGCATTTGCTGGGGGTGGGGTCGGGGGTGTCAGTTTGAGTTGGTGAGTTTGCATTTAGACATGTTTATTTAGCTGCTTCCAGTATACCCGGCCAGGTATAGTCATTATGCACTTAAAAATGATTTGGAATTCAGAAGAGAGTTCAGGGCTAAAGATAGATCTTTGGAATAATTGGTTTATAAGTAACATGTGAAACTGTGAGAATAGATGTAAACATCCAAGGAGGGGGGGGAAGGCCGGTGTTGAGGGCACTCAGGTGAGGTGTGAATGGCGAAGCGAGAGAGGCCAGTGCCTTCAAGGAGACTAGCAGTGAGAATATGATGAGGGAATGGAGCGGTGCGTCAGGATAGAGAATGTTGATCAGTTCCTTAGGGAGAAGAGGCATGGGGAACTGGTGGCAAGGGGGAAACTGAGGAGCAAAGAGAATGGAACCTATTGGTGGCTTGAGGTTTCTCGATGGTGGGAACAGTATCAGGAAGACCACGGTGGGGTTGGCGAGGGGGTCTCGCATTCCTGCAGCTGGAAGTCTGGAGGTGAGTGAGACTATAAGTTAGGAAGTAGAAAATAGAGAAATCGAGACAATGATCATTCTTGGTGCCCTTCCCCTTCTCAATGAGACAGGAGGGGCATCCGCTGGGCACGAAAGGAGCATTGGTGGAGTTTGGGAGCATCTTTCTAAATCAAAATATGATGCACCTAGATTTTGCCAAACTCATAGATGGCATTTCCATTTCGGAACCTGAGTCATTTTTCACTTCTTTCTGAGAGTTAAAACATCATGATCAAGGGTCAACAACTTATACCAAAGGCCATGGAAGTTTTATAAAGTTCCACGGCTTGTAAAACTCATCCTGGGAATTTCTGATGATCCCAGGGCTTGTCTTCAGATGCAACCTGGTGTAATGCAGCAGATCTCTGTAGAGCTATGCAAATCTGAGATGTAAGGATTGATGACTGAGTAATTTATGCCTTAACTCACCCGAGAAACTGACTCACTCTTTGAGAATGTTGTATCTTCTTTGGCGATAGAGTAAAAACTCCTTGGGGTAGGGAGGTCCTCTGAGAAATGCTAGTGTTCCTGAAGTAATAATAGGCTGGAAGGCCTTTTATTATGGATGAGTGTGACAGCTAAGAAACGGAAAGAAAGAAATGTGAATCACACAAAAGCCTCACTCCGTGACCTTCAGCCCTTGTCGATCGTATTTAGGAAAATGCTGTGAAGAATGTCAAAATTTTATATTTTAGGTAATACTTATAAATGCTGTACACACAAGCTTCACCTCTGATGAACAATGAGACAATTATATTGTTTCACTTTCTTCCTCTGGTTTAATATTCTTGCTGCCGCTCGAGGCAGAAGTTTCTACTTTAGCAGAGTGCTCAGCCATTAGGAAAGGGACCCGGGGTGAGGGGGCAGGCATAGGCTCCTGTGGCTTATGGGAGCCCTTAGAATTTTCAAATTTGCTCCTTTCTCTTTGAGACTTCTTACTTTTGCCTCAGGTTTCCCATTTCAGAGCCTCACCTGGAGTCAGCCCGAGCAGGCTCACCACACACATCCACAGAACTCAGCAGAAGCATGCCTGTTCTTGTCCAGGCTTCACACAGCACCTCAGGGGTGGGTATGAAGTAGTTTTTCAAAACCTCAGGTATAGCCGCCAGAACCTGTTTCTTCTCAGACAGTGGCCAACATGGAGGCCACTGGTGCTGTGGCTCCCAAGGTCCTGCTCACTGGCACAGTCACTTACACACTGGTTGGGGACAGGGCAGGGAGGCACAGCCTAGGGGCACTTTACCCTTCCTCTGGCCAAGCCAACAACACTGGATCCTTGGATGTGGCGTGAACAAAGTGACAAAGTTAAGGAAAGTTCAAATAAGCATCGGAAAGATTCTGTCTTTAATTATAATTTCCAAACTTCTTCTTTTTTCTTTATTTTTTGAAAGATTATTTATTTATTAGAGAGAGAGAGGAGAGTGAGAGAGAGTGCAAGAGCATGAGCAGATGGGGGGAGGGGCAGAGGGAGAGAGAGAATCTCAAGCAGGCTCTATGCCCAGCGTGGAGCTTACCTCAGGGCTCGATCTCACCCCCCTGAGATCATGGCCTGAGCAGAAACCAAGAGTCAGAGGCTTAACCGACTGAGCCACCCAGGTGCCCCCAAACTTTTTCTTTTTTAAAGAAAGTCGGCTAATAAGCACTTACTGCGTATTGATCATTTGTGGCTTATAAATACTTTCTAAGACTTCGTAACACTCATTGGGGCACGTCTGTAGGTCTGAATGTCCCCTCAGACCTCATCTAGTTTTTCCCTTTTCAGAACATTTGTCTCCTCTGTCCTGTCCTAGATCCTGAGGAACCTCTAGGAACCTCCTCTAGGAAAAAAAGGAGATTCTTTTGTCAGACACAGATCCTGAGGTTTTTCCCTCCAATTCTGTCAGACGTTAAGACTGGGCTATTTTCCTGTCTTGACCTGTGACACCGGCTCTGTCTGCTCACTGTGCCCATTGCCCAAGGCTGGAGAAGCAGCAAGGAGCCATCACAGATGTGGGAATGAAATGTTCCCGGCCACTGTCATGATCCCTTATACATCCTCTTCCATGTCATGTGAATGAATTTGGAGATAGACTGTGAGCATCTTTCTTCCTGTTTTTATAAAGTGTTCTCTGTTTTCTACTGAATCTTCAAACACAGCTTGGGTCTTATCATAACTGGGTATATCAAGGATAGTGCTTTCCTGCTTCTGAAGAGCTTAACAGACTATATTTCTATTTTTCCGAGAATTTAGTTCTTCTATCTGTAAGGAGATAAAAACACTTTCTAAATCTATAGTACTTAAGTTTATCTTCTCTCTCCAGCTTCACCAGGAAACTAACACGACCCAGGTGCTTCAGGGTGGAGGTAGGAGGTGAGAGATCAAGTGGAAGGATTGTTCTAAATTTAGGTGTCTGCCAAGCATTTCAGTCCCTGAGCCTGGGAGACTGCTACAGTAACCTAAAATCAACACAAGAAATCCAGGGCCAATGAGCAGGGCCAAGTGCATGGCAGAAACCAGGGTCATAAGTTACAAATTGATCTGGGAGTGAAATTATGAGCCTACATAAAGCTTTCACAGGGCTTGATTCCAGGAAATAAAAGGCACACATTTCTAAGGTAGTTAATTTAAGGTTGGAGCTTTCAGAGGGAGCTTTCGTTTTCCCTAAGTGGTTGGGAACGTGGTGGGCACTCATCCACATTATTTTCTGCTCTGGAGGGAGTTCCCATTGCAGGTAGTATTGGGGAGATGCAGTAGTCGACATGGTGTCAAGGGTGATCCCCCTCTCCCTAGCTCAGACATCCAGAGTATGATGCAGGACTTGGCCCAGCCAGTCAGACCCTCCTCCTTGGGATTTTGAATATCAAAGGAATGAAGCAAAGATTCAAGGGTAGTCCAGAAGCCACTTGTGGTGATGGTATCATACTGTGGACAGCAGTGGGCGTGCACACTGTCCTGTGGCATGACCTTGGCTGTGGTCCTTCCTGCTCATTCTCTCTTAACTTCCAGCCCATTTCCTGAACCTTGTTCTCTAGCCCTCCCGTCCATCCTGTGAACTATTCAACATCCTTCCACTACACTCCAGCTTAGATAAAGTTAGACAGGGTTTGCTTCTGTTGTCTGCCACCAAGAGTTGGATTGGGCCATCTGATGTTCCTGTCTTCAAATCCTAGGAGATGCTCCCTCTGTTCCTAGTTGGTCTCTGGAAGTAAGAGGCCAACTTGGTCTGGAAGACCTAGTTGGTCTGGAAGCAAGCCCACTATACCCCTTCACATAAGAACAGCTGTATGTAGAGATTTTAAGACCAACGGAGTCAAGGGTTTGGAGCATATTCTCAGAGTGGACACGGCTAACTTAATGTAGAGAGGAAATTCTTCAAGCATGGGCTCTAAATACTCAGTGTTTGCAGGTGGGAATCCCAGGTCACAAATCTAGGTGGCAAGAGATACTGAGTTTTTTCATGTACTTAAAATCAACTGAACTTCAACGCCACATTTTCCTAAGCAGCAAGAAGGAAATGTATCCCCAGGCAGAGCTGACTTTGTCTAGAGCCCCTTCACCCCAAGTGTCATTTGGAAGCCCAGGGTCTCAGAGAGACCTGATATGGGGGAAGCCCTCTGGCCAGTCCCTGAATTATACCCGTGACTGCTGAGACACCCGTAGTCCTGGCCAGTGCGGTCCCTTTAGTAATGCTGGTTCTGTTTTCTGCCCTGAGGCACTTGAAGCATGGAGACCTTTGGCAAATCTTCTGCCTAGGGTTCTGTCTCTTAGGGATGCCATGAAGCTAAGCCATTGAAGATTTGGTTGCCTCCTTGGGGCACTGGTATGGAGACGTCTCTGGTTCCTGATGCTTGAGGAATGCATAGATCTCTGTCCCTTTCTCTCATCTCCCAGAATATTTTAGTCCGATGAACACTCCACTTTCATGTTTCCCTTACAGGACCCACCAACCCCAATATATTAATCAATGGCTTAAGCTTTTGAAAACAAAAGGCAAGAAGGGAAAATAATCTCACAGGCACCTTGTGCTTTCTGCTCCACCACAAACATCCTCTGAGACAAGGAAGTACAGAACCTGTTCTTCGCTCAAATAGGAGAAGGGAGAGGGGTCATTACATGGTGTGGGAGGGGAATAAAAACAAATTCATAGATTAAAAAAAAGTCTTGTCGATAACATTTAAAATTAATAGGGGGAAAAATAAAATTGAAGGGCTAGAATGCTATCAGCTGCCAAATAGAAGGGCTAATTGGATTTGTATTTGGTGTCACTACCTTCTGTGATTTCTTAAAGTTTCATAGGCGATTCAGTCTCATTCGGAGCTATTCTGGTATGAATAATGTCACTCCCTCCCTTCCCATCCCAACTTTTTAGCGTCAGGAATGAGGAGTGTTTCTTGTCTATATTCTGTAAGTCAAGTCAGCAATTCTAGCTCTAATTAATATGGGACTTCCACTCCAGCTGGAAGCAAATATTTATGTTACAAATGAAATAGTATGTAATCCATAATCAAGTTTCTTATGAGTCCCATGTTCCTGCTTCTTTGAATAGAATCCACTTACTATAGGCTTTCCCATCTTGGGGAGTAAGGTGGCTTAGGTGAAGTTCTCTGCTGGCAGGAGAGCCTAGTAATTCACTGATACATTTAAAATAAGTATATGCTAAAAATTAATAACAGAAATGTCATATGCTCCAATAATTCTACTACTGGGTATTTACCCAAATAAAATGAAAACACGAATTTGAAAAGATATGTGCACCCTTATGTTTAGTGCAGCATTATTTACAAGAGTCAAGATATGGAAACAACCCAAGTGTCCAGCCATAGATGAATGGATAAGGAAAATGCAGATTTCGTGAAATAGCACACAGCCATAAAAAGGATGTTGCCATTTGCGACACCATGGACAGACCTAGAGAGTATCTTGCTAAGTGAAATAAGTCAGATTGAGACAGATAAATACCAAAGGATTTCATTCATATGTGGAATCTAAAAAGAAAACCAAAACAAAATGGGTAAGTAAACAAAAAGCAGAATCGAACCTATATATACAGAGAACAACCAGATGGCTGCCCTGGGGGGAGCAGCACATGGGAGGATGGGCAAAATGGGTAAAATGGAGACAGAGAGATACAGGCTTCCAGTTACAGAATGGGTAAGTCATGGAAACAAAGAGCACAGCATGGGGAACATAGTCGATGGTACTATAATAGCATTGAATGGTGACGGACCATGGCTACACCCATGGTGAAATAGCATAATGTACAGACAAGCCGAATCACCATGCTGTACCTCTGAAAATAACATCATTGTATATTAGCTATACTCAAAAACCTATGAAAACTAAAATAAAATAAGCAGATGTTAATTAAAAAGTCATCGTAGATGCTGATTCCAAGAAGTAAAGAATCCACATTTGGGGGAATTTGGAGGTCTAGTTCACTCCACACAGAGGAAGGTGAATAAAAACAATAAATCTCTGGTAGAGGGAAGGATGGATCTTCATGAACCCATAACCACTTTCTGATGATCATTTCTCCAATAACTATATGTATCAAAAGCCTGTCACGGGACCTGAGTTGCTACAGAGCTGGGTATAGCATGGTGAATAAGTCACGGGGTCCCAGCTCCCATGGAGCATGCGCTCCTGAGAGGGATGCAGTGGATATGAGTGAGGAGCCCGTCTCTGATCTTCTAGAACTTACACCGCCTACATAAAGAAGATATAGCAGTCACAAAGCCTTACCCCGAATATTTGCTACAGGCAGGGCATTCCGCGTGCTTACCACATACTAACTCATTTACTCTTCACAGCATCCCCTGTGAGGGGGCACTGGTTCCTCTACTCTTTTTACAGAAGTGGGAACAAAGACACAGAGAGGTGAAGAAACTCATCTGGGCTTTCAAAGCTAGTGAGGGAAGAGTTTGCTTCCTTGAAAGCCAGGAAAGTAAAAATTTGTAACAAATTCTGTTTGGGGCAAAAATAAAATATTTAAACTTAAAATAATGTGAGTTTTAACATACCTATTTTTCTATTTTCAATATTTTCTCAGCTATGTTGATGTCCTGGGACAAAATGAACCATTAAAAAATACACTGAAACGTGTATATGGGGTTGCACATTTTTTCTTTTGCCTTGAGCTCTGGTAGGACTTGGCATAGCATTTTTGGAGCCTGTCTGAATTTACATACATTTCTGCTATTTTGTGCATCATGAATTTTTTAAAATAGTGCATTAAAATATTATTTATCTTGATTACAGAGCTTTTTTTTGGCATCCTCTTAAATTCCGTGCCCCAGGTGAGTGCCTCACTCTCATCCTGGCCTTGAGTGGCAGAGCTGGGTTTCAAATCAATACAATCTGGCTCCAGGTCTGTATTCTTGACCATTACACTACTCATGTCTTAGAACTGTTTGATGTTTTTTTGTAAAAGAAGGGGGGTGGACGAGCAGAGAGGGAGAGAGAGAGAATCTTAAGCAGACTTCACATCCAGTGTGGATCCAATGACCTTGAGATCATGACCTGAGCTGAAATCAAGAGTCAGACGCTTAACCGACTGAGTCAACCAGGTGCCTCTAGAATTGTTGATATTTAGATCTACGTCTATGTATCATTGCTTTTTCCAGTTAAACTAAAAAATGCCTTGAGGGTATAGACCGTTTATTATGCTGCCTTCTTATATCCCCAAAGCATCCAGTATGGTGTCTGGCACATAGTGTTCTTGATAATGGTTGGCTAAAGGGAATCAAAGGAGACTTTTCTAGTGTGCTGAAATTTATCATCGTTGCCAGCTACTTTGACCACAGTTGGTAGTTTTGCTTTACTCTCTCTATGTCGCATTTTAATTTTATGAAAATAATGAACTGAATAACCCAACTCCCCTAAAGATGATGAATGAACACATATAAATAAAAAAAATTATGAAAATAAAATGCTTTCTTCAACTCAGTATTCTTTCTGGTGAAACTCTCCACATTTTTTGGAAACCTATGGCTTCTGGGAAGAAATCCTAGAAATTTTAGTTCTGTAAGTGAACAGATGAGTGCAATAAAAAGAAGGTAGAATGTTCATTGACATAATTATCAGCTCTTTGGTTACAGTCTGGGAATTTCCAAAGTACAGCAGTTATGTGATTTATGTTTCTGTGCACGCTGGGAGCTCTGCTCATCACCTCCCACACTCAGCTGAAATCCCCCTCACCTGTGGGTGCACCCGTCTCAGTTTAGTAATGTCATGCCTGGTTGGTTGTATTTTCTCCAGCACTACTTCTGGGGATGACAGGAGAGGGGGAGTATTTTTCTCTCCTGCTCCTGATCTACTGGAAATGTGGGTTTTTTAGGAGATGGGATCAATGATGAATGCAGTGACTGGTTCGGGGTGTGTTATATAAAACCCTTTGGGAGTTCTCCTCGGGGTGGGAGTCTTGAAGACAAAACAAAGGAAATGAGTAGCACTAGGGAACATTTATAGCAGGTGACTTCTGGAGGACTCCTCCTGCGGAGCAATGTCATTGCCAAAGGTTCCTAGGGTGCCTGGGTGGCTCTGTTGGTTAAGCATCTGACTCTTAATTTTGGCTCAGGTCATGATCTTGGGGTTGTGAGATCAAACCTCAGCTTGGGCTCTGCACTGGGCTTGGAGCCTGCTTAAGAGTCTCTCTCGCATGTGCTCCCTCTGCCTCTCCCTGCCTTAAAAAAAAAAAAAAAAGGCTTTCTGAGTCAAATGTTCCTATCCCCTTCTTGCCGATCCAGTCCTGGGCTGGGTTGAAAAATATAGAAATCACTTTGATTTGTTTGTCTGCATGTTAAAATCTTCTGAGCAGGTTTCAGCTCCGCTTGAGTTTTATTTTTGAGTATTCTATACTTACTAGTTTATTTACTCATTTTACAAAAAAGAATAGAGCCAGGCAAACTGTCACTTGCTTGAAATTTGGGGATCATATGGATGCTTCCTTATGCTCCTGGGTTCTGCAGGGAATAAAATACTGCACTCAATCTAACTCCAAAATCATATTATTATAGGATACAGCATGAAACATGCAGCTATTAAAATTTGTGTTAAGGTTTGTCTCACTGAAGAAATGGGGTGTAAGGGACACTGGTTAGAATTGTCAGTTTGAGGGGCGCCTGGGTGGCTCAGTGGGTTAAAGCCTCTGCCTTTGGCTCAGGTCATGATCTCAGGGTCCTAGGATCCAGCCTTGCAACAGACTCTCTGCTCAGCAGGGATCCTGCTTCCCCCTCTCTCTGCCTGCCTCTCTGCCTACTTGTGATCTCTCTCTCTCTTGCTCTCTCTCAAATAAATAAATAAAATCTTTAAAAAAAAAAAAAAAGAATTGTCAGTTTGAGCAAAAGACAGCTTTGCTGAACATCACCCTGTCTGGTTTGTACCCTGAAAACCCTGCTCCAACCCTGGGGCAAACACAACCTCACGTATTTGGGGGGAAGAAGAAACACTGCCGGAGAGCGTATTATTTTCTTAGTGCGGTTGTTAGCTACTCTGGGGGCCTGTCTATATTCATCCCCTAGACTGCTGTAGATTGTCATGGGGGGGGCAAAAATCTTTAAGCTTAACCAAGACTCAACACCACCGTAACTTGTTTTCCCAAGCTCAGAAGAGAAAATAGTCCATTAGGTCCACCCAAGTGAGAGTGAGCTGGTGAGAGACAGTCTCCAAATACACCAAGGAGAGTAACAAAGAAAGGTGATACAAAGTGAGGAAAAACCTTGCAAAGGGTGAACGGGGGCAGGGCCCTGGGGCCTAAGTCCCGATACTGCCGGTCACCTCTCTGAGCTGTCAGAGAAGGCAGGAGGGGTTGGAGAATCAGGCAGCCAGAAGTCCATCTGTGGTAAGCATACACAGACAAGGACACGGCAGAAATCCATAAGCATCTACTCCAGGATCGAGGCTGGTTCTAGGTGCAGGGGTGGAGTGCTTGATGTTTAGAAATGTAGGGCTTAAAGTTGACAGCTGATCTTAGACTGGGAATCTTAGACTTAGATGTCAAAGATGAAGTAACAAATGGGGAGGTCTAGAAGGGTGTGATTTAAGGAACATGAATCGAGAGCCCATCCTGAGGCAGAGGGCTGGGCTCAGGGCTGGAGATACAGACAGATTAGACATCACACTGGCCCTCACGGAGCTGTGATCCATCCAGGAGCATGGGTCTCATCCTCCAGCCCCCCACAGGTTTCCAAGATTGAATGGCATGAGATCAATTGCAGGTGCACTTTCGGAATGATGTACTAATACATATGGAAATTATAACTAGAAAGGTCTGCAGTGATAGGACTCCCTTTGCTTCCCCCACTTTGGTGGGATTGCCCACACTTCCAAACATTTTCATATGAAACTTCTTCCATACGGTGTTTCTCCAATACCTGCCTTGAGTTTTCTCCTGCTGAGTTCTGCTCTACCACACTTGCCTCCCCAGGGAGCTAATTATAAGCCTCTATTTTAATGTCTACCTACCACGAAAGCTTGTGTCAAATGCAGCACATACCTATATAGAAATTTCCAAGGGTGTAATTCCAGAACAGGAATGAAGCAATGCTCTTGGAAGTGTTCGCCGTCCAAGTGGTGGTTCAGGGAAGTTGAAATAGGTTTGGTCAGGTCAGTCCTGGCCGAGTGGATGCCTAATGAGTGTTTATGGAGAATAACCATCATGATAATGATGCGAAGACCTACTCCAAGCCTATTTGGGACACTTTCTATTTATATGAAGAGGGAGAAGACCCTGTGCATTCATCAAGGGCAAAGCTTGGGCTGCAGCAGCCTTGCGGGTGAGTTCACACCTTTGCAAACCCGTAAGGGTTTTCACCAGCCCTTCTCTGTCTTCAGAAATGGTGTTTCTGTTCTAACCGTGGCTTACAATACTTGAGCGCTGGGCGTTACAATTTGGATTTTTAATCATAGCCTTTCTTGCTAATGGTACAATCTCTTTAAGGTCTTTAATCTCTGAGCCAGTTCTGATTTGCTAGGATGCTATTCTCTCTTCCTCTTCTCCGTTTCAGGGGTCAGAGGTAGAAGGGGTGGGGGGAGTAGGTATAGGAACAGTGTAAGTGTTTATGTACGAAACAGAGCTCTGCAGAAATGCCCCTCCCCTTAATACAAAACAAAAATCTCTGTTCAGAGCTTGCATGTACTCTCACGTTTAGAGATGGGAATGTTGGCGGGACTCACAATCTTCAAACTATCTGCCTTATTGCAAATCCTCAGCTTCTGTGGGATTATGTAAAACCTTGTGTTGCTAAAAACCCTCCTTCTGTCTTCCTTCCATCTTGAAGCAGGGTTGAGCGGTTTATGAAAATGACAGCAGGGAAATGTTTTACCTGCTCGACTTGTTCTTCCAATCTTATTTGGGTTTCAGTCAAATGTTTCTACACTGTGCTAGGCGTGGGAGGCAGTGACTCACCAGGAGAGAGGACGTGGTGGCACGTCCAAAGTGCCGCGGGATGACAGAGGAACTTCGCATTCGGGCTTAGTGCCATTCTGTTCCTTCCCTTGTTCTCTCTTGGATATTTGCTTGGCTCCTTGTTCCTAAGGAGAACCAGTCAGTTGAGTATTCAAATATTAAATTAATTCCTCTTTCTGTACAAGTGGCCAGGCCAGTTTTTACTGGAAACGGAGACCAATGCCTGAGGAACAGTGGGGGCGGGGCGGAGGGGGAGAGACTGAGGTTAAAAAGCAGAGGAACCTACGGAAAATTGCTTTTCTGTCTAATTACAAGTTTTAGGACACTTTTCCAAGGCCTGTGATCTTTGTGCACGAAGAGACTAAGAAAATGTTTCAGGGAGAGTAAGCTGACAGGAATCAGCTTGTGTCAAGAAGCTTCCTTTTTCCTGTTGGCACCATCTGCTGGGCCCATTAGAGCTCCGAGAGGGTCCTGACCCCTGGCTCTCTGACTCCCATGAGTCACATTTCGCACACGATGCCTCCGCCTTTCCCCCTCTTTCAGACTCAGGACTTGCCCAGCTCTCCTGTGGCTACACGCCTGGTGCGGCCTTGGGGAGCAGCTGGCTGGACGGAAGCAGAAGTTGGAAGCTCTGCTCCCGTGCACCTCGGGTCCTCCCTGGGCGGTGGACGCCCTCCTCCTTCTCAAAGGCTCGGTCGCCACGGTTTTGTTGCCCTCCTGCAGGACCCTTCTGGAGCCAGGGAGCTTGGTGATGGTTCTTGGTTACGTTTCTCTCTTTTTAAAGCCTAATGTTGCTAGTTTATCAAGAGTAAAACCCCACGGTGTTCAAATGAGGTATTTCGGGCCCTTGGTTCCAAATGCAGCTGTGTATTGTGGGAGGAAGGGAGAGGGGAGAGAAATTGGCTTAGAAATACACATTCTAGGACCGGATGGATTTAGTGGAGCATTCTACCTAAAATTTAAAGAATAATTAACACAAATTCTTCTCAAATTCTTCCCAAAAACTGAAGGAGAGAACATTCCTAATTCGTTCTATAGACCAACATTACTCTAATACCAACGCCATAAAAAGACACCACAAGGAAACACAACTACAGAGCAAGATGTTATGAATATAGATTCAAAATCCTCAACAAAATATTAGCAAATCAAATTCAGCCACATATTAAAAGGATTATATACAATTACCAAATGGGACTTATTCCCAGAATGTGAAAGTGGTTCAGCATATGAAGAATCATTGTAATACATTACACTAACAGAATGAAAGGGAAAAAAACCCCACACGATCATCTCAACTGATGCAGAAAAAGCATTTGATAAAATTCAACATTCAGTAAACTCAGGATTGAAGGAAACGTCCTCAACTTAATAAAGGCCGAATATAAAAAAACCCACAGCTACCATCATATTCAGTAGTGAAAGACTGAAAGCTTTTCTCTTAAGATCAGGAGTAAGACAAAGATGTTCACTTCTATTCAGCATAACATTGGAAGGTCTAGCCAGCACAATGAGCCAAGAGAAAGAAATAAAAGGCATTCCAGCTGGAAAGGAAGAAGCAAACTGATCTCCGGTCACAGATGATGTGATTTTTACATGCAGAAAACCCTAAAGATTGCACACAGACACAAAAGCAGCTCGAGCTAATAAACAAACTCAGTGGTTGCAGGATACAAACTGGCACACCAAAATCAATTACATTTCTGTACAGTAGCAATGAAAACTCTGAAGTGGGGCGCCTGGTTGGCTCAGTCTGTAGAGCACGAGACTCTTGATCTCAGGGTTGTGAATTTGAGCCCCCCGTCTGGGTGTAGAGATTATCTTAAAAAATAAAATCTTAAAAAAAAGAAAACTCTGAAGTGGAAATTAAGGAAATAATTCCATTTACCATGGAAGAATAAAATACTTGGAATAAATTTCTAACCCAGGAGGCTAAAGACTCATACACTGAAAATTATAAGTCATTGCTAAGATAAATTAAAGAAGATGTAAATAAATGAAAAGAGATCCTGTGCTCACGTATTGGAGAAACTAATGTTAGGATGAATACTACCTAAATTGCTCTACATAGTCAATGCAATCTCTATCAAAATCCCACTTTCTTTGGAAAAATAGAAAAACCCATTTTAAAATTCATATGGAATCTTGAAGGACCCTCAAGAGTCAAAACAATCTTGTAGGGGCGCCTGGGTGGCTCAGTAGTTAAGTGTCTGCCTTCAGCTCAGGTCATGATCCCAGGGTCTTGGGATCGAGCCCCGCATTGGGCTCCCTGCTCAGCGAGAAGCCTGCTTCTCCCTCTCCTACTCCCCCTGCTTGTGTTCCCTCTCTTGCTGTGTTTCTCTCTGTCAAATAAATAAAATCTTTAAAAAAAAAAAAAAACAATCTTGTAAAAAAAGAACAAAGTTGGAGGTCTTATACTTCCTGATTCCGAAGCTTACTGTGAAGCTACGGTAATCAAAGTAGCATAGTATTGGCATAAAGACAGACAATATAGACTGAGGGAATAGAATAGAGAGCCTAGAAGCAAGCCTTGCATATAGGGTCAGATGATTTTTGATAAGGGTGTCTAGACCATTCAGTGGGGGAAAGGACAATCTTTTTGATAAATGATGCTAGAGAAACTGGACATCCACATGCAAAGGAATAAAGCTGGACCCTTATCTTATACTGTCTATAAAAATTAACTTAAAAATGGATCAAAGACTTAAGAATTAAACTATAAAACTTGAAGAAAGCATAGAAAATACTCACAACGTTGGATTTGATAATGATTTCTTACACATGACATCAGAAGTACAGGAAAGAAAAGAAAAAATAAAACAACGGCGCTACACAAAATTGAAAACTTTAGTACATGAAGAGACACTATCAAGAGAGTGAGAAGACAGTCCACAGAGTGGGAGAAAATATTTGCAAATCATATGTCCATTAAGAGATAAGTATCCAAAATATATTTAGAACTCCTATATCTCAACAGCCAAAAACCAAAACAACCTAATTAAAAAGTGGACAAAAGGGGTGCCTGGGTGACTCATTCATTAAGCGTCTGCCCTCGGCTCAGGTCATGATCTCAGGGTCCTGGGATCGAGTCCCACATCAGGCTGCCTGCTCAGTGGGAGGCCTGCTTCTCCTTCTCCCACTCCCCCTGCTTGTGTTCCCTCTCTCACTGTCTCTCTCTCTCTGTCAAATAAAATCTTTCAAAAAAAAAAATGGACAAAGGTCTTGAATAAACATTTGTCCAAAGAAGATATACGTATAGCCAATAAGCACATGAAAAGATGTTTAACATCATTGGTTGTTAAGGAAATGCAATGCAAAACCACAATGAGATATCACTTCACATCCCTTAGGATGGCTATTCCAAAAACCAACCAAACAACCCTCCACCCTTACCTTGCACCAAATAGCAAATGACAAGTGTTCATGAAGATGTGGAGAAATTGGAACTCTTGGGAACGTGTAGGAACGTGAAATGGTACAGCTGTTGTGGTAAAGAGTTTGGTGTTTCCTCCAAGATTAAATATAGAATTACCATGTGATCTAGCAATTTCACTCCAAAGAATTGAAAGCAGGTACTGAGACTGATATTTGTACACCAGTGTTCATAGTAGCCTATTCACAATAACCCCACAAGGTAGAAAAACCCATCTGTCCATCAACAGATGAATGGATAAAGCAGATGTGGTGTATATATATATATGTAATGTGATATTATTTAGCCATAAAAGGAATAAAATCCACTACATGTTGTGACATGTATGAGTCTTGAACACATTATGTTAAGTGAAGTAAGCCAAACACAAAAGGGCCAATATTGGTGATTCTGTTTTTATGAGGTATTTAGAAAGTAGCATAGCGGTTACCAGGAGCTGGGGGGAGGGGGAGCAAGTTCCAGAAATGGACAGTGATGATGATGACAACTCCACACTGTGAATGTACTTATCGCCACTGAATTGTACACTTCAAGATGGTAAAAATCATAAATTTTATATTATGCATATTTGACCACAGTAAGAAAATTTTTTTCATACACATACCAGGGCCTTACCATTGAAGAGGCCCAGAGGACTGATGCAGTAAATATGACTTGGGAACCTGGAATCTGGATTTTTTAAAAGATTTTTTTTGTTTGAGAGAGAAAGAGAGAAGGGGAGGGAGAGGAAGAGGGAGTCTGAAGCAGACTCCCCACTGAGCGCAGAGCCGGCGTGGCTGGATCCCCATGACCGGGAGATCCTGACCTGAGCCAAAACCCAGAGTCAGTCCCCCAACCAACCGAGCCACCCTGGCGTCCCCAGACCTTTTTTTAATGCCTTCCTGTCTTTTGCAGACATAGCCAGGCTTAGATATTTACGATTTATTATCTGCCTGTTCTTTCCAAGGGACCTGGTGCCAGTCTGTGAAGAAACGTTCACGAGTCTGGGTGAAATATGTGTGTATTATTCATAAATCTAAGTGTATTCAATTTAAAGTACTGTTTTGGAATCTGAGGTTGCCATGACCACATTGGTCTGGTGTTAAGGCGTCTACTCATTTATGCAGTGATGGTGACAATAGTTCAGGTTGTTTTTTAAATCCCTATACTCGGCAAAATACAAATGAATAATCCAGGGGTGTCTGGCTGGCTCAGTCAGTAGAGCATAAGACTCTTGAGCCCTGGGTCCTGAGTTCAAGCCCCAGGTGGGCCTGGAGCCTACTTAACAACAACAACAACAAAATCCCGTGTCAGTCTGTTAGTCTTCTCAAAATTTTTTGAAATTTTAATGGCTCCTTAAATTCCAAAGCCTGGGAACCTTTGCAACCCTTTGAAAATAGCATAACAGAGACTATTTCAGCTATGAACTTCTTTGTCCAATAAGAAATGGAAAGGATTTATGCGTTTTCCTATTGTTCATAGGATTCTTGAACAGAAAATGGCAGAGCTGAAATGCACAGTATTAAGATGCTATTTCTTGGGGCGCCTGGGTGGCTCACTTGGTTAAGCAACTGCCTTCGGCTCAGGTCATGATCCCGGGGTCCTGGGATCGAGTTCCGTGTCAGGTTCCTTGCTCAGTAGGGAGCCTGCTTCTCCCTCTCCCTCTGCCTGCTACTCCACCTGCCTGTGGTACCTGCGCTCTCCCTCTAATTAATTTTCCTAAAAAAGATGCTATTTCTCCTGCTTCCTGTTGCACGGTTCTTCCTCAGATGAGGGAGGAGGTAGGTAGAGGTGGGGCCAGGAGAGTGGAGAATGGTCTAACTCTTCTGGAGAACATACTGTCAGAAGAAGGGGTTGTCCCGTCCCCGGGGGCGGAGGGGGGGGGTGCGGGCCTTGAAGGCCCTCCTCACCTTGCTGAGTTTGGAGGCTGAGGCAGGACAGGGGCTGAGGAACACCCATTTCTAGAGGATGCCTTTGCATTCCAGAGGAGGGCAGCTGGCAGTGGGGAGTGCCCAGTCTGTGGGAAACGCCCGCCCCGCCGGGTAGGCGGATTAGTTCATTATTGAAAAGTGCTTTGGAAGCACAAAGGTCTGGAGTGACTCCATGGGCTGCTGCTCAGGCCTGTGTGGGAGCTGGCATTTCGGAGATGCTGAGGCTCTTCTAGGAGGCTGTGGGACAAGAAACCGTTCTTTCCTGTTGGGCCACAGTCCTTTTTGGGTCTGTCTCAGGATGCAGAGACGGTTCCAGAAAATTCTTTTGCAGTGCATTCTATCTCAGGACAGAAGTTCCTTTCTGTGGTAGGATTTGTAAGATGGGTTTAGATAAATGAACCACATCAGATTTTAGTTTCATTTTCATGTTTAAATCTTCTTGTTTATATTCAAGTCATTTATACATAAACTAAATTATTTAACATGTTCTATTCTGTGACTTACCTTTTTTTACTTAACAATATTCCCTGGAGATCTTTCTGTGTTAGTGCGTTTAGGCTTCCCCATTTTCTTTAAAGGCTACGTTCCTTCCAGACTGTATAGCTGTATCAGAGTTTCTTCCTTTTTTTTTTTTTAAAGATTTTATTTATTTATTTATTTATTTGACAGAGAGAGAGAGAGAGATCACAAGTAGGCAGCGAGGCAGGCAGGGGGGGGGGAAGCAGGCTCCCCGCTGAGCAGAGAGCCCAATGCGGGGCTTGATCGCGGGACCCTGAGATCATGACCTGAGCCAAAGGCAGGAACTTAACCCACTGAGCCACCCAGGCGTCCCTGTATCAGAGTTTCTTAACCTACTATAGGACACATAGGTGGTTTGCTGTTTTTCACCATTACAAACAGTATTGCAACAAACATTCTTGTACAAAAATTTGTGTGCTTATGTATAAATATTTCTGAAGGATATATTTCTACAAGTGGAATTTCTGGACCAAAGGATGTGCACATTTCAGTTTTTGGTAAATAATACAAAGGTTCTCTCTGAAAACTCTGTTCTATTTAATATAGCTACTGTGGCACTCATCAACACTGGACGTAATCAGTTTTTTGAATCATCATGATCAGAAAAAGCAACATCATTTAAAATTGCATTTCTCTGGTTTACCGGTTAAGTTATGCATCATCATTTCCCATGCCTGTTGACCATTTGAGGTTTTAAAAACTTTTTTCTTGAAGCATAAAATTACAGGAAAGGTACACAAGTCAAAAGTGTACTGCTGAAGGAATTAACACAAGGTGAACTCTTCTTGTATCCACCCCCAAGGTCAAGAAATGGAATGTTATCAGACCTTCTCCCACCACCCCAAAAATAATCACTATCATGACATTTGACCTCTATTGGTTAGTTGTGCCTGTTTTTGGATTTCATACAAATGTAATCATAAGACATGCACTCTTCTTATACCTGGCTTCCTTCATTCAACATTATGTTTCTGAGCCATTCATGTACTTGCTTATAGCTATAATATATTAATTTACATTGCTTATTATATTCCATTATACACACACACACACACACACACAAATTTGTTTATTGATGGACATTTGGGTTATTTCTAACTTGTAGCCACTGGCAATTAACAATGCTATGGACATTCTTACGCATGTCTTTTAGAATACATGTGCATACATTTCTGTTGGGTGTATATCTAGGAATGAAATTTGGGTCATAAGCCATGTTCTATTAGCTTGGCCAATTATATCTGTGAATTTCCTATGAATATTCCTTGCACACTAATTGTGTGGCTTGTGTTTTATTATTGATTCGTACATGTTCTATTTATCCTGAATGTTAATTCTGTGTTATTCTATTGTAAATGTTTTCTCTTGGTTTTTATTTATATTCCTCTTTTTAAAGTCTAAAAAAATTTTATTTATTCATCAGAAAGAGAGAGCACAAGCAGGCAGAGTGGCAGGCAGAGGCAGAGGGAGAAGCAGGCTCCCCTCTGAGCAAGGAGCCCAATGTGGGACTCGATCCCAGGGCCCTGGGAAAATGATCTGAGCTGAAGGCAGCCACTCAACCAACTGAGCCACTCAGGCGTCCCTTATATTCCTTCTTATTTCACAAAAGATTCTTTTTTTTTTTTTTTTAAGATTTTTATTTATTTATTTGACAGAGAGATCACAAGTAGGCAGAGAGGCAGGCAGAGAGAGAGGGGGAAGCCGGCTCCCTGCTGAGCAGAAAGCCCGATGCGGGGCTTGATCCCAGGACCCTGAGATCATGACCTGAGCCGAAGGCAGAGGCTTAACCCACTGAGCCACCCAGGCGCCCCAAAGGTTGAGATTCTTATGCAGTTGAATCTGTCAATCTTTTTATGGTTTTTGGGTTTTATATCTTGCTTAGAAAGTATTTCACTATATCAAGATTATAACTATTCTCTATGTTTCCATCTAAAAATCATTTTGATTTTTACATAGGCTTTTTAATTGGCCTGAAATATAATTTTTTATTATTTTGTTTATTATTGTTTTCAAGTAGGCTCCATGCCCAGTGTGGAACCCAATGAGGGTCTTGAACTCATGACCGTCAGATCAAGACTTGAGCTGAGTTCAAGAGTCAGATGCTCAACCAACTGAGCCACCCAGATGCGCCAATCAGTCTGAAATTTTAATCAATCTGAAATCACCCTTTGTGAGGGCAAGAGACAGAAGCTAATTCATTATCTAACACTCAGGGAGATGAATAAATCTACACCATTTGTTATGTAGATTTTGTAATACTTATTTTTTAAAGTAGGTGATAACATCAAAGAGCTAAGAAGCTGTCCAAAGTAAATTTACTTATTTATTTTACTTTGGAATAGTCTCCTCTAAGTTAAGCCTGAGTTAGATTCTAAATGGAGCAAATGTTCTAAATCAATGTTGCCACCCCAAATGCCAGGCATATACATGGTCAATGACTATTTATGGATTTGCTATGTATTTATGGAAGTTTGAAGTGGGTTCTCATGGACTTAGGGTCCAATGAGGAGAAGAAAGACCCCAGTCTGGCATCCTCAAGGTGAGTGCACACTGGATATAAAATCTTGGGTCAGGAAAACCATGCTGTTTGTTTTTTTTTTCCTTTGGGGGCCCCCCTCCGAATCTGGGTAGATGCCCCCAAATGGATTATGCACTCTGAGCCCACCAGCAATAGGGACAGAGGCCCAGCTCAAACTTCATTGCCACCCTCCAGGGTCAGCTTCTGGTTAGACAGGACTTCCCCAGCCAAGTTGCCCACTTGACGAGAACTACTTTCTTGGCTGGCTGGGTGATTGGTAGGGGGCCACGTCCCGGGAGAAGGGAGTTTGAATGCACTCTGTCCTCCCCACTTTGTCTGAACGTGGACTAGCCGCATTCGCTGCCCAGCGTGGGAGTGTCTGGCTGTGGGCCGACTCCCCTGTGGTCCAGCGAGAGACGGTTGTGTTCTGCTCACCCCTCCTCTTTCCTTCTTCCTTACACATTGTTGGGAAGGCCAGTTACCTGTGACTTGCTTACCGTGTTGTAGGCCTGGAGCTTGAGCTAGGGTAAGACGGAGCGACATCCCCCTTTGCTTGACGGGGAGCCTGGTTTTAGGCTGGTGAGCCGAACGTGCCGCTGTCAACCGTCTGAGCTGGTTTGCTTGGAAGTTGCCCTGCTGGCCGAGCTCCAGAAATGTAATCAAAAGTGGCCTCAAATCACAAGTTTTTTGCTTGTATGGTGAGTTTCACAATGTAAGGAGTTGGTTGGTGCCTGTCCTAAAAGCACGGAATTTTGTTTGTAACACACATGCACGTGTGCATGCGTGCGTGTGTGCGGTGTACACGGGCTTGTCAGCACAGGCCGGTTTTATAGCTAAACTGTTTATACCTACAGGCAGGGAATGATTAAAGAACACGGTGTATGGCAGATTTTCTTTGATTTGAAGCATCATGTATCTGGATTTGTAGGTTGGTGTCTTTGAAGAAATGCCCTGGAGGGGGGCCTGGATGGCTCAGTCATTAAGCATCTGCCTTTGGCTCAGGTCATGGTCCCAGCGTCCTGGGATTGAGCCCCACATCGGGCTCCCTGCTTGACAGGAAGCCTGCTTCTCCCACTACCATTCCCTCTGCTTGTGTTCCCTCTCGCTGTGTTTCTGTCAAATAAATAAAATCTTTAAAAAAAAAAAGAAAGAAATGCCCTGGAGAATCTTGCATATATATGCAACTGATTCACAAGGTACAGAAATATCTGAGAATAATTTACTCAGGAGAATTCAGTGTGTCATTTTTGGAAGAACAGGTGTATTTGGCCACACACTGGGGGAAGTGAAGACCTGAGCTTTGAGGAAGTCAAGTTGGAGGCCATCAGAGGCTGTTATTTATACCAGAGTGGCGAGTATTAAAAGCCGAAGACTTTCATTCCACTACTGTCACGGAACTGGTTTAGAGAAGAGGAAGGGCATGCATTTTGCCTTGTTCAATATCTATTGCCCTAAGAGCCTCTGGTGTGGTTCAGAGCTCTGGTCATTTGTACCCAGGCTCCGTTGTGGGCAAAAGATACCTATACACCCTCTTCCTTCAGCCTACTTTGTGGATAAAATGGCTTATTTCTCATTGGTTGATAGGTGTGTGACTTGATTCCCACCCCCTTTCCCAAGAAGTGAACAGCCTGGTTTGTGTGTTTTGGGGGGAGTGGAGGGACCTTGCATCTCTGAGCTCAGAATGAAGACATTGGACTCTAACAGCCAACAAAAACAATACATAAGGAACTCTTGTGTTTGCTATTATAATACATGAAGTCTCACATAACTAGCTTCTGTTTTTATGTCTTTTGAGTTCTAAAGATTTCCCCCTCCCCCACCCAACACACCACAAGGCTCTTTGGTTATGGGAAATGAGTGTGTTTGGGGACAAACATGTCAGAATTATTAGGCAGAAACTTGGCAGTGGACCAACCATGAGATATGCTTGACAAGAACTGAGAAAGAATACAGTGTCTAATTTTTGGTTCAGAAATATGACCAAGAAACCATAGAAAGGGAGGCACCACTGCAGCCTTCTTAGGGTCATTAACAGTTAATCTTTCCTAAGGGAGCCAACAGAGGATATTTCCTCACAGAAAGATCAGGTATCTGTAGGGCGCCTGGGTGGCTCAGTCGGTAAAGCGTGTCTTCAGCTCAA
>CM053609.1:79464567-79490146 GCA_028646535.1 Procyon lotor
GAATGACTCCAGTAAGGAAGTGGTAGGTGGCGGGAAACAACAGCCATCTGCATAAGGGTTGAGATTTTTCTGGGCTTGCCTAATCCCAGGCCTTTGGAATTGGCCTTTTATGAGGGTAAACATGGCTTAACAATGAGCAAATATTCGTTCACATAGTTAAAACCTGTTGAGTGGAACAGGAAACACTCAACGGGAATCTGCAGGTGCCCGCAAGCAAGGGTGACACTAGAAAGATCTTGGTATGTCAGCTTCTTCCCCCCAATGGGAGTGTCCCTGGAACAAAGCCACCAACGACAGGAGAGGAAACAGACGGCTTGTAAAAATAGGAGCAGTGTGGCAAGATTCTGAACTTATTAATAATCTGCTAGCCCTGGGGAGGGTGTAAAAGGCATCTGGAGTATTTGCATTTTTGTTTATTGAAGGGAGAAAGGCACTTCACAACTCCTCTCTCTCTCTCTCTCTCCCCCCCTCTTTCTCTAATTCATTCAGGATGGGAAATTTCCCAGTTGACTGTCATCTTAGGGGTTCAGTCTGTAGGTTTTACCACCCACGTGAAAGAAGGACGATTCTAGTAGGACTTCAGAAAGAAAAGCCAGCCTGACTTCTACGACCCAATTTTGCATCATGGGTTTTCTTCCTGGAGGGAGCCATGTGATTTCTCCCCTTCTCACCATCCTGCATTCTTTTCATTCCGAGGCCTGGTCACATCAGGACAGAAGCCCTCATCTCAGGCTCTGGGGGATGAATGGGAGGCGTGCCCCACTCTGGCTCTGCCTGAAGTTTCTTCCAAACAGGAGTGGAGACAAACGGGTGTGTAACTCCACATAATCCGGGGCAAGATACTATCCCAACCACGAGAGAAAAAGAAACAATGTGCCACTGGAAAAGTAATCTTATTAGAGAAGATTTGTGGTGACATTTGAAACGAGCCTGAAAAACTAGCAGGATTTTGACAGATGGTAGAGAGTGTCACTAGTATTATGGCATTCATGTCCAATAATAGCTAAATGAATCTCTCTATCTGTTTAGGATATTTGGAGCTTTTGGCCTCCACATGATGTTCTGTTGGCAGGAATACCCTAGCTATGCCTTGGAGGATCACCTTTCTCTCACTCTCACCCCCAGTGGTTTGAATGGGGCTCTCTCCGCCCCTGGCTCCCTTAGACACGTGACCCAGACTAGCCAATTAGAGAATCATATTCTCTTTACCACAGTGATCAGTTCCGGGGTGGGTGTGTGACCCAAGGTGGACCAGTTCTGGAGCTTTTTCTGGAACCACTGCCCAAGAGACATTGTCTTTCAGCTGGGGTTGTCATACTGGTAGGTAGTAATTTAGGAGCTGCAAGGGACCTGTTTTGTTACCACAGAGGAAAACCCAAGAGATGGAGAGATTCCTGAGCACCTGGATCCAGTCATGCCTGAAAACGCTGTTGGAGGTTTTAGTCAGTCAGGCCAATAAATTCACTTTGTAGTAAGCCGTTTTGTGTTTTTCTCTTGCAAACGAAAAAAGTCCTAACCAATACAGAAGATTTTTTTTTCTTTTAAAAAAATATTTCATTTATTTGAGAGAGAGGGCACAAGAAGGGGGGAGGGATAGAGGGAGAAGCCTACTCCCAGCCAAGCAGGGAGCCTGATGTGAGACTCGATCTCAGGACCCCTGAGCTCATGACCTGAGCTGAAGGCAGATGCTTAACCAACTGAGCCACCCAGGCACCCCACCAATACAGAAGTTTTAAATAATCTGCTTAAACAAAACCAACACAACCTGTGGGAGTAAGAGGCTTGCAGATTCACAGAGCAAGTTTCTGGCAAAAAGAGATCTTTCTGTTGCTAACATTTTCCAGGTCAGCTTCCTGGATTCCAGTAACGAAGACATTGGAAACTGTATTCTTAAACCCCCTGGTCTGAGGCTTCTCACCAATCTAGCTGACTCCTGTGTGCTGGATATTTTTCCATGAATCAGAAGTGAAATATGCAGTTCTGTCGCCACAAAGGAATGAAAACAGTTCATTTGCCTTTTGTATCTCTCTAAGCTTTGTTTTTTCTGGGTCACACGTTGTAAGTGAAGAGTCATAATGATAATGCCATTTGGATTTATGAACAGCTGAATAGATTGTTGAGAAAAGACTCCTTAATCATCAGAAGGAAATTCACTGCAGAAGATTTGCAGACAGCGGGACAGTTGCCTCGAGCCAACTAATTTTCTGCTCCTTAAGGGAAAACCATTGGATATTCGAGTTAAGCACCACATCTGCAAACCGGAGAAAGAGAATAATTTTTATTGAGTGCTTACTATGTCCTTCGTATCGTGCCCACATTCTGTCTTAATTTCATCCACTCTGCGAGGTAGACACGAATCCCATTTTGCGACATAGGGGAATGAGGCCGACGTTATCAGTGATTACCCAACATCCATTCTTTCCATGTTTCCTACAGAGACAACCCCAAGCGGTTACTGGTTCTTGTTCAAAGTTCAGGCTCTCTGGGCAGTTACCACAGATATTTATCATTCTGCAAACATTTTTTTCATTCTTGCCAGCGGCTTTGGATAGCCGTGTGATATGGTTCTGGCCAGTGAGTTTTGAATCAAAGTCTTCTGAGGATTTCTGTTAAAGTGTTGCTTTCCTGATTTCCTGAATGTGGGTATGAGGCGGTTGGTGGAGGCGCCATATTGTGACCTCAAGGTGACCATGGGGAAACAGCCATATTCTGAGGGTGGTAGGGCAAGAAGATAGAAGGAAACTAGGATTTTCTGATGTTGCAAAACCAATGTTTCTGTCCTGGAAGGCCTACTTTCAGACTTGTTATGTGAAACAAAAACAAAAACGAAAAAACCCATTATTTGGCTAAGTCAGTGAGATTGGGTTTTTGTTGTAGACAACTGCATGTACTCCCGGCCACAGGGTAACTGAACTAAAGCAGTTTAAAGGACGTAGTTGCATTTCCATATAAAGTGATGCCTGGAAGCTGAATAAGACATAGAACCCACCCTTAAATAGCTCAAGCCTACTTCGGGAGGCGGATTCCTAAAGAAATAATTACACCGTAATGTCATTAATGCAATGATAGTGATTTGCCTAGGTATCATGGGTGCCTAGGAAAAAAAGAAAATGAGACAAAAGTGGAATAAAAGTTAGCCAGGCAGAGGACAAAGGTGTGAAAAGAGTACAGCTTGAATAGAGGCATGGAAGGGAGACACAGCATCGTAGGTGCAGAGAGCCACAGGCTGGTCTTGAGTTGTTGGATCACAGAGTATAAGGCCGGCAATGGTGACTTGTTTCATTGAGCTAGTGCTGCAAAAGAGGCCAGCCCCAAAACTTAATGGCCAAAAACTAATATTTTATCGTTTCTCTCAATTCTACATCTGAGCTGAGTTCAGCTGGGTGGTTCTTCTGTTCATGGAATATCTATTGGGGTTGGAACATTCAGGAAAACTTCCTAAGTTTGGTGCCTTAGCTGGGATAAATTGAATATTGGAGTTGGCTAGGCATTTCTCTCTCCCTCTCGTTCTCTCTCATCTCCATCCCTCCTTCTCTCTTTTCTTTCCATTTGAGTAGCTGGGACTTCCTCACAGCATGACAATCTCAGAGTAGTTGGACCTCTTACATGGTTAATGGCTTCCAATTAAGAAGAGGAAGCTGCCAGTGCCGTTAAGATCCAGGCTCAGAAGTACCGGAACATCACTTCCACTGCGCCTGGTTGACCAAAGCAACTCACAAGGCCCATCCTGAGTCAGGGAGAGGAAGTAGCTTCTACTTCTTAGTGGGAGGAGCAGGATGGACATACGGGGAGAGTATGTCCCCATATATACTCATATACGGAGTATATGACCATCTCTGGACCTACTGCCAAAGTAAGAAGGGTGCAGAAGCAGGTCAAACTTGTCTGCTTGTCAGGTAGGTTGATGCAGATGCCAGACCTGGGGGATATGCCCTGCTTCGTATTTGGGATCTGAAAGGAGAGTGCCTCTTGGTCCAACCTGACCCATCACAGTAAAGCAGACCAGGAAATGTGATTAGGCAGAGAAAGGGCTGGCATTTGGCTTCTCTGAACCCTCTTCAGTTTCCTTGTGGCACAGACAGGGCTCAGAGGTGCTCATATGTCATGGGAGAGAGATTGTTGAGTTGACTGGGGTCCGCAATGGTGAAGGACCAGGTGGGCCGGTAGCAAAGGCTGGGTGGGTCGCTCAGGCCCCAGGCAGGAGGGGAGACTAGCAGAGCCCGTGGATTCAGAATGCTAGGGGAAGCTGAGCAGGATGACTGAGCCCTGGCTAAGCTCAGAGACCAGAGGAGGAGCTCCCAGCTACCCTGTAGCAGAAACCAGTGAGGATCTGGAAGACGTATTATGGTTTTGAACACCTTGTCTTCTACTCTGTAAACCTCCAGTCATAAGGTCACAAAAGACAACACTGCTCCCACGCACCTGGACACCATGTTGGAGAGCAACGAGGAGAAGAAGAGACAACCCAAGAACCTGAGAACGTGCCTGAAGCGACTCCATATTTAAATGAGCTCTTCGTGGCATTTCCTGGACCGTACCAAAAACCAAAATTTACCCAGCCAAAGAGGCTCACGAGGAAGAATAAGTTATAAGGAAATAAAGAACCCATGTTTAATAAGATTACAAAGAAATAGTAGGAATAATGACAAATGCAGGATAGCAGTGACTTCTGTGGGAGTGGAGGGGGATGTGGGAGTCCACCAGAAGCTTTGGCTGTTCTGGTGAGGTCTTGTGTTTAAAGTGAGGGGATGGGTACATGTGTGCTGCTATAGTCCTTCTTCCTTTTGTGGGCTTGCAATAGTTCACAATGGAACTTTGTAAAAAGCTATGTTTCTGAATAGAATTCTGAGCCCTTAATGCCAGACTCAAGTCTTGAATGTGTTAAATGGGAATGAGGATCTAGATAGAGGCTTCACATTAGTCAGATTTGCTTGCGAGGAAAATTACCCTGGCCGGATTTGAGGAAGGCAAGTGTAGAGAAAGGGAGGAGGCTGCCACACGAATGCTGTGAGAGGCAGCAGTAGCCCAAGCTCCCAGGTGGTGGTTGGGGTCTCTTAGGAGTTAAGTTGGTAGGACTTGGTAATTGGCAAGATGGGGTTGGGAGGGTGGGCCAGGTTACCCATCTGAGTGAGTTCGTGGATACGGACCGTCCCCACCCCTGCACTGACTGAGATGAGAGGACCCAAATGGGGGGTGTATTTAGCTGGAAAGGCAAAGGGTTCAGTCAGGACAGGTTGGGTTTGAAGGGCCTGTGGGATGTCCTCATGGGGACGACCGGCGGGAGGGTGGGTGCATGAGTCTGGACCACAGAGAAGAGACCTGGGAAACCCCAGCATTGATGCAAATCGGAGCTGTAGAAGTAGGTGAGATGCCCTGAGGGAAAAGGAGTTAGGAGAACAGAAAAGAGGACCTAGGACAGACCGGATTCAGCATCCCATTAGCCACAGAAAGGGAAGCTCTAGCTATCCCCAGTTCTGTAGACACCCACTTGCCGTCTCTTCTGGTAAGCAGAAAGCAATACCACCCCCTACCACCCCTGCTGTGACCTGTCCCTTCCTGCCCTGGCCTTGTCCGTTCTCTATTCTCTGTCCAGGTTGGCCTGGGGGCTTGCTTTCCTTTCTCTCCAGAATTATTAAAAGGTGCAGAGAGGAAGGCTTCCCCCCGCAACCAGAGGAGGTCTTCACCCAGGGAATAGAAGGCCCAGCAACCCCGCAGAGCCCGGCGAGACCCCAGATGTGGGAGCCTCCTCTGAAGTATGGGCCCCGGTCTCCCAGATCTGATGGCAGCTTTCTCTTGGAGGGTCTGTTCTGTGGAGAACGACAGAAAATCAGTGCAGCTTGGAGACCCTGGGGTGCCTTGGCTTCTGCTGGCTTCCTTAGCCACCGGGAGTGCCCACTGTGTGTGTGCCAGGCCTTCCCTAGCTGGGGGCCCCCCCCACACCCCCATCTCCAGACAGGCCTATAGGAATTCCTCTTGCGCTGCCGCAGTGCCTTTGATCTGAATTTCTAAACACTGGTCTCTGTGGAAACCTCACAGGCCTGAGTAGCCAACGTTTGATGGGATTTTTCTCTTCTCGACTCCCTCCTCTTCGAAGAAGGGATAAGAACATTTCCTCCCCAATGGGTTCGTTGGCAGTAACAGAACCTGTGGAAGCTGGCCAGAGCAGTTTGCGTTGATGGTAAGCTTAGGGGAAGTGGCCATATCAGGGCCTTACAGCCTGGCGAGCCCCTTCCTGTCAGCCTCCCATCTCCCTTTAGTTTTTGTTATCACAAGTGCAAGATAGTGTCAGCCTTGGTCCTTGTTGACAATCTGGGCATCTCCTCTTCTACCCAGACCTTGGAAATATTTTTTTAATTTGGCTTCTGATGTGAAGTTTACATTCTGGGTTGGACAGGGAACTGCTCTCAGCTCAAGAGAAAAGTGCTACTGCCCCAAATTGGATTAAGAGAATTTGGGAAAAGCCAAAACAACAAAGTTGGCCTTCAGAAATACCCGTCTCTCAAAGCATTTCTCTGAAAAAGTAGATTTCAAGGTATTCGTAGGAATGTTAGAGGGTTTGGGTTTCCTAAGATCAACCCTATAGTCAAAAGTGATACAGCTACAGAACAAGATAGTCGAGAAAGGAAAGTTTTCGTACAGAAAACGTGTTAAGGAATCATTCCAAACCCTTGCGGCGTATCTACTCTGAGAGCTTAGGATGGCTTTTACCTGTACGAACTCTAACCTTCTGGTACCTAATATATGCCAAGAAGAGGAGGCATGTGCAAATAAGCAATCTCCATTCTCAGGATCTTTGTCTTCGTGCCATCATTGGTCTTTTATTGAGCTGTGCCGGGGATGGCCGCAGGTCCTTGGGCTCGATCCTCTGCCTCCAGGCTGACTAGAAGCCACCGCAGACGGCAGGGTGGCCGCTCCCTTTCAGGGACTCCTCTGGAAATCTGCCCACTGCTTGGGATTTTGGTTTCCTTATCTTGAGCATCTGATGATTTTGGATGCACCTTCTAGCTCTCAGCACCCTTATTCTGGCCTTGCCCTTCTGGGATGGTAGACCCGCTCCAGGCCTTCCATCTGTTCTTAAGGCCAGGTCTTAACAGCCAGCTGATTGGATCGATAACCAGGGGAAGAGGTGGGTGTGCTAGTGGGTTCGATGTGGTACTTTTCCCAAGTAATATATTTACGTTTTGATAGGAGTACCCTGGGTGGAGTTGGGGGGGGCGGGGGAAGGGAGCATTAATTTAAAGAGATTTCTAGGCTTTGGAAGAAACTGGTGCACGCACGTGTGCCCGCACGTGTGTGTGTGTGTGTGTGTGTGTGTGTGTGTGTGTGTCTGTGTGTGTTATGGGAGGAAGAGAGAAGAGAGGGAGCAAGAGGAGGAGGAGGAAGATAGTGGCTGCCATTTAGCAATGTAGCAAAAAGAACAGAACACCCTTCGCCCCTCCCATCCCAAAATGACTACTGCTAGTATCTTGGTCTGTATCCACCCCAAGCACCTAGTGTCGTAAATGTGAATGAACATCCTTATCTCTAGCCGTCAGATTGAGACACTTTTATGAGACTCATAAGTTTGCACACATGGTTTCTATGCATGCCTCTTAATAACACTCTCCTTATTCCAGTAATCCCACTTCTAGGAATTTATCCCAAAGAAAAATCTAGAATAAGACCAGCATTAGCTATGGTATATTGAGTTTTACTTGTGTACCAAGAGTCTTACATACATTGATTCATTTAAGCCTTGTACCAAGCCTGCAAAGCAGATAACACCATCCCTTACCTGAGGCTGGAGAGGTGAAGGCCATTGACCAGGGCCCTCTGCTAGCCAACTGCTTTGGAGCTGGGGCTCAGTGACGGGGAGGGTACCCCAGGAAAAGGCATCATTCACCTGGACACTGTCAGAGATGAGTATCCTTTTGGCCCAGAGTCTCCTGTCCTCCCCAAATGTTCCAAAGGCCCTGGGTGGGAGGAATGGGATCCCAGGTCTTGCGCTCACCTTCATGGCTGGTGGGGGGGCAGGGAGGAAACAGGGGACAGTGCCTGTTGTGTCTCCCACCTGTCTAGTTGCTGTTCTTCTTTGAAAGCCTTCCCTTGCTCTCTCTGACCAGCTCTGTTTCTCTGTTCTACGTCAGAATAGCCCAGAAGAGATTTCTACTGCCTTCCAACTCATCACAGTGGTTCTCAAAATGTGTTCTCAAAATTCCCAGTCAGAATCCTCTGGGGAGCTGTGAAAAGCGCAGACCAATTATATCAGATTCTTGGGGGAGGGGGTGCCCAGGACTCCGCATCTCACAAGCACATTTAGTGGCGCTGGTCACACGCTCAAGTGAGAGTGTCCCCACGGGCATTTACATCCCTTCAGAGCAGGGACTCTGTCGCATAGCCCTTGTGTTCGCTGTGGCTTTAGCGCAGGGACATACAGCAGATGGAAGTGGTGAATTCGAGGCAGAGGTGTATTTCTGAGGAAGGAAAGGAGAGTGAAGGAGGTGGAAAAAGTGGGATTAAGGGTGGGGAATAAACCAAGAGGGTATGATGTGAGAGCTTCTGCAGGGGAGTCAAAGAGATGGGAAATCTCAGGGCTGATTTGCTTGGGGTCCTTTGAGGATTACCAACGATATTCAGTCAACATCTTTTCCCCTCCTTTTTAAAATTATTATTATTTTTTATTATGCCCACAGATGCATACTTGAGTCCCAGGAATTTTTTGGAAACCTGAACTTTCAATACCAGCATGAGTAATTGTATATAAAGTGGGTCACAAGGAAGTGATAACGAATGCACAGACTATTTTAACTGCTGAATCAGAAATCTCTGTGCTATATTATGAAATATGCAGGAAGGAAAATAAGCAGATGATAGGAGTGGAAGGAATCCTAAAATAATATTTTCACAAACAAATTCTGGCCCAACATACGCCTGGAGGTGGGGGTAGGGGAGCTCTGATGATGCGCACTCCTGAGAGTTAAAGAATTGGAATAAAATTGCAGAACTGGAAATCTTTCCAAATGACGTAGGACCTCCTGAGGCACATGACCGCTCAAGCCCACAGCTCGAAAGGCTTTGGCAATGTTGTGAGGGCATCTCAGTTGGCTTCATAGCATAGGCAGGCAGGGCTTAGAGAAGGCAAAGACAAACAAAACAAAATCCACAAAAACTTAAAATCCATTCTATTTGTTCTTCCTAAAACAAACAAACCCCACCTTTTTTTAAAATTTAATCTGTTTCACCAATTTTTTTTCATTTGGTAAAATACACACAACATAAACATTACCATTATAACCATGTTTAAACGTACAATTCAATGGCATTGATTATATTCACAATGTTGTGCAAGCATCACCACTATTTCCAGAACTTTCCATCATCCCAAACAGAAACAGTGTACCCTAATGAACATTAGCTTCCCACACCCCCAGTCCATGACATCCAGCATTCTACTTTCTGTCTCTCTGAATTTGCCTGCTCTAGGTAGGACCCTGTGTAAATGTAATACAATATTTATTTCTTTAGACAAAAATAAGGCAATATTTGTTGTATTTCTCTTAGCACAATGTTTTCAAGGTTCATTCATGTTGTAGCATTTATACGAATTTCCTTCCTTTTTATGGCTGAATAATATTCTATTGTAGATACAACATTTGGCTTATCCCTTCATAAATGGATGGACAGTTTCTTTGAAGTTGAACTGTGGTCTGTTCTCGAAACACTTACTGTAGTCGCATGATTGATCCAATGTGATGAAGTACTTATTAAATCTTTAATTTTCTTTGGGCCGACACATTTGACAAGGAGAGCATTCATGAACATTTGGTCAAGAAATACTTGAGGGCCTACTATGAGCCAGATGTGGTACTGGGTGCTGGGTATACACTGGTGATGGACGAGGCAGACCTTGTGCCATGTGATAGAAGCTTGAAGAGAGAGTCCTATTGTTTTTATTGCCTTCTTGACTAAGGGATAACTCGTAAAAGCTTAAGGATAAATTTGGCCCAGGACCAAACTGTACTTGTTAGATTGATTTTACACATGGCTTTCCCAAAAGGATTTGAGTTAGCTTATAAAAGATAACACACAGGGGCGCCTGGGTGGCTCAGTCGTTAAGCGTCTGCCTTCGGCCCCGGTCAGATCCCAGGGGCCTGGGATCGAGCCCCGCATCGGGCTCTCTGCTCTGCAGGAAGCTTGCTTCTCCCGATACCATTCCCTCTGCTTGTGTTCCCTCTTCTCGCTGTGTTTCTCTCTGTCAAATAAACAAAATCTTTAAAAAAAAAAAAAAGATAACACACAATAATGTTAATATGCAGAGAGGTAGAATCAAGACCAAGGAGAAAAGAAGGTAGTAACATGCTAGAGCCCTAAGGTGTACATGTTGGACACAACTGCCCTTATGTAATTACTATGTTACTATGTTTGACACAAGCTCTAGGGATGTGCTTGCATGGGGAAAGAAAATTAACACTGACCTGAACGAGTAGAGCTCATTTATCTCATTTATCTGAAATTACAACTCAGGGCTAGCCCAGTAACTCGCTATCAAGGATCCAGTTTCTTTGTCTTTCTGCTCTGCCTTATTTATTAATTTTAGATTTTATTTATTTAGAGAGAGAGCAAACACGAGCGGGGGACGGGGGAGAGGGAGAAGCAGACTTCCTGTTGGGTGGGGAAGGCAATGCAGGGCTTGATCCTAGGACCCCAAGATAATGACCTGAGCTAAAGGAAGATACTTAACTAACTGAGCCACCCGGCGCCACATCTGCTCTGCCATCTTACGATGTATACCCTTGTCTTCATGCTTTGTGACCATATGATCCCCAAAATGGTTGCTGCACCTCAAGGCAGAGAAAAAGGAGAAGGGCAATGGGGCCAAGAGCTTTTTCCTATCTTCATTCTGGAAATCCTGATAGAGCCCCAGGAATGCTTACACACAGAGTGGGTTGCCTTACAGAAGAGGAGCCCTACACTAAGGGACCCCAAATCTTATACAATTGCAGTAGGCAGTCCCGTCCTTTGCTCTGGAGTAAAATGTTATTATTGTCTTTCCAGGTTCCAAACAAGCCTTCCCTTTACCCTAGAGAGACAGTATGTCTATTTTCCAAGGTTGTATGCCTTTCAAACATGCTTGAGAAGATAGTTGGAAACATAAGATAGTCAGGGCCGCTGAAACAGAAATGTGAGACCATGGAGAATTGTCTCCCAACAGTACCCTCCTTGGGGACTTCGGCCTGTGTGTTACTGGCCGGAACTGAGTCATATGGTCACTGCTACCTGCAAGGGAGGCTATGAAATTGAGTATTAGGGGTTGGCCACATTGCTGCCCTAGATAAAAGTGTGGTTCTATTAGTAAGAAAAGGCAAGCAAGGGATGGAGCTTCACAAGAGCAAGGCAAAAACTCTGCCCACGTGTTTTTAGCTGCATGGCCAATGTCTTTTCTCCATTGCTTAACAGATCTTATGACACTGTATTTATTGATCCTGTCAGAAATAATTTATACAACTGAGACATAAGAAAACTCCCAGTCAATCACCATTTTACAAATCTCAAATAAGCTATTGATCATTTAGTACAGAATTTCAATGTCAAGATTGTGTAAAATCTAAGTGTACAAGCCCATAATTCCTTAGAATTCTTCCCATTAAAAAAAATGCATATTAGTTATTTTGACAAGCCATTTTTTGGAGGGTGAGAGTAAAAATTCGTTTAAGAAGATGTTTGTGTCATGAAATTCCCCCCCCCATCTTGAGTATCTATTGCTTAAAGAACACATCCTACTTTGTGAATAGATAGGTGTTTGGTAAGAGGTTTATAAATATACTTTTTCTGGTTTCATTTATTTTAAGAGGCTTTTTTCACCTCATGACAGTCATTTGGGGCTGACAATGTTACCATGGTAACCATGCTCTGAAATGCTGGTTGCCAGTGAGTATCGATCCTTAGCACCTCAGCACCTTTCACGACAGTGCTCACTCCTTTACGTGAAGGAGGCTTTGCTCAGAGCACATGTAGGTCAAGGAGGCTGCACTCAGTGGTGGTTAAGTACTACCCCACAAATCTACTGGATTTTTCTTCCAGGAACCAGTCTAAGGATTGGAGGGAGAATCCAGGCCCGCCCCACATCACTGTGGCTTGTATTTTCACTCTAACAGATGGAGAGCGAAACTTTGTTTCCTCTTCGGGTGCATTATTGGAGTTTAGAAACTCAGTCAATGCAGCACAGGAGGCATTGAGGGAAAATCTCAGATGTGAATGGACATGTCTTCCCCAGGGGCAAAGAAGTTTATAAACTACTTTTCCAAAGCTCATGCTATATAGTTTTGAAATAAAAATGCTTCTCTCCTGAAAGGGAGGGCAATGTTTTGATTTGGACAGCACACTTGGGACTTCAAGATTGAGCCAAATCTGAGTCCGGCAGTGTCGTGGAGGTGATGGGTCTTAGGGCCATGACAGGGCAAATTGCAGATGGAGTTTGCCCTACTTCATAAATGGGGCATGGCCCCTCCCTTCAGCAAGGTTTCATGCATGAGAAAGGGGAGGCTTGTTGGAAAAGAGCAGCTTTGAAACTTAATTCTCTTTACCAAGAGCTAATGGACCGTCTTCAGCTTGCCTGAAAATCTGTTCAGCACGGTGACCAGAGAAGCCGAAATGAGGCCTCTGCAGACCTAATTTGGCATCAGTTTATCTCCACGTGAGAAGATCTGGATGCGCTTCTTTTCCTCTTTGCTGTAACTGAGAAAAAAAACAAACAGAAACCCTGCAAAGCTTCACTGAGACAGCAGTCAGTCACAAAAAGAGGAATTTGAACCAAGATAAGGTTAGTTACATTTTATCCACATGTTCCTGAAGCCAGAGCCCTACAAACACGATTCCGCCTTTTGCTGTCACAATAAAACTTCCCCACATCGACAGAGACTGTGTGACTCAGAGAACCTCATACACAGACACACGCACACATGCAAACCTCTTGATGCCTCGAGGATACAGGTAGAACTGAGGGATTCCAAGGCCAGGTGAGACATTTCACTTTCCGACCATCTTTATTCTGTGTTTGGAGAGGCCAACGTCTGTCTTATTGAAATGGAAATCCAGAGAGAAAACGCAATGGAAGAAGTCGCTCCCTTGTTTCTCGTAGCGATGGCTAACCTTCATGGAGCTCTGATGGGAAGCCAGGGAATGTTCTTTGAGAGGATTTAGGTGACTGCTCACTAATAGTCCTAGCAGGTCAATGCGATTATAATATGCATTTTCACAGTTGTGGCAGCCAAGGCATAGAGCAGTTTAATGACTTACCCAACATCACACATGATACCTCTTGTGTAAAATTATAGTCTCCCCCTCCTCCGCGCCCCCTCCCACCCAGCTTCCTGGCTCAACGTCCTCTAGGCAAAATGCTATAGCAGGAAGGGGAGAGGAGATCAGGTGGTGGAATATCGGAGGAGAAAACAAAGGCTCTTAAAGTCGAGGCAAGCGCAGTGTCTCGGGGACAGTGCCATTTCTCCCCGGTGAAGCATGGGTCAAGTTCACCAGCCTCAGAGGCCTGTCTGGGGTTCCTTGGCTGCTGGGGTCACATTGCTCAACTGCCTGTAGGGGTGCTGCAGCCCTGGAAGGAAGCCCGGGCTGCAGGGCTGCCAGGCCCCACCGATCTTCTACTCAAAGACAGAGGCGAATGTCATCTCTGGGTCAGTTCTCCTTCCAATGACCTTTCTGAAGTAAGTCTTGTCTGTTTCAGTGTCTGCCCTCCTTCGTGTATCTCCTCTGACTCCAAAAAGACACATCCTCTGATAGCCCACCAGTTCCCCCGATGTGCTTGAGTACTTACCGGTGGACCATGTGCTCCTGGGGGGTGGTAGACTCGTTCCCACTCTCGTTTCTCTGCAGCAATCCTGTCCTTCCTGACAGTCTGTGATGCCCAGGACTGGCTGCCTTTTCAGCAAAATGCACCTCTTTTTAGTTTATGCTGCCTGTTTTCCCTGAAGAATAAAGCTCTGTCTAGCCCAAATAATATAGGGGAAACGTTTGTAACTGTGATGTCACTGCATTTTGCTGGAAATTAAAAAGCAGAGAGGTCATATGCCAACACTTGCCTCTGGGATTTCTTTACCTGTCTCTCAACAGAGTAGCAGAGCCTCTTAGACCTCAGACCATTCACCCTTGTTGTTGGTCGTCAAGATGATGAACACCTCTAGCCCTAAATCATGCATTATCACAGTCATTTGGTTTTAAAATATATGGATCGGTTCAATAAAAGGGATGACTAGATTAATTCAAAAAAATTTTTAAGGGAGAGAAGCAGACTCCCTGCTGAGTGGAGAGCCTGACCTGGGTGGGGCTCAGCCCAAGGGATCAACCCCGTGACCTTGAGATCATAACCCCGAGATCATGACCTGAGCTGAGATCAAGAGTTGGGCACTCGACTGACAAAGGTAACCAGGCACCCAGTTAACAAGCTTTCTGAATCCAGAGTCCAGCCTTCTTGGTTAAACCTATAATATAATAAACTTATAAGGTCTCAGGTTGGCTTGTTTTTTGTTTTGTTTTGGTTTGGTGTCTTTGGTTTTTTTTCCCCCCAACAGGAAGATTCCTTTACAATGGTGAATTTGATAACATACAGGGCTAGAATTCAGCCTCAGTCCCTGATCCACAGGAGGCAGGAAGGGAGCAGTAAGAAGAACCGACATATGCCTGGGCTCACTCTGACCCCTACACCAGGAATGACCGCCCAGTATCTCCCTGGAACTCCGTCCACCTGCTAGTGAAGTCAAGAACTATATTGCTTTTAGGGGCGCCTGGCTGGCTCAGTCAGTAAGGCATCTCCCTTCAGCTCAGGTCATGAACCCAGAGTCCTGGGATCAAGCCCCGCATCAGGATCCCTGCTCGATGGGAAGCCTGCTTCTCCCTCTCCCACTCCCCCTGCTTCTGTTCCCTCCCTCACTGTGTCTCTCTCTGTCAAATAAATAAATAATACCTTTAAAAAAAAAAAAAAGAACTATGTTGCTTTTGATTTGTCATGTTCACTCATGGAAGATAAAATCCACCACGGTGAGGATTTCAGCACAATAGTCTCTTCCAGTCATGCTAGATATAGACATCCCAGCCCTTAATGAGAAACAAAAGCTCATTTGATGTCTCTCGCAAGGACCAAAAAGATAGAAATTTTTCTTAGTGATCTGTTGAAATATTTGTATATACTTAAAAAAAAAGAGGGGCACCTGGGTGGCTCAGTGGGTTAAAGCCTCTGCCTTTGGCTCAGGTCATGATCTCAGGGTCCTGGGATGGAGCCCTGCATCGGGCTCCCTGCTCAGCAAGGAGCCTCTTTCCCCTTCTCTCTCTCTGCCTGCCACTCTGCCTACTTGTGATCTCTCTGTCAAATAAATAAATAAAATCTTTAAAGAAAAAAAAAAAGACAACTAACAGTCCATTCTGTGCTCTGTTTCCCCGGAAGATTTCTCACAATCTGAGAATGGAGAATTAACACACTTCAAAATAAGCAATAAGAATTCTAGTGCCATACTCAGAAGCAGATGGTGGGGCTTGCCAGGGTTGGAGGGGGAGAGAAGCAGGTGCTCTGCTTGGGGGCAGGGTGTGGCCTTTGGGACTGCCAAGTGGACACGTGGACAGAAGCATCCACAAGCAGGACACACTGCCATGGAGGGCCTGTTTCCTTCCGCGCTCTCCCCAGGTACGGAGGCATCGGTCACCTGCGCGATGGCTTCTCAGGACTGAGGACCCTATCCCTCACTCTCCATCTACTCCAGTGACCTGCATGGCACATTGGGCGGTCCGACTGGAATGGGCTGAGGCCAGGAATTGGGGTCTAACTCTAGAGGACCCCAGTAGATTTCCTTCAGGCTATTTCAAGCAGGAAGTGCCTGGGACCTCAATTCCCCAAGGAGTTTTGAGGCATGAAGGGAGAAGGTGAGGAAAAGAGAGGCTTAGAAGGCAGAAGTGACTAGAACCACCTTGGCTCTGGACCTGGCTCAGCTTTGTGGGTCAGACCTGCTGCCACTGCCCCCTTATCCTTACGCTGGGGACAGGCTATGAGAAGTCCTCACAGCCAGTAGCTTCCACATGTGATTCCAGTATATATTATATATATATTATTTTTACCTGATATAAATGCAACAGATTCATTCAGGTTTGTTCCACCTTGCTAGAACTGTTCACTTCCCTGCCCTGAGGACTTCATGCCTTCGAGCCCACCACCAGGTGCACCCTGGTTTGTCATCTGCCTCTCCCACCATGGGAAAGTGGCCCCAGGATGAGCAGAGAGGACACAGCACAAGAGGTGACTGGAAGGAGGGTCTACCTCGATGAGACTTCTAACTCTGAGAACTTAAGGAATTGTGAAGGACTCAAAGAGGGAACTGAGCTTCAAGGTCACTCACTGGGTTTTTTGTTGTTGTTGTTGTTGTTGTTGTTGTTTTAAAGCTTGTGTTTATTTATTTAGAGACACAGTGAGATAGAGAGCATGAGCAGGGGGAGGGGTAGAGGGAGAAGCAGGCTCCCTAGGGAGTCCCAGCAGGGATCTTGACATGGGACTTGATCCCAGGACCCAGGGATCATGACCTGAGCCTAAGGCGGACGCTTAACCGACTAAGCCACCCAGGTGCCCTAAGGTCAGTGGGTTTTAACTGCAGTTGGATCAGACTCAGAGGGGGATGGTCTTAGTCTCCAGAAGGGACAGCCTGGAGGTCATGAGAGCACTCTTCACAGAAGCCCTGTCCATAGGGAAGCTTGCCCCCGAACTTCCAGCAGCTGAGGCCGTGTAGGAGCTCCTCCTCAGCGCCCAGCCAGGCCTGCCTGGCCGCATCCATCACCAAACCTAGTGGTACATTGGTGGCTGTCACCGAGGCCTTCACTGTATTTTGCACATCCTCACCCATCTCCCGAGAGTCCTGCCCTCACTGTCCACCTGTGCCTCAGGTCACACACCCTCTCAGGCACTGACCGATTCTTGAACTAGCAGTGGTCACAGAAGCCCTCCCCACGGCGCGGCTGTGCTGCTGGGGGCATTACTCCGAAGGATGGCGCTCCCTTGTGCCGTGGGCAAGGGCGAGGAGGCAGGGGCGAGCTGGTCCATCCGCCAGGAAGTCACAGCACCAGTGGGCCCGTGGCTAAGCCTGGATGCCATGAGCCATGAAGTTCATTCCACCCAAGAGGTGCTCGGCAGCACTGTTGTTGACCTTCAGAAATCCATTCACACAGGCACAGTCTCGGTCTGCACCCAGGTTTGCCCAGTGAACCGAACCCAGGATCGGTTCCCAAACCAGGATTGGTGGCCACAATAGACCGCATCTGGGTTAGAGCATTCTATCACATACCCAGACCAGGCACCTTTTTTCGAGACCCATCCGGGGGAATGGGTAGAAGCAGATGTCCGGGGCACTCAGCTGGCTTCCTTGCCTTTCTCATGGTGGGCCTTGCGGGTATAAACTCGGTTGTCATGGCGGGAGAGGGGGGTGGGGTGGGGGGGGTACCTGCAATGGCCTTGACTTCATTAAGTATTCCTTTCCTAGGATTCACGCAGTCCTTACGCCCAGCCCCACAGCCGAGGCCCCGGGCAGAGGCTCCAGGGACCTGGGTATAATGAGGACAGGCGCAGAGCCTGCGGAAGCCCGGAGAAGTTTCTGTGGGAGGGTTGTAAGTCCTTGTTCCCTTGTAGTGAATGGAACTGAAGGCTTCAGAGAAGCCATCCAGCTTCCAGAACGGGTCCTGGATGAGCTTTTCTGGCACCTCAAGTGTTGCTCAGACCCCAGATGAGTGTGCTCAGTGTCCTGGAAAATGACAGCAGCGCCCGGCGTGGATGAGGGGACACCCAGGCCACAGCATGCAGGGTAGCCGTGAGCTCCTTGGGGAAGTGCTTAAGATTCAGAGGCGCCCCCAAGGCACTTGAAGGGGTCAGGAAGCAGCCCTTCTGCAGGAGTTCCAAGGATGGCGAGGTCTGAGGTGGCCAGTCCCTTCAGCGGCAGCTGTGTTGTCTGGCCGGGACTCACCGGAGCCCCTGGGAGCCCCTCTGCGTCTGTCACTCCTACTCTGTGACCCGGGCCGGGCACTGCCCCACTCCCATGGTGCAGGGCTTCCGGGCAGGGGAGGTTTGGAAGGCATCACAGCCATAAAAGAAAGTGTGGTTGAGGTGTGAGATTTTCCATCAGCAGTGTTTCCAAAAATGGAAACCACCTTCCAGGGCTGACCAGGTTTGCAGTCCAGTTTCCTAATAGTCTCCTTCACTGGTGACCAGAATGTGTCTTCCTTTCTCTCCACTTGGAGGAAACTCACAACTCTCTTCCTCCTGGTCTCATCCTGTTCTTCTTCCTTCAGTAACCCGGGGACCTTAGTGACATGGTACACAGTAAGGGGTTATCTCCCTTTGCTACCCCCCAGGTGAGTCCTCTCTGGTGCCCCGAACACAGGCTGATTTTACAGGTCTGGCCCCTCCCAACACCCTCTGCCTCACACCTGGCCCTGGCAAATGCCGCTTGGGGCCCTTGCTGGGGTGGCTAAGGAGGGTGGCCGGGGCAGAGTCCTCTTGGCTTAGGGCTTCTCACGTGCTCCTGCCGCTGATGATGTGCCTTCTCACAGAGGAAACACTGCAGACAGAGGCATTCACCACACCAAAGACAGCTTGGTCAGCCCCAGCCCGCCTAACTTTCCTAGCACATGGGCGGAGTTCAGGCCCTTCTCTGCTGGGGGCCTCTGGGCGCTCATACCCAGATCGGTAAGGAAATCACCCACCATACAACCATCCCTGGGCTCTCCCCAGGAGTGAAGACAAAGGCTTGGAGTCTGAAGGCTGCATGGAATTGCCACAGGGTTCTGAATACCTTAAAACAAAGCAAACAAAACCCTTAGTGGTCCTATTAGAATACTCACAGATGTTCAAATTTTAAGTTTTCTGCCTCCAAGTCTTTTTTTTTTTTTTAAAGATTTTATTTATTTGACAGAGAGAGATCACAAGTAGGCAGAGGAGCAGGCTCCCTGCTGAGCAGAGAGCCCAATGCGGGGCTCGATTCCAGGACCCTGAGATCATGACCTGAACCAAAGGCAGAGGCTTTAACCCACTGAGCCACCCAGGCAACCCTGCCTCTAAGAGTCTTATATCAGCGGTAATGTTGATTTGGTTTGATGCTTTCACCCTCCATAAGGTGTAGGCAAATAGGTGGTCAAAATGAACTTGAAAGGGTCTTTTATGGCTTTGGGACATCTGATGGGTTCACTGACGTGGGCTTATCAGCTGGGGCTCAGCCACAAGGTTTTGGTCATGAAAGAGTGGTCAGGAGCTTTTCAGTGCAATCCAACCCCAAGTCAATATTTCAGGGAGTACAGAGCAGCTTGGAGAGGGCAAGGTGGGGTTGGGTGACCCCCAGGTGGGGGCAGAGGCTGTTCCTTGGAGCACCAGTGGGCCCATCCCCATCTCTACCACACCCCCACCCCCCCTTCACTGCCTCCCAGGCTCCTCCTCCCCTGTTTTCAGCTGGGATCTGCTCCTAGGTTTAGTTTTAAACCAGTGATTCAAAGCACAATTTAGCTGTTCCTCTAAAGACTTAAAAAAAAAAAAAAAGAATCCAATGGGGGATAATTGTTCACATCTGCCTAATGTTTCTATGTGAAAAGACATAATAGATTGTGAGATTTTGAGTTACAATAGCTTTCAGTTTATAATTAAAATCAAATGGGTAAAATTCAAGTGGAAGAACTAGATGCTTCTGAAAGGTAGTCTTTGTATGAAGACTCAAGGCAACCCATTCTGTTAGCAATATCAGACATTGAATTTTTTTTTTTCTGATTTTTTTCTACTTTTGTGCAGGCGAGGTAGGAAGGAGCAGATGTTTTGTGTCTAGCAAGACAATAACTCACTTCATTATGGCTACCTGGCTTCAGCTTCTTCGTGGTTTCATTATTAACAGAGGCCCACAGTGCTGTCGATGAGGCCTGAAATGTACCATATGGAGCCAGAGGGCCTTGGGAGAACTGAAAATCATTGCCTTGGCCTGACTCAGTCCCCTGTCCCAAGCAAAATCATCCCCTGTCATCCATGAAGTTTCAGAGACACTCAGCTTTGACTCGGCTGCATAGGGGCCTTAGCCACACGGCTGAGAAGAACGCTAACACCGGCAAGACTTACAGACCAATGACTGAAGAGCAGGCTTGTGTTGGAAAGAACAGAGTTCTAGGGCAAGACTGGTGAATGAAGTAGGGTAGGGGTGCGTGGGGTCCAACTGGGGCATGACAGAGAAGTCCAAGTGTGCTGTGAGTTCAAATGAAGCTAAAAAATTCCAATGAAAGACTAATGTGGTCTAATGGTAGTAGGTGCTCAATGAATGCTTCTTAACTGGATAAATCGGAAGACGCTAATCAGAGGGTCCTGGGTGGGGGTGGGCTAGGGAACCAGCTGGGGTTGCTAAGGGTCTGTGGAAAGAGTTACTGCAGCTTGAACCAGGGGGCTTCCTTGGAGGAGAAGCCACCAGGCTATAGAACTGGACACAAAAGCTGGGCTTGTTTAAGAAAGGTGGGGGCAGAAACTGCTCCTTGCCGACACGGTATCTACACTCGCCTTTTTCCTTAGTAACCCAACATAGATTTTAATTTGGGTGGCAATGTGCCCAGCTGAATGGTACATTCATCTGCCACATTTACAGCTGGGATGGCCACTGACGTATAAGCTTAAGCTGTTGGGTGGGTCTTCTGTGAAGATTCTTTAAGAGGTGCTGCTTTATGGAAGTACTCATTTTTTTCCCCTTCTCCCTTTCCCCTGTGCCTTCCTGGAAAAGGACGATCAGTGTGATGGCTGGTGCTCTAGCTGCCACACTGGACCATGAGGTGAATGTGAAGATGGCAATCATAGGCTAAGAATGGCAGAACAAAAAGATAGAGAGAACCTGGAACCTTGATGACATCATAGCTCTCATTCCAGCCAGACTCCAGCCTTCTTTTATGGGAGAGATAAATAAACTTCTATCTTGTTGAAACCATTATTTCTTCATTCACCTGGCACACCAGAATCTTGAGAAGGCTTTGAAGAGTGAAGCAATCTTGAGAAGGCTTTGAAGAGTGAAGATTAGGGTTTTTATTTGTTTGGGTTTTTGGTATATTTATTTAAGTAAGCTGTAAGACAAAGGTCATTTAAAATGACAAAATACAATCTGAGCTCAGTCGTAAAAAGTAACCAAGGAGTATTATTGTATCATTATTATTACATATTATTGTGTATGTATTATTATTATTATTACATGTATTATTGTGTTACATGTTTATTTGGCTTAAATAAAAATAGGCTTTATTGTCTCATGTAATTGACAAGTCCAGAGGTCAGGTAGGCTTCAGATAAGGCCCAATATTGTAGCTGGACAACTCAGGGAAGTCCCAGTGTCTTTGGATGTCAGTGAGGACATCAGTCTCACCTAACATTAGACACAAGGTCCCTGAAACTCGTGGCAAAGTCTTCTTGTATCTGGACCGGGTCCCTAAACCAATCACTGTGGTTAGGATGGCTAGGACAATGGAACCCTCTAGATGGTCCACTCAGATTTTAACAAGGTTTTTCTTCCCAACAGCATGGTTGGGGAGGTATGGGACCTTGCTAGGAGGGAGAAAAAAAGTGGGGGGAAATGTGTGTGGGGAGGCCACCACATGTCCTATACCTCTCCTGGCCATTGTCACCACCTAGTGTTATTAAAGGAGTGTCATTTAAAGGAGTTTTTAAAAAGGAGAAGGTTTCTTGCTCTCAAATGCATTTCTACTAGCCTGGAAGCCAGAAATAGGCTTATTGGTTTGAGGTAAGGCATCGGATTTCCCGACGACTCTTGCTACTCTTACTTTCATTCACTGATTGAACAGTAGATATTTCTTGGGTGCTAGCTATGTGTCGTACAGCCGGCAGGTCGTGCCTGAGAGGATGGGCACACAGTAAGCCATTAGGTCCAGTGGCCCTAGCAGATGTAGGTACCCAGACTCTTTTGGAAAGTCGGAAAGCAGGTATGAGGGCCTGGGAAATAGGATAGGTAAGTCTCTCTCATGACAAGGAAAGGGACCAGCAGTTGGGCATAGGGTGATGCACCAACGTAGGGCCCTCGGCAAGGCCCCTGGGTAGGTCGGGTTTCGTGAGCCTGAGGAAGGGAGAGTGGGGTGGGGGTGCCTCTGGGAAAGCACGCTGTGTCTGTTGTGTGGTCTGACCAGGGCTGGCTTTGCGATTAGGGCTCTGGATCTCCCTGGCTAGGAAGGCTCTTGGAGGGGGGCTGGGTGGAATTAGTGGTTCCTAATGTGGGCTTTGGGAGCATTTTGGGGGTAAAACGCTAGGAAGGGAGCACAGATCCCTGAAAGGCCCAGGAGGGATTTTTCCCCAGTCCAGCTAGCTGGCTGCTCTCCTGACCCTGGAACAGCTCAGGAGTTTTCAGTTTATCATGACACAGTTTTTTTTTTTTTTTTTCCCTGCAAGAGTCAGAGAATAAGGGCTTCGTAACCCAAATAGTTCGGAGTATGGTATTTGTCTCTATTTAAAATCATCTCCTATGGGGTTCAATTAACAATGTACATGTCAAATTATGTCACACCCATTACTTGCTCTAATTTGGTCAGGCTGGGTCAGGCAGTCCCCCATCTGACGGGAGCTCCCTGCTGAGAGCCAGGGCGGCCACGCCCGGGCTGTCCTTGGCCTGAGCTGCAGCAGGCTGTGATGTTGCTGTGGGAACTACTAGGCTGCAGGACATGATGGGTCAAGCTCATGACGACCGTGCTCTGCGATAAAGCCCCCTTTATCAGGGCTTTACCCCCAGAGACTGTCGGCTGTGGGTTTGAATCCCATCTCCCTCATTCAGCCACTTGGTGATCTTGGGCAAGTTCCTTAACCTTGCTGAACCTCATTTTCCACATCTGTGAAATGGGACCACTCATCCCGATTCATTCATAAGGGCTCTAGTTGCGGATTAAATGGTGTAATGTGTGTAAGATATTTGGCAGAAGGCTTGGCCTTTGATAAGGACTCCGTGTTAGCTACTAGTCGTAGTATTGAATTTTTTTTTATCTTGTTCAGTCCTTCAAAACTGGGGCTCCTCCCAACATTACCCACAGGAAATATTTCACCAGCCCTCCAGAAACCAAGAGAAGACAGGCAGTCCTTCCTGGAGGGCACGCAGGGTAAACAGAGAAGCCGCAATGGTATTTTGACATCAGAATTATTAAAAATGTGGCAAAACCAGCCTTGACTTTAAGAATAGCTCTGTGTGGGCACAGAAAGCTGCTTTCTCTGCCTAGTGGGGATCCCAAAATGCCTTTGTGTGGCCATCCAACTGTTCTGAAGGGCTCTAAAGAAGCAGATGTGAGGATGCCGGGTCATTCTCTCCATTTTAAAGAGAGGTAAACTGAGGCACAGAGCAGTTCACGTACACATGTACAGTTCTTACCCCCACCTCTCAAAGGACAAGTGAAACTGTGGTAATTATGAAGCTAGAAACAGAAGCTCCCACCAAATGACTTCAGACAGGCCTCTGGGTCATCAACCACAACGGAAGCCGATACGGGGGAAATTATCTGGGGTTACATGCACAAGGGTTATGCTTCTTACCCTCTTCCACATCCCAAATCTCTGGGGTAGTGTGGACGCCCCTTTGTGGGCACGTCTGGGAGGTGATGGATCATAGAAAAAGCCCTGGATTATATTCAGGAGACCTGTACTCTGACGCATGTCCTCCCAAACCAGCTGCATGACCTTGGAAGAGTTACTTTACCTCAGATCTTACATCAGAAACGGAAGGGAAGGGTTTGGATGACATCAGTATTTCCCAAGCCTGACAGCTCCTGACTGCGCACTGTCATGTCAGAGGAGGGGCGGTGGGTGGAGATCTGAAGCCCAAAAGCCTGTATTCTGCCAGTATTCTCCGTGAATCTGAAGGGCAGTCACCATTGGGAAGTCTGGACAGACACTATGGGAAGTGTCCCCAGCTCCAATGTCATCGGACTCCAAAGTCCCTTTGAGCACGTTGCACACAATTCTACACAGTCCAGGCCAGAGACTGCAACCCTTTTCCATTACCCCCCCTTCCCCCATGACAAAGTCAGTCTGAAATCCCATGACAGGGCAGAGTGTTTGGCTGGGGTCATACATGGGGAAGGGTGGCCGCGTGCTCTGGGCTCAAGGTCTCTGCCAATTTCTGGGCCAGTTGCATGTTGGAGCCAGCAACTTGGGCTTGCCAGGGGCCCCCAATGCTTTGACCCCGACCATGACCATTCTTTGCCTTGCTCCTGAGGGCCTGGGGCCTTCTCGCCATTGGGCTGTAGTCTTGAACAGCGAACACACCTGTCCTGAGACTGAAAGACACATCAAGCTTCCCAGCAGGCCTGCCTTGCGTGCTTGAGGCTGGCATCCTTCACTTGAGCTTTCGAAATCAGTCACGTGTCTCCAGCTGTCCCAGAGTTACAAAAAGTCCCTGTTTTAATGAGGAGCTGTGGAATGCTAAGGCTCAAGCTGCCTTTAGCTCTTTCAAAAGTTCCAATTATGGGTTAATCTTGACATTCTTTGGCTTTAGTAAATGGGCAGGAGGTTTTTGTGTGTCTGTGTGATGGCGGTGGTGGTGGGGGGAGGCCCAGGCAGGAATAAATCGTGGTTCTCAGGCCTGAATTTGATCCAGGAAATGTGTGTCTAGACACCCTCTGGGTGGCAGAGAGAATAGGGGAGCGGGGGTGGGAGGGTCCATGGCGGGCGCTTCTCTGTGGCCCCTCCTGCCTCCAAGGTACTCAAGCAGGAGGGGGGCTGCCTGGGTGTGTTGGTGGGGTGGGGGAGGGGTGGGGCCAATGGGGCTGGCCTCCCCTTGCTCCTGATTCTTGAGAAGAGTCAGAGAGCTTCATTTTACCTGAATTCTAATTGTAAAGTGCTGAAACATTTAGTTTAGAAATTTCCTCAGACCAAGCGAATCACACCATCTAGCCACAGACTGAGACTCTGAAGAGAGCGCCCGGCCTCAGGGACTGATCTAGGTGTGCTCTAATACTCTGCTCCCAAATGAGCAGACACACTCCCCCCCCAACCCCCCCCCGCCCCCCCCGGAGCTTCTTAAGTCTTCAAAGCTAAATCCATTTCCTAATTGACAATTTCCAGTGTTGGAGAGGGAAAGAGGGCCCTGGCTTTCGGAAGTTCTAGAAATCCACTTTCTCTGCTCCAGTGTAACACCCACTGCAGGGCCTTGGATCTGCCATCACCACCAGCCCTCCACCCCCACCCCCGTCGGCCCCTGCTCCAAGTAAGCCCAGCAACATCGAGCACACTCCCTGGACAGTAGGCAGGCTGTAGTATTGTCTCGTTTCCCATCCCAGAAAACTTTCAGGCCCAAGAACAGAGGCACACCTTATGACATGGGCAACCTTGAGCCATCAACTTATTTTTTTTAGAGGTAAATCATTTGTGTTCTTTGGTACTCTATCAAAAGCAATTTACTCGTGACAACATGTCACAGAGGCTGAGCTGTGGCTCTAGAATTTCTATATAGGGAAATCTTGGAGGTAGCATTGTGTTTGGAAGCAAGGAATACCTAAAGGACTCTTCCTAAAGTTACATTGTATATTAAACTCTTCTTTACTTCAATGACAGTATTTAAAAATCAAAGAA
>CM053609.1:79490246-79553973 GCA_028646535.1 Procyon lotor
TCCACCCCCACCCCCGTCGGCCCCTGCTCCAAGTAAGCCCAGCAACATCGAGCCCACTCCCTGGACAGTATGCAGGCTGTAGTATTGTCTCATTTCCCATCCCAGAAAACTTTCAGGCCCAAGAACAAAGGCACACCTTATGACATGGGCAACCTTGAGCCATCAACTAATTTTTTTTAGAGGTAAATCATTTGTGTTCTTTGGTACTCTATCAAAAACAATTTACTCGTGACAACATGTCACAGAGGCTGAGCTGTGGCTCTAGAATTTCTATATAGGGAAATCTTGGAGGTAGCATTGTGTTTGGAAGCAAGGAATACCTAAAGGACTCTTCCTAAAGTTACATTGTATATTAAACTCTTCTTTACTTCAATGACAGTATTTAAAAATCAAAGAAAACCCTTAGAAGCCCTGTGATTGGTCAGGACACATGCAAGGGTGACAAGATAGAAACCCCCCCCCACCCCCCGGCTTCTCCACAGGGAGGGAAATGGGCAGGATGAGGTCCCAGAACAATCCAGGGGCAACGAAGATGAAGAGGGTACATTCTCACCACCAGGCTGAGCCGTTCTGGATAAAACCAAACATGCTCCTTGGCAAAGGTCAGTGGTAGTGTCAGAATGTCCCAGACACCTGCTCCCATGGGCTTCTCCCACCAGGCAGCCAGATGGCTCATTATAACTAACAGGCAGCCTCGAGGCCTGGGGCCCTGGCTTGTTGGCACCAGATGGCCTGGGGGACAGGGACTCTACCCCATTGCTCAGATTGTACCCCCAGGGGATCCTGTCCACCATCCCCCTTCTTGGGATCAGCAAACTCAAGGGACACTGGGGAAGGTTTTCTTAGAGTTTATTTCGGAGTAACTTCTAAACTCTAGAAGAGTAACATAAAATGTCATGCTCCTGGGGTGCCTGGGTGGCTCAGTGGGTTAAAGCCTCTGCCTTCGGCTCAGGTCATGATCTCAGGGTCCTGAGATCAAGCCCCAAATCGGGCTCTCTGCTCAGCAGGGAGCCTGCTTCCCCCTCTCTCTGCCCGCCTCTCTGCCTACTTGTGATCTCTCTCTCTCTCTCTCTCTGTGTCAAATAAATAAATAAAATCTTTAAAAAAAAAAAAAAAAATGTCATGCTCCTGACTTGTACGGAAGTGGTTGAATTCTCTGTCACCATAATGCCACTATTTGGTATTATTTCAAGTAAGTGATCCATGTATAACCCAGAGGGTTTCAATATTCAAAAATAAGCGAACAAGGCACTGACCCTTCACTAAATTGGTGGTTGTCATCACACTTAATAACTACCTCATGAGTGCGTCAGTCCCTTCTGGAAAACTGGTCATCAGCAATTGGCAAGAAATCGCACTGTTCTCGTTGAACATTTGTCTGTTAATACAAGGATCAACTTTACTTTTTTCCTTTGACTTTTTAAACAGCGGTAATTCAATCTTGAAAGGAATGTGATTTTTGTAGCTTCTGTTTCTCCCCGGGGAGCAAAGAACTCTGGAAGGACATACACACAGGGGAGGGCCTGCCTTCAAAGTTAGGCACGATCGGTATTTTTTAGTTGGAGTGCGTTTGGGGGCATCAGGGGGACAAGAAAGCCCCCTCTGCAGCAGAAGAGGTCCACCCCGCGGCTTCCTCTGTCCCCCATCAGCTCCCTGCAGTCCCTCCGTGGGTGCTCGCCCGCACCTTGAGGCCTTCTGCCTCCCTCAGCTCCCCACAGCACTTCCTCCACCGCCCTGGGGCCACGCCGCCCAGGAACCCCAGCCCCAGCAAAGGCTCTCAGAAGAGCATCCTCAAAGGCCCCTCGGCTAGGCCTGAGGCAGATGGTGACATCCAGGGCAGGACTGAGGCTGGGGGCCCGCTTCACAGGACACCCATCTTTCCTACTTTGCATGTGGTTTGGACCTCCGTCGGATTTCTTGGTCTCCAATGCCTTCTTCATCAGTCTGCGGGTCTCCCGGTTGGCTCTGTGTTCATCTGCGACACAGATAAGAGGACAGATGAGACATGAGTTTTGGTAGCATCAGTTCCTGGTGATTTGAGATGCAGAGGATATGCACGCAATTTGTCAACAGGCAAGTAGCCTGTTAAGGAACCGAAGTTCAACTAGGGAAACTTAAAGATCTAAGTGGCTCTATTCACCAATTCGTGAATTGGGCAGCATTCCACTAACAAATATGGGGGTGCTCTGAGGAGTTGTGTGACCTGGAAGGTTTTTATAGGCAGGAAAGGGGCGGGACAAAGAAGTTATTAGTGAAAGAAAAGAAAGGATTGATTCAGGCAAGGTCACCTTCCCTGAGGGGTAAGGGCAGGGGTCTTGGCAGAGGTCCTCACTAGTGCTGATCAGAAAATTGCAGACTGATTGGGGCTGGGCTTAACATAGGTGACTCCATTTGGGATGTGGGGGTTATTTTGGTTTTTGGTTTTTAAGATTCGCTTATCTATTTGAGAGAGAGAGAGAGAGAGAGATACGAGGGGAGCAGGGGAGGAGCAGAGGGAGAGGGAGATCTTAAGCAGACTCCCTGCTCAGTGCAGGGCCAGACTCGGGGCTTGATCTCACAACCCTGAGACCAGGACCTGAGCCAAAATCAAGAGTCAGACACTTAACTGACTGAGCCATCCAGGTTCTCCTCCGTTTTTTTTTTTTTTTTTTTCCTGTTGTTTCTTTTTAACAAGCCTAAACACATACAGTATCTTGAGAACAGAGAGTGACTTTAGTAATTTCTTCCTTGAGGTAATGATAGTAATGCAACGAACACAAATTGCCTGAGAACGTTTACTATTTTCCAGGCATTATTTTAAGACCATGAAATTCTATGTCAGAAAGTCCCTGCCCTCACAAGTTTTAGAGTTTTGTGAAAGGCATTCTCGCTAATAAGTGCAAATCCAAATGACTCTCCCTTTCACGTGAGGGTCCTTATAAGCAGGGGTAAGAAGCAGCATGGAGCCACGGGCTACACACAGTCTAGACTCTCTTGGAATCAAAGGTCCTCAAACACTTGGAGGGAGCATTAATATGTTTTTAACTAAAATAACCACAAACCCCTACTGTGGAATAGCGTGCAAAAATCAGATCGTCCACTCCACCCTCCATTTGTAGCCCCTCCTTCACCCGTGTCTCCTGGGGGGGCGCTGGCTGCTGCTCAGAACCAGGGATGGAGGATAGAGCGGTGGAGAGGTAGGAGGGAGCAGGGACAGCCAGAGTTGGGGGGCGGGGGTGTGGCGCAGAGGCACTGGAGAGGTGTAAGCCCCCCAACAAGGGGAGATGTCACTGTGGAGGTCCACGGGCACTAGGTCAGAGGGGGAAGCACAGAAAGGCTTTTGGAGACATTGGAAACTTCAGCAGCACTTCACGTTCCAGAAACGGGGGCAAGGCATTCACTAAGAACTTCAGACTTGGAGACCGTCTTTGAAGCAGCCCAGGGTTCTCTCCGTGCGAGCTTGCCTGCTTTGAAGTTCTCCTCCACCCTCCTAGGGAAGTGGGGAGGCTCTCAAGTGACTGAAGCCGAGAAGCTGCATAGAAGAGAAAGAGCCGAGTTGGGGGGAGGGGGGTAGGTACCTCATGTCCTCCCTCCAGCACGTCAGCCCAGCCCAGCAGGAAGCTCTGCTGAGTAACTTTGGTTTTAGTTGGAAATCTTTTGTCATGTTCCTGTCCACGCAGCAGTGTGGGGGTGTGTGGTTCGATTTCCTCCTTCCCTGGGGTGGACGGCGACCATGGCGTGGGGGCATGAAGCAACGGGTAAATGGAGAAGTGATTTCAAGAAGAGGTGGAGGTCACACAGAGGGTTTTACAATTCACAGAAGCATTTCTGCTGTGGGGAGAACAAGCAGGCAGTGTCTGCCTGTGCCGAAGGCCACTGGAGATTCCAGAGAAGGGATCCACCCAGGCCTCCTGACTTGTGGCTTTAATTAACCAGTTAGTCATTGGTTTACTGTCATCCAAGTTTAATAAGCTTGACTATGACCTTGAGCAAAGAAGTTGGCCAGGCTATGGGGGGGGGGGGGTTGGGGGGGGTGTAGAAACACTCTAGGTTGTCCCGCAGGCTGAGGCCAGATCCACAGAGCCCACCAGCCCTGGGCAAGTGGGGACCACCTTCCTTCTCTTCCTTCGCAGCTGTGATCTGGAGCCCAGGCCCCCCCAGGCACCGACCAGGCCAGTTAAACTGGAAAATTTTGAGAACTGACAGCTTATAACTAACTGCTCAGAGAGAAGTTTCACTAGCACAGAGCACCCTTGGAAAGCAAAACCTGACTCACAAGCCAGGGAGGGTGTGGGTGAGCTGCTGGGAGCCTGAGAGGCACCAGGCTGCTCACCCGGTTTCTTACAGGAAGCGGCAGATTCCCTTGGCCCCGGCCCTGGGAGGACTGAGTGTGTCTGGGTAGCATCCTCCTGGAGGGGAATAAGCAAGGTTTTGTCCCGCGACCTTGGAGCCAAGCCTGAAGCTCAGCGTGCTCAGGTCACACTTCCATCTCAAGGAACCCGATCCTTCCGACCCGAACACACTGCTCTGTGTTTTGCACAACAGGATGGTGCTGCTTCTAGCTCAGCTCCTCGAACATTCTGGCTTCCACCTTCTCTCCTGAGCACCTGGTGGCTGTCGCTTTACGGCGCCTCCCTGCCATGCTATCTGCCGGGGCTTACGTTTCCAGCCTCTCACCAGAGCTGCTAGGAGCCACCTCCCAGGCAAGGCTCTCTACACAGAGGCTGCCAGGCCAGCAGGAGAGGAGACCTCCAATCCATCTGTCAGCCTTTGAATAATTTCATCCACACTTGCTTCTCTCCCAACCACCGGAGCTATTTTCGCTTCCCTGAACCATGCGAGCCCAGGGCGCCTGCCAGCCTGCTCCCCCCTCAGAAGCACGGCGCTTCCCCGTGAGTGCTCCAGGAGCCCCACCACACTGGTTTCTTTGTGAGGTCATCTTCGCAGCAGTTTCCGGGTCCTCTGGCCTCCTTCCTGCTAGTTTCACACATTCTGGTTTGCCAGAGTTCACCTCAATAAAAACTGAGGTGAGGGCTTGCCCCTCTGCTGCACGTGGTGGAAGATAGAGGTCACCCCGGGGTGCTCTGGGGGATACAGTGCAGTCAAGAGTTATCTAAGGTGGGCCCCTCAATGCGAGTTCCAAAGAGAGAGAATTCCATCATCAGTTAGATTGAGGAACATTGATCATTCAAAACACACATTTCTGTCTTAAAGGTTCTGAGAAGTCCCATCGTAAAGAAATTGTTTCCTCTTTTTAACCTAACATTTCCCCAGCCCAGCATAATGTCGATCATGAAACTCCTCACATTGCAATGGCTGCATCTCAAGGAACTAATTCATATTTTTTGTAATGTATTTTAGGAAGTGATCCAGCAGTGGTTTCAACCTGAAGAGGCCCCTGGATCTCAGGAATATTTGGATATAGGAGGTGGCATCTGGGGGTTCCCAAAGATGGGGACCTAAGGATGCCAAGCCCCCTGCAGTGGGGCCCAGCCTGTCCTTAGTAGGCCTAGAAGGATCTTCCTGCCCCACTCAGAAGTGCTCCCCTCCCCCACTGAGAAGCAGTGGTTGGACGAGTGCTCAGCATTTTCTCTGCAGGTCCAAACACCTCCTTGCTATCTTCTTGGTCTCCAGATTCCTTGCTTCCTCTCGTTGGGATGCCTGCGTGGTTCTGTCTGGGCCTTCAGGGAATCTGGTCTGCGTTGGCCCCTACAGAACCCCAGAGGGCAGGGGTCCACAGTTCCATCTAACTCTAGAGATGACAAAAGGACTGAGTTCAGGTGGTCCTTGGAGGGCGAGGAGCAAGGCATTCAACTACCCGAAAGTCCTCCCAATTGGGAAAGGATGCCTCCCTGCTCAAACCTGAGTGAAAACACCCAGCGCTCAGCCAAGGTCAGGGGACCAGAGAAGACCGTGAGAACGGCGGCCACAGCACCCCCATCCTTCTGGGGTGCAGCAGCGGAGACACCCACATCCACAGCCTGCAGCTCCAAATCAAGGATTCACGCGGCCCCTGCTTCTGTCAAAACAGAAAACGCCCATGGCAACGGGCAAGTGTTGCCTGAAACTGCGGAGTGTGTGTTTACCAAAACAGGGGTGGCTCATTGACAGAGTCGCCCCGCAAGAGTCTGGCCGTGGGCTGTGAGGTGGCGGGTGGTCTCGGGGGGTGGGGGGGTGGGGAGGAGCCGTGGTTCCTGTGGGGAGGAGCCTGCACCAGGCAGGGGACCTGTGAGCCACACGGACCCCCACCTGCCTGCCGACACAGAGGTAGGACTGCCATCCGGGCCGGGGATTGTCCTCCGCGAGGTAGGGCGGTGTTTTTTTTCTTTCTTTTTTTTTTTTTTTTTTAAAGATTTTATTTATTTATTTGACAGAGAGGAGAGAGATCACAAGTAGCAGAGAGACAGGCAGAGAGAGAGGGGGAAGCAGGCTCCCTGCTGAGCAGAGAGCCCGACGCGGGGCTCGATCCCAGGACCCTGAGATCATGACCTGAGCCGAAGGCAGAGGCTTTAACCCACTGAGCCACCCAGGTGCCCCAGGGGCGGTGTTTTCTAGAACAGTCAGAACCGTCCTCTCCCAGCCCCGAAGATTTGCGGGTGAACTGCTTCTGTGTCGTTTCCCCTTCCTCTTTCTCTCTCAGGATTAGTATGGTAAAGAGGGCGGGAGGGAGTGGTGCAATTTTTTGAGAATGACTTTTAGGCCAACCTCATGCCAAATCTGCGGTCTGATAGCCCCATTTCATGGGTAAAGACACTGAGGTCCAGGGAGATCAGATATGAAGTCTTGCAGCTGGTGAGCTGCCAAACCAGGTAGAGAACCTTCCTGCCCCTCTCCCTGGACTTTAGGCTGCCCATCTTCACTATTGTTTTCCCTTCTTTAACACCCATTGAAGCAAAATGTCATTGATTTTTCTCTGTTAAGAAGAATTTTTAAAACTTGGTGGCAGGGGGAGGGAGGGCAAGCAGAAAGCCCTTTCCCTAGTAAAGCAATGTCTTAAGCTCACCTGGGGATCTTCTGGCTCTCTAGGGGAAGGTAATTTTGACTTAATATTTACTATTAATTGGAGACCAGGCATGCATAACTCTGTAAAATTAGATGACACTGTGTAGAAACTGTTAAAATGTAAATGACTTTTCCGTTCAGTAGAGATGCAAATGATTTCTATCTGATAGAAAAAAATAACCCTAAAGCTTATAATTTTGTTGCCCTGTAGGACATGAACCAATTTTGTATCAAACTTTGCAGCCTTCGGCATCCCTTTGTGTTTGAGTGCACAACATCTCTGTTCTCATATCCTAGGTTAAACCACCTTTGTTACCCTGCATATTTGCTCATTAGTGGAGTAATTAGATCATTGGCACATACTCATCACCTCTTGTCTAGGCTTCGTGTTCCCCCTCCTCTATTGTCCCCCACTAATCCACTGTCAGCTGGAATGCACGCTCAGACACCCATTGCTGATTTTCTGACCCAAGTGGAGGGTATGCATGATATCAAGGGGACCTGATATCCAACTCAGTGCTCACCAACTCTGCAGAGCCAAAGACCTCTCTGTGATTGTCAGGAACACACGAGGACTGTCAAGAGTGTAAAACCCAACACACTACTCCCAGTAATCTGGTCCCCTCCCATCTCACATTTTGACCAGGATCTCTGTGATCAGAGGCTGAGGGCTCTGGCCTGTGAGACACCTGCTCTGCTCTCAGCCCCATAGAAAACCTCTGCCCACGCACAGAGCCGTGCCTGGGACCTCCCCAAACTGGGTTGGGCAGCTGGTCCAAGCAGCAGCCCGCTTACTGGCTGGTGGGCCAGTGGGGGCTCAGCCCAACTACACTCATGAGGTCCTCTCTCTTGGAAAACTTGACAAGGAGATCCTAGAGGGAACACTTGGTGGTAAAGGAACCAGATAAGGCAGGCATTTGGGGTCCTGAAGCAGCAGCTTAAATAAGCAGCCAGAAGAGCAGTGGCAGAGCCTGAAGGCCAAGGGTGGACGGAGCCTGTGCTCATCCGGCCGGGAGCTGCAATGTCTGTGTTTGAAAGCTGTGTTTGATCTTGAAAGATCTCTTGGTTCCTGACCTACATCTAGGACACTGTCAGGCTCCATATAGGTTCTGTTGTTCCTGTTCCTTTCCGAAAGTGAGCTGTGTGGCTTGTCCTTGGTTGCCACTAGACCTTTCCTTTGGTCAAGGGCCCTTACCTTCTTATCGGTCTGTGGCCTTCAAATCAACCCCACCACGCCTGAGTCAGTCTCTGACCACGCCTAGTCAGTCTCTGTTCCCTCCGGTCAAAAGACCTTGATTCATCTTGTCACTTTTTCTAATAACAAATAATAGCACAAGAGTCTTCATTACCTTTTGTTCAGCCAGCTCTGCCCAGGGACATCAAGAATTTTCTAGGAAAGAGCAAGTTTACTTGGTTAAAGCTGTCCTTCCCTTCTGCCTCCCTCCATTCATTTAGGTTTGAGCATTCATTCATTCTCTCCACAAGCCCATCATTGATTCAAAAATAAATAAGACACGGAGGCGCCCGGGTGGCTCAGTGGGTTAGGCCTCTGCCTTCGGCTCAGGTCATGATCTCAGGGTCCTGGGATTGAGTCCCGCAACGGGCTTTCTGCTCAGCAGGGAGCCTGCTTCCTCCCTCTCTCTCTGCCTGCCTCTCTGCCTACTTGTGATCTCTCTGTCAAATAAATAAATAAAAATCTTTAAAAAAAAAAAATGAATAAGACAATATCCACGCTGTGAAAAAGATCACCGTCTTGTAAGGACAGGGTTAAGGGACTGGGTTGGTGCAGGAGCAAAGCGAGAGGATGGGTGCTCCATGCACCCCCGAGGTCGGGGTGGGGAGGGCACCCCCTTGCTCCATGGCCTGCCTTGGCAACTTTTCCTCTTGACTCTCGCAGGAACACTGGCTTTTATGCCTCTGGCCTGGAACCACATGTAACCAAAGCCATATGTTCAACTTGGATTAATTAAACGGAGGCCTCAGCACATTTGTGCTGCTGCTCCTGACGCTTCTGCATTATACTATTTTACCATTTGTTACTGTATGTTGTTGGTTATGTTTAACCCTGCGGCCCCGATTCTGTTAGTCTGTAAAGTTTAAATGGGGAGAGACTTCTGGTCTTGAATTTTCAAAAACGAGGATTAGGTTTTGTTTATTCCATGAGAAGACATCATGTCTGCTCCAGGTTGGACCAGAGAAGTTCCCAGTCGTGGTTTTTCTGGGAGCTGACTGTAATCTTCACGCAATTTAGGAACTGGTGTAAGAAAAGGCTGTGCTATAAACTCAAGGTCCTGATCCTCAGCTCTTAGCACCGGAGTGCGGAAAACAATTCCCAATCCAGTTTCTAGCCACAGGGGTCCAAGCACCCAGGATGGCAGGGGGAAGGGAAAAGGAGGTGCTCTTTCCGGGAGTGGGCACCCAAGGCTCGCCCCAGCCCTGGGCAGGCAGCAGAGGCTGCAGGACCTGTTGCCGGGGCCGCAGAGTTTTGCAGAGACCTCGGTGCTGCTGCTCTGGCCGTTTCCCACTCTCCTGCAAGGAGCAACACAGTGCTGGTGACGTGACGGCAGGTTTGGGCATTTTCATTAGGGAAAGGGTGGTCCTGGTGATGAAGAGGCCCCAACACTGCGGGTCAAAGTCTCAGCTTCCTCCTCCGCAGTACAGGCAAGAAGCCCTCCTCCATAAGGTGGCGGTGACGGAGAATGGGGGGGGGGGTGTGCAAAGAGCCCACAGGTGAGCTCACTGGTCAGATCTATGGGGATCATTGCAGGGAAGGGGACAGAGATTGCCTTTCTCGTCCTCATATTGGTAAATGTGAGCTGGGGCAAGTTGCAGGCACAGGCAGGGCACTCCTGATATGAGGCCTCGTATCTTCCTTGTGATTGGGTTATCCAGGCACTTCCCTGAGGCCCCTTGTCTTTTTTCAGGGGGTGGGGGTTTGAAAGCGTGCTTCTCACCCCACTGAGTGCCGTGAGATCTACCCGCACAGCTTACTGGGCTGGATCTGCAGGGAGCCCAGGTTCCCCTTGGGAACTGCACTGTTCCCCCGTGCAGCCTCCTCATTCCTCTCCCTGCCCCCCTGCCCTCCCCACACCCCCACCCTCTGCATCCAACTCTTGCGTCCAGAGAGATCAAGCCGTCATTTCAAATAAGCGATTATGATTTCAGAAGACAGTCTTCTACCGTTAGTGCCGAGGCCCCTGTCCCACAGCTCACCTAGTGGCTACTCCCCTAGCACCTCCCTCGCTTAATCCTTCTCACTTTCAGCTTGAGAACCGGGGATTCCTATCCACACAGGCTCCATCTTTCCCTCCACCTTGTAGTCTCCCTTCCTGGGTCTCTCCCATAAGTTTGTCTCTGTAACTGAACACTGAAATTAGCAAGCAAGGTTTGCCTCCTGGGCAGGATTTATGAAAGCCAGGTGCCTTTGGATCTAACAGATTTAAACACTTTGTTTTGGCTGCTCTGCACTGTCCCGATTTTTTGCAGAGCACTGGCCCTCCCCTGTTCACCGTGCAGGAGGTTCTGGTGAGGGTGCCCCGCACCCCACCACCCCAGGCTCAGGACCAACACATGACCTAGTCCTGGCCAGGTCACATCCATCCACCTGCCCATCAGCAGGGCATTCAGAGACAGGCCCAGGCTTACATCCGTCAAAGAGGAGTCAGTTTCAAGATTTTTGCTGAGACTATTGGGAAAAAGGTTCTGGCTTTCTTCAGGGCTTGCTGAACTTCAACGAGGGGGTCCTAAGGCCCCTGGGGGTCGTCTTGCTGCTGCTTGGGTGGGGAGAGCCCAGAGACCCTCTGTAGGCCCCCGAACCCTGCTGTGTGTGAAGCCCCTGGACTTCCCAGATCTATGTACTGACAATTTTTCTTTAAGTCCATTGATTTTGAAATTGAAAGCAATATAAATTCCCAAAGACTTGACTGCTAGCTAACCAAAGTGCATACCGATTTCTAACCATCAGAGATACGTTTCTCCAGGTAAAAGAAAATAGAGGCAGGAGGAAAGTGACAGAAGCTGGGTGGAGAGGCTTGAGTCTGGAAAATGCTGCCTTCCCATTTTCTCATTACTTATTGAGACCATTCCCGCCCTCCCTCATAACCATGTAATCGGTCTCTACTGTTCTCGAGACACACCCTCAGAAAGGAGGCTGAAAAACTTGTCCCTGGTCCTGCGGGATTTGTAGACTAGAGTGAGGTTTTCTCCCCAGGGACCCTTTCCTTGAGAAACCCTCCGGAGACGATTCTGAAGCCCCACACCTAGCCCGAGCAGATCTCCACCAGCCCCGTGACCTGGACGCCCCGCCCATGACTTGGCAAACAATTCTTGGCACAAGTGTTCCACTTACAGAAGCCTTCAGACCATCGGTGGGGCAAGCAGCCCCATGCCCTATCCAGGTGCCAGAGAGGGAGATTCAGCTTTGACAACCCCACCATCCAGCCCTAAATGGTTTCAACGAGACGGGAAATCAGTTTCTCTCTCATGTGAGTGAAATCTGGACATAGGTTTCATGAAGTTGTCCGGACCCAGGGTCTCCCTCCTTCTCTTGCCTTCTCACCGTCCCCAGCAGGGGCATCTGCATTCCGATACTCCCTCCCCCACTCCCTCTTCCCCCTCCCTCTCCCGCAACACTTCCATTTCCATCCCTGGGCAGGTGTAGAGGTGGAACCAGCAAGGGAGGCTAGGAAGGCACCTGTATGCCAGCTCCATGTTGGAGGGGTCCACTTTTTCTTAAAAAAAAAAAAAAAAAAAAAAAGGTAAAATGGAGACTGGGGGCCCTAAGAGAATGTCCTGGAACCACCTAGGGCAACCTTCCCCTTCTCCATCTTTATCGGTCCTTGACATTCAGGGGTCACGGCTCTCGGGGAGTAAGGCCTCCAATCCCACCTCAGTCCCTCACTGCTGGCCCAACTAACCATGGCATTAGAGCCCCCAGGAAGTCAGAGAGCAGGCAAAGGAGCCCTGTCCCTACTTGACCCCATCTCAGCTGTGATCAGACAGTAGCAGCTTTCTTAGGGGAAAAAATAAAAGTGGGATGTGTTTCTTGGTAATTTCTCTACCCTTTGATGCGAAGGGCCTGTTTATGAATAAGGGAGCTGTGGGATTCCGTGCCAGGTGGTTTGATCCCAGAGCCCCTTTTGCAGCTCCTGAGAACTAGAGACACATTGGCAGGTCATCCACAACCGTGAGACAAGCTATCTTTAGGGAAGGCCCCCAGCGTCCCCACTCAGGGCTTAACATCTGCGGAGCTCTGAGAATGCTGTTTGGCCCTGGGTAGGAGCTCAGCAGGAATCAGTGGGAGGTGGGCCTGATTATTCTGGGTGAGACAAGCACTTATTATCATTATTTTATGAGATATTTATTACACATCTACTACGTACAAGGGATTGATCTAATGCCGTGGAGATGAAAAAGACACCATCCTTGCCCCCAAGGAGTTTACAATTCTAATAAGCCATTGTTTCAAAAGGCTATTTCATGTCAATTATCAAAACAAAGCAAAAAATGATCCCACAACGCTGGGGGTCCTGTTTCCTGCGCTTGTCATTGTGTCTTTGAAGAAGCTGGTTTCTAAATCCCCCTGTCTGCTCCTGGAAGAGATAAGGAATCAGGGTAGGTCATCCGGGCTGGGGCTTGGGGAGTTGCAGGCAAAATACTGGCCTTGGAAGCAGCAGCCTTCTCTTTGTTCCCGTCACCTCCCACGTCCTAGCTGAGCCCCTGCCTCGGTTTACCCCTCAAGGTGAGAGCAACATTTGTTGAGGTTGGAGACCTCAACTTGTTGAGGTTGAAACAAATGAGAGAAACATTTGTTTCTTCCCAGCTCCCCCTCTCCCTTGCACGCTGTGCTGATGGAAGCAGTAATATCGGAATCACGTGGAGCTTCCCGAGAACTGGTTTTACATTAAATCTTCCTTGGGACAAGGGGGGCAGTGAAAAAGTGATCCTTTCAAACTGGCTGTTTCGTTTTGAATTCATCTTTACACGAGCCCCTCCCGGGAAAAACGACAGAGGAGGGGACAGAGGGCAGGATTAAATACCCAGGGGAGAGTAAAAGACAGCAGACCCGAGAGATCAAAAATTTGAGGGCAGCTATTTGATCTCTGGACACTCAGGTCCTCCGGACACCCTGTGCCTTGGGCAGCCATGATCCCCACCCCAGGGGCCACTCTGCTCCCCACTGCACGGAGTTTGCAATGGCCAAGATCAACAGGGGCTTCAAAATCAGCCACCTTTGTGTTACATTCATTCAGTGACTCATTTATTCATTCTATATTCATTCAATGTATATTGAATGTATATTGAGCACCAGCGGATGCCATCTGGAAATCTAACCCCCACATGTGCTGTCAGGAAGGGTCTGCATTTGCATCAACCTTCTGTACAATTAGTTTCATTTCCCAGGAGTGGTTTTGGACTTGAAAGTAGATGATGCTCAGACCCTTTTCTGAAAGCCGTGTCTCAAGTTCTCAGGGGGGGCCCGCTTCTCCAAAGAAGTCCTATACATCCCTGGCCCAGGAGAGCACCCACCTTCCTGCGAATCCTCGCAGGCATTCAAACCCAGGAGCCTCTCTGCGCAGCCCTGCACTGTCCCCAGGGTAGTCAGAGGTGCCTGGCTGTAACCCACAAAGACTCTTTGTGCGGATGGGGCTAAGTCACCTGACAGGTCTGAAATGTCACTTCCTCCTGAGGCAGGGGAACCGAATCTGAAAGACTAGAAGGATAGGTCAAAATGAAGATAAAGCTTAAAGGAATAAAAGAAGAGTTCTGTACTTTCGATTAAAAGAAAAGTAGAAAGATTTAAAAAGGGAACAAGAAGGAACCCCATCTTGATGGTCTTGTATCTGAAATTGACAGAGGTTTCCATTGACTGCAAGGTCGGCGTGAACCAAGAGCTGAATTAGCAGCTGGAAACCCAAGCAACCTTTGCCTGTGTTGGCAGAGGCACAAGGGTCTAGAGAGGGAGGCCGGAGCCCCCTGGGCTTGTCAGAGGGCAAGCCATGTCTGAAATGTGGAGGCTTAGCTCTGGGTCCACACTTTAACATCCTGGCAGGATCCCTTGGGAGGATGGGAGGAGTGCAGAAATCACACCAAATGAGAAGCCAGTGACGTTCAGATTGTAAAAAACGATTTATGGACATAACTTTCTTCAAATGGTTAATCGGTCTGATGGCAGAGGGAGCCTGAAGAACTGAAGGTTGAGAAGGGCTGCGTCATTCTCAGATCATGGTAGACACCTTCTGATGCGGACCTCCACGCTTCCGGCCCCTTCACCTCAACATATGATTTGCATCTTCCTCCATCCTTTCATTTCCTACCGCCTCAGAAGAATAGTCCCTCCTCCCTTAGGAGGCCCCCTTCTATCTCCCATCTCTAGGACACATCCCGCCAATTACCACCCTTCCAGAATCTTTAATTTTCCCTTCTCTTCTGGCTGCTTCCCACCAGCCTACCTCTAGGAGGAAGATAATGACTTGGGTACTTATTATGCATCAGGTGCACAGAAATTTCTGTGCTTTTGACTAATCCTCACTCCAATCCACTGAAGCCGGTGATGCCTTCTCCATTTAGAGATGAGGAAATGGGCTTGGAGTTGTTCAGTGACCTTCCCAAGCTCACACAGCCCAGGTACGTCTGTCTCTAATACTCTCAGGGGCACTTGCATTCAGACTGTTAGGGACTGCCCTCCCTTTCCAGCTGAATTCCCTTAAAGGAGCCTCTTCTTGTGTCTATGGCTTCATCTCCCACCTGCTCTCCGCGACTCTCACCTCCCCGAAGGTCAGTGACCTGACGGTTGATACAGCAGGCTTTCCTCAGTGGTCACCCTATCTGGCCCTTCTGTAGCACCTGGCATTGCTGGCCACACTCCCTTCCCCCCACCCCCCATGTGTGGCTGAGCTCACCCACTCCCACCACTTCACCTTTTATCTTTGCGTCCCCATCCAGGTCCCTCCTTCCACACGTCCCACTAGTCATCTTAAAGGATCTGAGGACATAGTTGAAGCTGGCACCCAGGGATCCGCGAGTGGGTTTTCTCTGGGACGTGTGGGGGTCTGAGATGGGTGCATAGGACTGAGCGGGCTGGAGGGCACAGTCCCAGTGGTCCGGCTGTCCTTGCACTCATGTTGGGTGGAGTTACAGGGGAGAAACAGAAGGACCAGGAATGGGACTTGGTATAGTCTCAAAAAGCAGGGAAAGCTGGAGAGAGCAGATGGCAGTGCTGAGGGAATAAGATAGTGAAGTTTAAGGAGAAAGCAGGCTGAGACCCTGGGGAAGGATGACCATGATAAAGAGCCGAGGAATATTGCTGAAATCACCCGCGTCAAGGAACTGAGATTCTAGATTGTTGGCCAGCTCATCAAACGCCTTAAAGTCATGGCAGGAGAGGAGTTTAACTTTCCTGATTCATGCCTGCCTCCCACGTGAAGCTGTGTCCTCAGCAGGAACAAGATGATGGTGTATCCCTTGGGCTCATCTTTAATTTTCTAGTTTGCCAGTGCTCAGTAGTCCTGCTCCAGTTAAACAGGACCACAAATCCAATGCTGTGCTGAGGGCCCTCCGCAAGAAAACCACTCTGACAGCATGGCGCCTGGGCACGGAAGTATGGAAGCACTTACTGGATGAACAGATGACGAGTACATTCATTTCCCACGCCTCTTACTCCAATTCCGTCCAGTAGCGCCAGCCCCCGCTGATGTCAGGCTATCCATGAGGGATTGAGACAGATCAAACTGGGGAAAAGGAGCGGGGAAACAGCCCTGCCACCAGGTGCTACTGTCCTCACTGATTCTAAGTTAGGGCAAAACCTTAGAAGCTTCCAGACAAAGCCTTAAGCTCCCTCTTCTGGGCTGGGCATTTGCAGTTTCCTTTAGAACCCCAGGAACTCTTTAGTTTGATAAAATACCATCCAAGGATATTTGGCCTTTCTCAGTGGAATCGAGTCCAAATGTGTGTGCCAGGGACAGAACTGCCGCCGGGTCCCCAAGGGAAGTCCCCAAAGACCATCCCCAGGAAAGCCCCTCCGGACTCCCTCCTCCTGCTTCCCAGGTTGGGAAGCAACTGCTTCCCAACCGATTCCCTCTGTTTCATTGCTCATCTCATTTTATTCAGGAAGGGGTTTGAGGATCTCATTTCATTTTCACATAGAAACAACCCTTATCTCCAGAACTCCTAGAGTATTTCTCAGAGACCTCTCGGCGGTTTCCATCTGCACCAAGAACTAGAGGGTACAAGAGGCTTCTCCTACTTCCCAGAAGAGAGCAGGAGGAGAGCCTGCCAAGGAGAGAGCCCCAGACCCCTCCCTGCTGCTCCCACAGGCAGGTAGCTGGTTCCCCCTTGCTCTCTGAAGCACCGAGGCTTCTGCAGAACAGGGCTGGGGATTTAGCTAGACGGAGGCATAGACTTGGGCAGCTGCCAGCTCAGCTCTGCCCTCAGAGGTTTCCAGAAAGGCTTCCCACTGTTATTTGCCTGGGTGGCCATTAACGTTCCTGCTGTAGGCCCTGGGAACCCAAGCGAAACCGGAACATCCAAGTGCTGTGGGTTCAGTCGGGCTGCAGGCGCCCCCTGTCAGCACTTCGCCCCTACCCCCCAAACAGAGGCAAATCCAGCCTGCAGAGAAGAAGCCAAAGAAAGAAGCTTGGGACACTGGTGAAGAGGGGACTGGTCCACCAGACACTGGGGAATCCCTCTGCACGGAGGCCAGCTTTGATATGGGGCTGGAGCAAGGGAATCCAGAAAGACCTCCGTCTGAGTCCCAGGACTCTGGTTCTCTTTAGACTCCCTGGGTCGTCCACCCCAGAGGGCAACCCCGGCACTGGACCAGCTAGGGCCATAACTGGAATCCCAGGGACGCATTTGTCTACAGATAGGTCGCACGATATCATCAGAAACTCGATCCAATCCAAGATTTACAGATTGGAAGTGTTACGGGTTTACGGCTTCTTTTGGAGGACAAACTAATTGGAAGATACGTCTCACCAGGACTCTCAGCAGAATGAACTGCGCTATTTAGACAGTGCGTATCCGACAGTTCTCACCCCCAGCCCCCATGACAGCCCGCACACGGGCCAGGTGCCATTGACCTTGCACTGCTGTTTCTCTTGTAGTAGAACAGACTTCTCCATACACGCTGCACCATCTGAAGGGATTTTCCGCACTGGGCCTACTGGTTCCTATTGGCATTTGCATTTGCAGGCCCTGATCCCAGGCATCTGGAAGAGCCAAGACTGTTCCACTCTCGAGGGACAGAAACAGTCTCGAGGGTCAGAAAATAAATCCGAGCAACAAAAATGAAGAGAGGGGTAGGCGGGCTCCCGCTGCTGCAAGAGCACCCAGGCAGCTACAGGGGTGAGGGAGAGCGCGCAGGACTCACAGAAAAGGGCCATGAGCCCTGCCCGGGGTGCTCTCTCCAACTTTCCCATCTGCTGGTGTCGGCTGGTCTTTGCATATTGTCCTCATTCTCTTTCAGCAGAGATGCCTGGGTCATGTGGTGAGGATCGTGGCCATTAGAAGCCCCGATTTAGAAATCCCCGTAGAAAGAAAAAAAAAAAAAAAAGCTTCCTTTCTCTACTTCTGAAAAAAAAAAAAAAAATCAATCCCAGGTAAGGATGCCAGTTTCACTTGGGTCACCTGCCTTAGAGCAGCAGGATGCTTTCTTTTTAAATCCAATATGTAAGTAGCTTGTCACTGTTCTCAGTAGGTCACAAATATCAGCTTATTTAATCACTGTTTTTCAACAAAGCCTAGGAGTTCTTTCAGTTACTATCTCCATTGCAAATGAAGAAAGTGAGACACGGATAAGTGGTCTTCCCGAGGCCACGGAGCTGCCCCTTGGCAGAACTGGAATTTGAACCCCAGCAGTCCGGCCCCGGGGTCCATACTTATGCCCCCGTATGATGGTTGTACTCCCACGCTATGGTTGTGCAGGTTTGCATGGCCTAACTCTCAGAAAGCCAATGCTGGATATAAATAGAGTGTGACTGCAGGCGACATGGAGGACAGGGACCATCACTGGCTGTCAGGTGAATGGGAGACCCGTGGGGGCTCCTATCCGGTGGGCACAGGGGGCTGGGTACCGTGACTCACAGCCCCACTGGTCCGCATTCGCTGGGGGAGGAGCAGTTCCCCAAAGAAGCCGAGGCCGGCAGTGAGAATGTGTGACCATCTCAGGGGCAGCCAGGGACAGTCATGGCTGTAGCATCTGTCTAGCTTCCTGCTCCCTAAAGATGTCTAGGCATGAAATAGCCTCTGGGAGAGATATTCTGGCCTATGGGCTTTTTAAAAGGGGGGGATTTAATCAACCAAACCATAAAAGACGAACAAATAGCTCAATGTCAACCACACGAAAAAAAGGCTTAAAACGAAACTCATAATCGCTGTTCACATGCTGTGAATTTTTTTTTAAAAGATTTTATTTATTTAACAGAGAGAGATCACAAGTAGGCAGAGAGGCAGGCTCCCCGCTGAGCGGAGAGCCCAATGTGGGGCTTGATCCCAGGACCCTGAGATCTCGACCTGAGCCAAAGGCAGAGGCTTCAACCCACTGAGCCACCCAGGCACTCTGCTCTGAACATTTCTAACTCTACTTCTTAATTGGGAGACCCCACACAACTTACCTAACCTTTCTGAATCTCAGTTTTCTTTTAAGATTTACTTATTTGATAGAAAAAAAAAAGTACAGGCAGGGGAAGCAGCAGGCAGGGGGAAAGGGAGAAGCAGGCTCCTTGCTGAGCAGTGACCCCAATGCAGGACTTGATCCCAAGACCCTGAGATCATGACCTAAGCTGAAGACAGACACTTAACCGACTGAGCCACTCTGGTGCCCCTGAATCTCAGTTTTTTTAACTGTAAAGTGGGAGCTAAGGCCTCTCCAGGTTGTTAGGATTTGGAATGCTAAGCAGCCACAGCTCATGGCACACAGAAGCTCTAGAAAATGGTAGCCATTAATGGTAGCCATTAATTTTCACCCTGCCTTTCATGGGCAAGTGTCATTCAGAACTCTCTGCTCTCACTTGCAACCATTTCTAGTGTCCCTCTGGGAATTATGCAGACTCCGCCCCCTCTCCTAATTTAGCCAAGGTTCCTCAGGATAAAACACAAGGCCCACCCCTGGTAAGGAGCCTCGCAAAGGGGAGTGAGAGGGTCATGTGCTGCATATGGAGTGGGGTGGGGGAGGGGGCTGAGGGAATACCAGGAGCTCTCACGATGAAATGTGTTGGTGATAAATAAGATGATATAAGAAGGAAAAGGAACAGGAAAGGGTAGGGCACGCAACTTTGAAACAGGTAGAACTCTGATCACTGCATTTTGGAATTAAAGGAAACTTCAAGAGGATCCAATTGAGTGGTTATTCAAATCTTTTTTTAAGAAACAAAATCTTGTCGAGAATCAAAATCTGCAAAATAGATAAAGGCAAGCCATCCTGGATAAAGTGAGGGCTTGGGGAGCAGTTCCTTTGGCCTTCATGCAGGGCTCCTAGGAACAGTTTGAAAACCAGATCTGGGTCAATCCAAGAATCCAAGAATGCCACAAATATCCACTCTGCTTGCACTCCCCAAATGAATGACCTCTTTCATCATCCACCCCCCAAACTCTGTCTTAAAACAATAATTTTGTTGGCTCCTGAGTCTGTGGGTCCATCATTTGGGCTGAGCTCAGCCGGGGGTCTCTAGGGGTGACCTCTGCTGTGGATCTGGAGGCATGGAGGAGGCTGGACAGGCTAAGAGGGCTCACCCCCACTTCTGGTAGTCGGTGCTGGCTCCCTGCAGGACAGCTTCTCTCCTAGGAGAGCTACTCTCAGACTTTACATGTAGCACTGAATTTTAAGAGGACAGGATTAGAAGCTGCAAGTTCTCTTGAGGTATGAGGTAGGAAGTCCCATAATATCACTTTTGCCACAACCTATTGGCCAAAGCAAGTCATAAGAGCAGCTCAGATTCAAAGTCAAGGGGTGGAGAAATAGACTCTTGATGGGAGGAATGTCAAAGTCACATAGAAAAAAGTTACTTAGACAGAAATGAGAGGAATATTTCGGCTATTTTTTTTTTTTTTTTGCAGGCTACCACATCTCATTTTCTGCAACCTTTTTTCAATAAGCTTGGCATATATCTGGTATGCGAGGTTGACAACTTGTAGTATATGTGGGTGAATGCGGCAAACTCTGCTATTATGTAAACCCCCTCATTATCATTCTCCACTTCTTTCTTATCTGCAGAACCTTGGTTCTTTTTCTCAGGGTGGCCTTACGCCCAGTTCCAAATAGTCACCTTCTCAGATCTCCTAATAGCTGGAGTGACCACGTGACCCAACTCTGGCCAATGAACGTAACCAGATGTCTCCTTGGCAGGGTCTCCAGGAGAGTGGTTTTCCTGATCAAAGAGAACAAGCTCTCCAGCATGTGTCTTTTTCGTTTTTCCCTGGTCCCTTCCTGTCCCATTCCTGCCTGGACCCACATGCAACACTTAGGGGTGGGATAGCCATTTTGAATCCGTGAGACTGGATGAACAGGAACACAGAAGCCTGATCTCCAAAGGCATCACGGGACCTCTTCTCTGGTCACGGGCTCCCTACTTCTTGTCTGAAAAAAAGTAAACCCCACTTGGTTGACTCAGAGCTCTGGTTTCTGCTACTGAAACGGGGAGTGACGGTGAGGGGAGACTGGGAAGGAGGGCAGAAGGCTGACCATCAAGGGCCGTGACTATTAGGAAGACACCATAGCGGCTATACACTCTGAAATAAGTTTCTGCCCTTTGCTATGCTCATGTGTGTTTGTGTGCATTTGGATGAGCCTGAATCTAGACATATGTGGTTTGCGTATAGGGATGGATGTTTGTATATGAGGAAATGCTGTAGTTTTTTGCAAAAATTTAAAGTCAAATTGGAATCCAGAGTTCCAAAGCCTGAAATAAGTTGAAAGTGAAAAAATAAGTTCAATGGTAAGGACTATAAACTCTTGTACTTAGATTTAAAAAAAAAAAAAGGGGGTCAGCAAGGGAGAACTTAGTTTCACAGCCTGAGGGTTGGAGTTGACTGCAAAGGCTTCAAATGAGCTCACAGAGGGATCTGAGTGCCAAAAGTTCTGGCTCCATCTCTGACTGTGAAGATTACCTAGGATCCAGAACACAGGGAGCAGATGTCCCTCGGCGTCTACACGGTCCAAGCACCGAGGGTAAGTGTTGTGTCCTCCCTAGGACTGACAAGTGGAGTCTAGCCAGAGAAAGACCAGGATGCCATCCAGGATCTGGGGGGGTTTAGCTTGGACAAGACATGGAGGAGCCCGAGATGATGATAACTGTAATAAGCCACCTTTCGCGGTATACAAACCACACCTAAAACTAAGTGGCTTAAGCCAACAATAACCATTCATTTGCTCAGGATCCTGCAGTCTGGGCTGGAGAGATTTTTCCCTGCCTCCCGTGGTGCCATGGGGTGGGTTGGGCTCGGTGACACATTTGCAGCCAGCGGGCAGGTTGACTGGGGCTGGAGGAGCCTTGCTTGCTTCCCTGGCACGTCTGTCACCAAGGCCAGGGTGACCGGAAGGGCTGCGGACTGGCCACGCCTCTCCGCTCGTTGGGCCCTTTCAACCAGCTCCTTCGCCTGGCTCTCAAGGAGGCTAGCCCAGGCTTCATGGCTTCCCAGGAAGTAAGACTGTGAAAGGGGAGGCTACGAGGCTCTCGAGGCTTGAGACTAGAATTTTTGTCACATTCTATGGGACCCAGCAAGTCATAAGACCCGTCCAGATACAATGTGGAAAGGGAACCATGCCAAAGTGTGAATTCAGGAGTGTGATTCCCTGGGGGCTATTTTGTAGCAGTCTTTCAAACGAACCAATATCTAGTTTTTCTGTCGTCTTTATGGTTTACAAAGGACACTTTCTTGCCCAATCTTATGTGATTGTTACAAGTACGTTGAGATTATGGAAAGTGGTATGCTGGTAAAACAAAAGATAAGTCATTAAAAAAGCTCTGATTTGGGGTGCCTGAGTGGCTCAGTCATTAAGCGTCTGCCTTCGGCTCAAGTCATGATCCCAGGGTGCTGGGATTGAGCCCCACATCGGGCTCCTTGCTCGGCAGGAAGCCTGCTTCTCCAGCAACCATTCCCTCTGCTTGTGTTCCCTCTCTCGCTGTGTTTCTGTCAAATAAATAAAATCTTTTAAAAAAAAAAAAAGCTCTGATTTATGGCATTGTCACTTTCCTTGGTGTCAATACTCCCACCACGGCTCATTTCAAGCAACCAACTGGAGATCACGGAAAGCAGAAGTGAGAGGAGGGACACTTGGGAGCAGACGACAACACACCGCTGTAGGCGGTGAGGCCATGGGACTCTCTCAAGATCACCTACAACCGATGGTGGCAGATCGGGGACCCGACCCAGATCCAAAAAGTATGCTTTGGTTAGAATGTCGCCCTGTCTCGCAGCAATTTTCTTCAAACACCTGAAGGGCTGCTACAGAGAAGGAGGAGCAACAATGTAGGTGGCCTCAGAAGGCAAAATAAGAGTCCATGTAAGTTTCCAAGAGACCTTCAGCGTAAGGAGGTCAGTATGAAAATGGATTCTGCAATCATAGAGTCACCCAGGGAAGTTGCTTGGTGCCGTAGTGTTGTCCCCTGTCTAACGGGTCTGTCACAAGCCAGACCTTTGAAGATTTTTGAATTAGGGGAGAGGTTGAAGGTTGAACTAGAGAGCTTCCAAGACCCCATCTAAGTCTTAGATTCTGATCGTAAGAGTGCTCTGAACTGCCCAGTCTAGAACCACTCAATGTCCCATTGAGACCAAAGAGGGTAAGGGAAGGGGAGCGAAGGGAAGGGAAAGAAAGGAGGTGAGTGTTACAACCTGGAGGAGCTTGGCCAAAAGAGGCACGGCAGCCCTGAAGAGACAGGTCTCCGATAGGGTGGCCCTGGTCCAAGGGACAGAGCCGTTGGACTCATAACACGGAAGCACAACTTTTATTCAAGTCAACTCAAGTGACAGAGACAGGCCCCAGACCGGAGTCCGAAATGGAAGGATGTTCTCAAGGTAGCAGAATGGAACCACCGATACTGCCTGGCACTGAAGAGAACTCTTGTTAACCGGGCTTCAATTTTTGCTGAGGATTCAGCATTTAGTCTCCAGCTCAAGCAGAGCCCACGGCTCCCGCCCGCGGCCACCACTGTTGCTTGTGGGTCTGGTGGTCTCGGGAGCTTCCCACCTCAGCCCTGGGGCTTCCTGAAGCAGTTCAGGATTCTAGCTTTATAATGAGAACCACAGAACTGGAAGCTTTCCCAAAGAAACAACTCAAAACTGGAGGAATAAATCTCACCGTTTGGGAATAAACACCTGGGGTGTTTCCTGGGGTGACTCAGGCGTCACCAGCCATGCCAAGAAGTTACACGGGTGATCACAAAGCCTGGGAGCCTCCAGGGAATGCCCCAGACCGTTACCGAAGTAGATAACTCATCTCTAAGAGCGAGTCCTTTGGCTCAAAAACCGTACAAGTCCAAGCATCTCTGATCTTGAGGAGCTGCTATTTCCCTGAGCTAAACCCAGAGAGAGGAAGGAAAGCTGACTGAGCCAAGCCCGGACCTGCTCCTTCAGCCGGCAGCTCCCCCCAGGTGGGACCAGCCCCATCAGAGGCTCTCAAAGATGCTTTCACATCAAGGTTCCCACGTTTCCACTGAGAGACATGCTCCCCAAAGTCCAGTGGGTCCATCACCCGTGTGTAGAAGGGTCTGGAATGGGTGGACAGGATGTGAACTAAGAAAAGGGGAAGTGGGGGCACCTGGGTGGCTCAGTTGGTTAAGCGACTGCCTTCAGTTGGGGTCGTGATCCTGGAGTCCCAGGATCAAGTCCCGCATTGGCTCCCTGCTCAGTGGGGAGTCTGCTTCTCCCTGACCCTACCCCCTCTCATGCACTCTCTCTCAATCTCTCAAATAAAAGTTTTTAAAGAGAAAAACGGGGAGATGGGGAAGCAATGATGGTCCCCAAAGCTGCTTCCCCGCAGACACCGTAAAAATCCTTTAGACAATAAGGAGCCACCATCAAAGTACACACAAACCAATACCAGCTCTAAAAACCAGAGCAAGCCTCTGAGTGCCCCCAGTGGGGCTTCGTTTTGTTCCTACACAGAAATCGGTCTGGAAACCTCAGTGAAACAGGGCATCAGCTATTAAATCAGAGCTTCCCATCCCCATTTCCTCACTCAGCAGATGACAGGACTTGGGCGTCCATCCTGATTGAGGTGGAACTGTGGGACCCCCTCCCTGGGCCTCGGGTCTGACACCAGCTCTGGGGTCCGGTATTGGGGCTGCTCCGTGAGACCCAAGGTCCTTTCTGTCTACTCCTTCCCTTCCCCACACTTCCCCTCACCAACCACAAACCACTACAGTCATAGTGCTCTTAGGGATCATGCTAGTTTGAGCACCTGACTTTACAGGACAGACAGACCCAGAAACGAGGAGCAGAGATGCTGACTTTGGAAGGACACTCAGCTATTTAATAAAAGAGTTGCTCATTAGCCAGTTCATTTCTCTGACCTTTTCAGTTACGTGACCCTCTGCCCCATTGCTCTGCTCCCCAAAGGTGTGGTAACCAGCCTCCAAGATGGCAGCCCCACCCTCGCATAGCCCTTCTCCCTCTGTGTGAATAATGGAATACAGCAGGTGGGGTGGGATGCCACTCCTGAGATTAGGTTATAAAAACTGTGGCTTATGCCTTGGGCTCTCTCTTCTGTCTTGCTTAGATCACTTAGGGGGAAGCCAGTTGCCACAGGCAGGCAGGCTAGGACAGGCTCCCATGGTGGGGACTGGAGTCGCTGGCCAAGAGCTCGTGAGGAGCTCAGGCCTGCTGACAGGCACACGACTGAGCTCCCGAGACCTTCCCCGCCTGAGCCTTCAGATGGCTGCCACCCTCCACCAACAGCAAAAGGGCAACCTGACGCGAGGCTGTGAATCAAAAACACAGCCCGAACCACACCTGGATTCCCAATTCACAGAAACTGTGAGAGCATCCACATCTATGGTTTTAACCTGCTAGGTTGAGGCGTAATTTGTTATAATGGAGTAAAGACACTGGGTTTTTTTTTCCTTGGCTTTTTTCTCCCCCACCCTCCTTGGAAAGGGAAATCGAACAGGAGAGGAAAGACAAGGCAAGTTCCAGTTTACCAGTCAACAAGACCCTGTCATACACTACTTTAAGAGATGAAATGGTGGCCAAAAAAAAAAAAAGACAAAACGGTGGCAGGTCGGGGGGAAAAAAAAGGAAGCTTCCCTAGAGGCCCTGGGCAAGAGCCTCATTAGCGCAGGATCCGGGGTCTTTCTAGGCCCGAGCGAAAGGATTGAAGTGGCTGCACGTAAGGGGCATCACGTGTAGACCTTACGGAGCTTTAGCCCTGGAGATACTCTTTGGTGGCCGTTCTGTGACTTAAGGGCACTCCCTTAAGGGAAAGGTGATTTCCTGTGCTTCTGGCTTCCCCTCCTTGCGTGCGCTGCCATGTGCCGTTTGGAGAGGCCCCACGCCCCACCCTCTCGCTGTGGACCAGCCCAGCCCCGTCTGCCCAACAGCCACGTCTCGGAGAAGCTCTGAGAAGTGCCGGAGCAAAAAGCCTCCCACAAATGCGTACATGCCGCAGAATATCATCACAAGCGCTCCTCCTGACAGACTTGCTTGTTGGAGGGCCCAGAACTGGAGGGTCCTTATGCAACAGCCTCTAGCCTACGCACTCCACCCTATATGCTCAGAAGCGAGCTGGGGCTTGTTTTCTTTCCAGAAAAACCTATAGCTGGAAGCATAACGGGCTTTCCTGTGCCCAGAATTTGTTTCCTAAAATATAGCTAAACTAGGTTAATGCCTTTTTTTACCCTTTTTCTTTTCTTTTTCTTTTTTTTTTTTTCCTTTTTGCCCTTGAAGTATAGATTCAGAGCCCCTGGGAAACTTCCTGACTTCTTAAAGTTACAAGAATACAGCTCTACCTTTGCCTCAGGAGGCATTTCAAGCAGACAAGCCAGAGAGGTGGGCCCGACGAGAGAGAGAGAACGTGCATGAGAGCGAGTAAGAGAGCGCACCAACTGACTAGCGTTCACTTTGCAAGGCCACGGTGGCTCCCTCTATTTAATAATGCCAAGTTCATTTGCTGCAGCTGGGGGAGGGCTGGAGGCAATTTCAGAACTATTGTTTGTGAGCCAACGACCTCATCTCTCCAGCTGTTCCTTAGTCTCTTAAAGGGACAGGAAGTAGAAGAAAATGAAGAAGTTGGGGCCAGAAGTCAGTTTCCCCGAATGGGAACAATGGGTGCTATTGTGTTTCTCCCTTAGCGGCAACTGCTCTCAAGGAGGATTAAATGAAAGTATGCGCACGCTGGCACCATCATGAGAATCTCACCACGGGAACTTCCTGATGTACTTTTCCGGAATCTTAGGGTACTGGGAAGACCATTCTGGTTGAAGAGAGATTCTATAGGAAAGTCAGACAGGGGCCAGTTCCTGGGTGACCCCTCCAAGCAAGAGAAAATGCAAATATGTGCTTTCGTGCTGTTGGAAGGTCTTCATTTCAGTCCATCCTCTTTCTTCTGTCTAGTATCGCTTTCTCTCTTCAGCATGGTCTCTCTTCCATTTCTCACGACCTGCTACATTTACAGATCAAAAGACAAGGTTCTAAAAAGCCTACTGAGCCAACTCTCTGGCCTCTGCCACTGACTTTCAGGTGTCTATCCCTAGCCCTGACCCCATTCATTCCCAAGTGCCTACTGGAAATCGCTAGCTAGATATCCACCCTACCCTAAGTTCAATTTTTTAAAATATTTTATTTATTTATTTGACAGAGAGCATGGGCAGGTGGAATGGCAGGGAAGGGAAGTGGGAGAGAAACAGATTCTCCGCTGAGCAGAGAGCCCCACATGGGGCTCAATCCCAAGCCCCTTGGATCATGACCTGAGCCAAAGACAGATGCTTAACTGACTGAGCCACCCAAGCGCCCCTTAAGTTCCATTTTTAAAAAGGACATCCTCTCAAAATGGCTCCAACTCCCAACTATGATAAGCTAGTAAATAAGGGACATTTTATTAAAAAAATTTTTTTTTTTACCCTTACTCTCCTTCATTCCCTATTCCAACCTGTTCCCCAAACCTGGTACATCGTCCTTCAAAATGGCTCTTGAAGTCTTCTTGTTCTTCCCAGGCCTTCTCTTGCCATCCTGCTTTAAGTCTTCCTTCTCTGACATCTGGTTCCTGTCCCTACTTGTCATCCCCTCTTTGCCTCCAGCACTCTCTCTCCCATTTATAGGAACGCGACGCGATCTTCCTATCAGGCAGACTAGGCTAGGCTATGCTGAATAACAGATGACTCCAAAATCTCAAGCTTAATTCAATAAAGGCTGACTTCTTATTTACATTATAGAGTCATCATGGATTTGCTCTGGCTCTGCTCCAAGTTGGTGTCGTTCTGGGACCTACGTGAAGGAATGGGACATTCCCTCTTTGGAACAGTGTTGTTCTCAGTGCAAAGGGAAAAGTGAGCATGGTGAACCACACTACGATCATCAAAACTTTTGCCTAGAAACGGCACAGATCCCTTTTACCTTCCATTGGCAAAAGTGTCACATGCACAAGTCTGATGTTATCTAGGTAGGGATGTGCAAGCCTTTCACACGGGAAGGAAACGAATGATTGTGACTACAGTCGGCCGCAGGACTCGTTCCTGAATTTCAGCTTTCCCCTTCCCCCCCATGACTCAAATGCCGTATGTTGAAACCCCAGCCATCTCACTGTCCTGCGTACTCTCTCTGGCTCAGAGTGATTTCTCTTTTCCATGACCTTTAGTTGACTTTGTAATCCGTAGCCCCTATGCTGACTTTTAGGTGTCTACCTGCCACCTTAAGGTGGTCTTATGATCTCCTGGCCACAGCTCACTGCATCTTCAGGGATAGCAAGGGACCCCAGGATAGCCAAAATACAGGGTCAGAGAGGCCTAGGGGCGGGGCCAATCACATATAGAAAGAACTACCAAGCAACTATCAAATACAGAAGGAATATGCTACCTGGGGGGGTCCTTAAGGCTGAAAGGAGGCCTAGAGGTAGAGTCAGAGCAGGTGGAAGCTCTGGTTGAGTAAGCTGAGGCTGGGAAAGAAGAGAAGCTACAGGAACAGCGGAGGAGGCCTTAGAGACCAGGGACCCCACGAGAGGGGGTGGGGCCTTCCCCGAGAGTGGCAGGGGGCTTGCCTGTCCTTGAGTCTTCTTACTTCCCATGCCCAGCACATGGGGTCTTACAATAAATCCTTCTTTTCTTGAAACAATTTGAGGACCTCTGTTTTTATTAACAGCAAATCCTAATTAAAACCACCTTTAGTCCAGAGAAATCTCAATTGTCAACTTGTTTCACTTGGGTTTAGTTTGACCCGCCCATTTAGACTCTGGGCCCCCAAAGCGAGGCGCACATGTGTGTTCTCCAGGAGCCTGCCTTCGTGCAGCCTAGGCTCCCGTACACGTTCTACGAACGGCTGGCGATCCATGCCCACATAATTATCATCATCATCTTCGTCATAGCCAACTCTAGAAAATCAACCCAAAGCATGACTGCTGAACAAATGAGAAAAGAAATACACATTTCCTTGCCCAGGAAACCGTCTCTACACCCCCTGAACACACATTTCTGGAACCTTCATAGCTGATGTGCTGTGGACAGTGGGCACAGAGTGGACCTTTCAGAACCACTGCAGCCTGTCTCCAAGCCTCTCATTCAGCGCCATCGCCCTGGGTAAACTGCTGGGTCTTAGACTGAGCCTCTTAAAAATGGGGTTAACTTCCAGTTAGGGTGAGAGGAAAATAGGAAAAGTGAAGAACTCTCGGCTGAACAAGAGAGGACACGGACGTTTAATAGCAGCAAGTCCTCACCCTGCTTAACAAAATGCCATGTGTGCTCAGATCAGCCTGATGAGATACATATGAGTGCATGTGGGGAGCCAGCTGCTGGCCCCGCGGGCCACAGGGTCCACTTCCGCAGAGCCTTCGGATAGCTTCTCTCTCTTTCCCCATCCCCTCTGCCTTCCAAGCTCCCGAGTGGAAGGCAAAGTTGGGGGGACAGGAGGAGAGCCCACATATAGCTTTCTCATGGGTGTGTTTGTGCACACACAAGAATTGTTCAACACAGAAAGCTTTTCGTTCACATCTGACAAGATGGTGCACCACTTTTGCCCCCATCTAGACATTGATTTCCTGCTTTTTTTTTTTTAAGATTTTATTTATTTGTTTGGGAGAGAGAGAGCAAGCATCCAAGCAGACAGAGAGGGAAAAGCAGACTCCGCCCCTGAGCAGGGAGCCCAATGGGGGGTTCAATCCCAGGACCCTGAGATCATGACCGGAGCTGAAGGCAGACGCTTAACTGACTGAGCCATCCGAGACCAGGGGCTGGTCCCAAACTCCTGTGTTGGTTGGTGTTGAAGGGGCCATGTGTTCGTCTTCCTGGGCTGTCTTAACGAAGTACCACAGACAAGGTGGCTTCAACAACAGAAATGTGTTGTCTCCTGGTTCTGGAAGCTCAGAGTCATTTAAAGGGTTGTCGGCGAGGAGGGTTCCCGCTGAGGGCCTCGAGGGGTAAACTCTCCCTCGTCCCTCCCCCAGCTTCTGGAGCTTTGCTGGTGATCTTTGGCATCGTGGACTTGTAGAAATATCACCCGGTCTCTGCCTTCGCCTTCACTTGGTGTTCTCCCTGTGTGCCTGTCTTCAAATTTCCCCTTTTAGAACTTACCTTAATGACTTCATTTTTACTCAATTCCCTCTGTATAGACCTTATCTCCAAATAAGGCCATAATCTGAGAGACTGGGGTAGGACTTCAAGGAGTGTGTGTGTGTGTGTGTGTGTGTGTGTGTGTGTGAGATGGGTTCACCACTGAACTCACGGCAAGTCTCCTCTCATCTGACCCAGCATGTGAGGTCTGCACTCATCCCACCGGCCTTGAGTTTTATAACCAGATACAATGACCTTCTCCCTCTGAATCTTGACCTCTTGGACTCAGTTAGCCAGAGGATGGGGAAACAGCCTGATGAAAGCCTGCCCTGCTTGGAAAAGCTCAGGGCAGGGAGGTTCCACTGAAGTGTCTCTAATCATTTTTGTGGTTTTTCCAGACTGTTGTATGTTCTCAGCTTTGCCCACTTATCCTAACTCTTTAAACCTCTTTGGGAAGGACTGGAGGAAGCCTGGAAGGCTGGCTACCTCCCTGAGTTCTGTGTGACTTTCTGCAGCAGACCTCCTGTTAGGCAGCCACTGAGGGAAGGTACCTGGAGCTCAAGGACCTTTGGGTTGTGAGCTTGTCGTTCATAGAGCTGGAAACACCAAGATCAGGCCTGGGTCTGGTGTGGGAGTTAGGAAAGAGAAGGGTATAGGGACGAAGGGAGGACAAGGGGACCAGGGAGGGGATGAAGGGGATCAGGAAAAGAGATCTATTATTATTACAGGCTTTTCTATAAACTAGGTAATGTGTGGGCTGTACAGATAAATGTTCTCTTCCTTAGGCTGAATTGGGATTATATTTGGCTTTGTAGAATAGAAAATCTGAAAATAAAAGAGGCTTTATAAAGATTGACCTTTATTTCTCCCTTACATCAAAAAAGCCTGGGGATAGGCAATCCAGGGCTGGTATGGCTGTCTTACGGTCTTCAGAGAACAAGGCTCCACTTAATATACTGTTCCTCCAACCTTAGCATGTCTCCTCGTGGTCCCTGATGGCTGCTCAGTTGCCAGCCATCACATCCAGACACCAGGTAGCAGAAATAAAGGCTTCTCAGAGACCCCATACATTACTTCTATCTACATCTCATTGGCCAGGTGGCCTTTTCTCTGGGTAGTTATGTACCTAGCAAAACCTGGGGATTGGTATTAGGAAGGGAAGAAAGAACCTTGAGGGGCAAACAGTGGTCTCCACCATCACAGTATATATGAAGGGTATAGTTACTATCTAAATTCCCAAGTTCAACCTTGAAAAGAAAATGTTTCTGAAGCATAAATTCTTTGTCCTGGAGGATCTCCTATCCCACTGGATGTGAATCATCCTTAGGCCTGAAACTCAGGCCTGATTCAGCCTCGGTTCCCCTGGGAACCTTCTGGGTCCCTGAGCCTGAATAGCCTCCCCTGGCTTACACTCTTGTACCTCGTGCTTCTCCTTCAAAGCACTCGGCACCCACATCATTATTGAATTATCTCAAGTTATTTGTGTAAGGATTGCTTTCCCTGTAAACTAGATGGTAAGCCTCAGGAGGGCGAGGACTCTGCCTTGCTCACCGTTATGTTCATAGTTGATTCGAGAGAGGAAAAACTCACCTCTACCCTTTTAGGTTCTGTTGCTGGACCTAAGAATTAAACTGACATAAGAAGACAGATTAACAGGAGAAAAGCATACGCATTTTATTTCATATTTTAAAAAAAAAATTTTTTTTTTAAAGATTTTATTTATTTGACAGAGAGAAACACAATGAGAGAGGGAACACAAGCAGAGGAATGGTAGTGGGAGAAGCAGGCCTCCTGCAGAGCAGAGAGCCCGATGCAGGGCTCGATCCCAGGACCCTGGGATCTGACCTGGGCCTAAGGCAGACGCTTAATGACTGAGCCACCCAGGCGCCCCTTATTTCATATTTTTACATGTACGCAGGAGTTTTCAGAAGGAAAATGAGGGCCTGAAAAGCTGTTAGGCCCAAATTCACTGTGAGGAGAAGATAAAGGGGGTTTGGATGAGGGGCAGTAAACTGTGGGCTAATGACTAGGAAATGTACGGGGGAAACCAGTAAAAGATAAGTGTTATCTTGGTAGGTTTGTTTGTATAGGACCTTTTGGCATCTTCTTCCACTCTCTGGTGAGAGACAGGTGGAGGGCACCTTTCTCCAGGGAAATTTTATCATCAGCTTTTAGGTAAAAAAGCAAACCCTTCCCGGATCTGTTGTTTCTCAAGTGACTTCAGTGCAAAACAATCCCGAAAAGTGGCATATTTGGGGGTGGCATGTTCCGAACCCCTTCACAGACCTTCAATAAATACTCATTAGTTGACTGACTTTGAATGATGGAATCCTCAAGAAGCCCCAGATTCAACCCCATTTTCAATGAGCCTTTTCTTGAACTGACTCACCCTGGCTGAGACCGGGCCAACCCAGATTCTCTTGTGCTGTGCACCTGCCAGGATCTGGGCACCCGAGTGCCCATACCATAGTCTGGGAGGGATGTGGGTTGGGGGTGTCTGACCAGCCTCTTTGAGGAGGATCCTGTGATAAGCCCCACTTTACAAAACCAGCTCCGGCCAGAAGCACGCCCAGGAGGGCAGGGGAACAGAGACTAGAGCAGTGTGGGAGCATTTTTAGATCAGAAAACACAACTGGCTGCCCCATGTTTGGGGAAGAGAAGTAGGTCACCATCCTATACTCCGTCCAATGGCATCCCCAGGCCCTTAAGGGGAAGGAAGGGTTGTGTGACCTCTGGCATCACAGGCTGTAGGGAGATTTGGTCATACTCAGCTTTATGAGAACCCCCTGCCTCACCTCCTGGTCATTCTCAAGACTCCCTAAAAGTGCAGCGGAGATCAGTCCAGGCTTTTAGGTCCTGGAAACAGAATCCTCCTGAAGCCAGCTTTTAAAGAAAGAGTTCATTTCAGCACCACCCAAACCGAAAGGCAGAGCCCAGAATCCAGAATGGCTCCCAAACCCTCCATTTTAAACTTGTCCAATTAAAGAAGGAGCATCTGTGTTCTGGCTGAGGATCATGGGGTTTTAAAGGAGAGTGCCTGTCTGTGGGAGCCCTGGCAGGGAGCCCCGAGAGGCCTCTGGTGGGGCCGATGGGAAGCTCTGCCGACAGGGCTCCCGCCAATTCTGCAGCCCAGGGAGAGACGAGACCGAGACTGAGAAATGAAGACTCATCTCCAGTTTGGCAAACAAAACATCACTCCTAGCATCCAGTCCTCGCACATGAGGCAGCCCCGCGAGATGGGTCATAACAATCACATCATACTTAAACCACTTCTCCTTCTGAGAAGCTGAAAGTCATATTCTCCCTTGGTGTGATTCAGGGGTTTTTCTGTGGCAGGACTGATGATGGGGTGCGGGAGTCGTCCCCTCCTGGTTTGCAAGAGCCAGTTATTAAATGATCAAAAATGTCATGAGCCTGCGGTTAAACCATTGGTGACTTGAAATCTGCCATGGTGGGAGTGTTTACACTGTGGAAATTGGCAGAGGCTACAAATGAGGATTTCTTTTTTCTTTTTCTTTTCTTTCTTTTTTTTTTTTTCAGAGAGCTGCTTTAGCAGCCCACGTTGCATTAGCCATGAAGCGGAGGCACCCTAAAGGGCTGGAGGAGACAGCGGGAGAGGGCCATGGAGTGAGCAGGGCTGAGAACGGTCACATCTTTGTGATGTCACTGGTCTCCTTGTGACGTCACGGCCATACATTTCTCTGGGGTCAGGGTTTTCTCCATGGAAACACCAAGGAGTCTGCTCCTGCTTCATCGGGGAACAGGAAGAAGTTTACTTCCACTCACCCCTCTGCTGAAGGGCTCCAAGAACACAACTTCCAAGAGCAGCAGGCCCAATTTCTTGCAGAAAGAGGAGACAAGGAAGAGCTGAGGAGTTGCCTTTATTGGTGACAAGTCAACAGAAAATCATATATGGGCAGCCTGATGGTCAAAGGTGGGCTTCCTTCACATCCTCTGATAAAATCGGCGAGCCAACTGTCAGGACAAAAGCCACAGGTGACACTTCTTGTGTGAGCAGATCCCTCTGCTTCAGGTTTTATTTTCGGAAGTCACAAAAGATTGAAAAGGAAACCAATGGTGTTCAGATAATAAATGAGAACAGGATTGGTATAGAGAAAGGTTCTTAAATTTGACTGCACTGGCCAGCCTGGGAAAGGGGGTGCTTGTAGAAATAGATTTCCAGAATTTTCTCTGAGAAATTTAGACTCTGGAGGTGTAGAAAGAAAACCAAAAATCAGCCTTTTTTTTTTTTTTTAGGATTTATTTATTTGTTTTAGAGAGAGTGTGAGAGTGAGCATGTGCAAGCCAGGGGAGGGGCAGAGGGAGAGAACCTCGAGAGGGCTCCCCACAGAGCATGGACCCTGCTACAGGGCTCAATCCCAGGACCTTGAGATCATGACCTGAGCTGAAATCAAGAGTCAGACACTTAACCGACTGAGCCACACAGGCACTCCCTAAAATCAGCCTTTTTAAGAGCTCCAGTCCCATCCTTGGGTGGGACTCTTCTCAGTGCCCAGGCCCTGCTCTGCCTCAGGTCTCGCAGATTCACACACTGACATATGTGGGCCCAACACGATGATGGGAATTATGGGGATAACGTAAAAACACAAAAGAGGCTTCTCTTTTCACCCCTGCGAGTGGGGGGAATGGGGTGGGGCCTGGGAAAAGTAGTTCTGAGGCTCTGAGAGGGACATCTGGGCTGCTGTGGAGGACCAGCGACCGCTAAGAGAAGCAAGAACCTTTAAGAGTTTAGTCATCCTGATTTCATTGGGGAGGGATTATTTCAGTGGAACACGGAGTACTAAGGGCAAAGCACCAGATGATTTGGTCAAAGTGAGGGTGCCAGGCCTCAGCCTCTAAGCCCTGCTCCTTGCTGCTCTCTAGCCCTGCAAGAGGCAGAAAGGGGAGCGTGGGAAACTCTGGGTGGTGCCCTTCGTCTATGGGGAGGTCAGCCCTCCAAACTTCTCTCTACCCACACTGGCCACCCCACCTGCAGCGCAAAGCCCCGGGCCCTGCCCAGTGCAGCAGAGCCTCCCCATCCAGCCGCCTCCCCACCAGGTAGCTGGGAAAGATGGTGAACTTCTGTATTTCCGCATAGGCGCAAGGCCACCCTTCCCCCATGGGCTCAGGGAACCTTCTGGGAACTAGTAAAAGCTGCCAGAAGTTGGGTTTTCTTGCTGGAAGCACCTCTTGAGACTTTACATTTACAAAGCCTGGCAAAACTTAGTCCAAGAACCCAAATTCACTGGCAAAGATGAGGTGAAAAGGGGCCATGGCGTCCCACAGATGGGCTCACTCTGGAGAGAAGCTACTGATCCACAGGGGTCCCCCTTCTGCCCGTCCCCCCCCAAGACATACATCCCACTCCCAATTCAAAGGGCCCAGCCCGGCCAGAGGACATCACAGGAACAAGAGAAAGAAAGAAAAGATGCCAATCTTCACCTCTGCCTATTGTACACCACATCATCTGAGGAGAATTCTCCTGTAGCCCTTCTGTGACTGGGCTCTTTAGGTTTCTGTGTAAGCCACTTCCTGTTTCCATTTCTAGGTCACAAACCAAGCTTACAGATTCACTCAGCCAGGAGGCCCAGCTATGATCACCCCTCAGAGACCACGGCTGTCTCTCAGGGAGGGATCAGGAGGATACGACTTGGAAGGACAAGATATCAGTTCATTCTTAGGAAAACAGGAATTTTCCAAGGCTTTCTGGAACACTTCCTGCTTAGGACCAGAAGGCTGACATGCCTGAAAAATCTGTGACTTGCTTGGTCTGCGTTTCTCTGCTCTGCTGATGCCCAGCTCCTCAGCTCCTTGGACAGACCGAACAAGGGCACTTTGGGAAGACTTTCTGCAAAGACCTCACTGGGAACCTTGCTTTTCCAAGGGCCAGGCCTGCTAGACAATCATCCGGCAACAGCTGGCAGTCCCTGAACACTACCAGCTAGAAACTAAATTTCAAAACAAGGAAGAAACCACAGCTCAGACATGAGTGGATGTTCAGTAACCCTCACATGAAGATCTTCAAGAATAGGTTTTGCACAATTCTGTTGTCTTCCCTTTATGATCGTTAAGCAGTTTACTCATCCTGATTTCATCAGGAAGGATTATTTTGTTGGAACATTCAGTGTGAAGGACAAGGCCCTAGATGGTTTGGTCAAGGTCAAGGTGCCAAGTCAGTATGGGCTGCTATTTTGGCTTCTTGATTCCATTCTCTGAACTTTTTTTCTGTGAAAATGTATTGTAAGCTGGAACCCACCTGATCTGGCCCAGAAAATGATGAGCGCTGGTCTTTTCCCCATGGCTCTCGATGAGTCATGTATTCAGGGATGTGTGGGGCCAGGGGCTTGGGGCAGGGGCCCTGGAAATGATGTAGACTCCCGCACATTACATCTTCCTCCACAGCAGGGAAGGAAAGGGGAGAGGGAAGAACAGGCCCGGGAAGGCCCAGAAACTCGAGCCAGCCTAGGAGATAGGGATGAGGGCAGCTCTCGAAAGCAGTCAGGAATGCAGGGTCCTGGCTTTCCAGAGAGTGTCGTCCTGAGCTCAGGGAGACATGTCCCAAGAGAGAAACAGATATTCTGAATCTAGTTGTGCAGAGAAACCACAATGTCATATGCAGATCTACAGAAAACAGAACACGAAAAACGTCTTCCTTTTAATTACTGAGGGTGTAGAGAAATAGGAATTCTCATACTCTGTAGCTGGAATATCAACTGGAAAAATTTGGAATATCAACTGGAAAAACAACTTAGGAATGTATGTTTGAGGTGGAGACAATGCTTTGCATTCACCAAATCCTGGGTTTGCTTCCTGGACACACAGGAAAACTGCATTTCCCGCCCACGGTTGCAGTTAGGAGTGGTCACGTGACTGAGTTCCGGACAATTGGAAACTGGGCAGAGGTGATGTGAGCCAATTTTAAGCCTGGCCCTAAAACCACCCATGTAACTCCCCATTCTTTCTTCCCCTCCCTCCCCACCAGTCGCCCCTTTTCCTTCCCTCCCTCCAACCTACCCTCCCCCCCATTTTCTCCTCTCCTTTTGCCTATCAGCTATCATCAGAGGATCCACTGAAGAACTCCAAGACTCTGGCAAATGGAAAGCCATCATAGGAACAAATCCTAGGTCTAGCTCACTATGTAGAGCGCCTTTCACCCGACAACCAGATGACCTACATTGAACTGTAATATTAGAGACAAATAAATGTTAACTATGTTAAGTCAATGAGCTTTGGGGGTATCTGTTACAACATTTAGCCTATCCTAACTGATGTAATATCAAAATCTTTAAAAATGTCCAAAAGCTTTTACCTAGCAATTACATTCTTTGGAAAATAGCCAAAGGAAATAATTAGGGGCACCTGGGCCCTCAGTGGATTAAGCATCTGCCTTTGGCTTAGGTCATGATCCCCGTGTCCTGGGATCCAGCCCCAGTCCAGGTCCCTTCCAGGTCCCTACTCAGTGGAGAGCCTGCTTCTCCCTCTGCCCATACCCCCCTCCAAATAAATAAATATATAAAATCTTAAAAAAAAAAGCAAAGGAAATAAAGAATAGTCACTGTAGTATTGATTATAATGGAAACATTAACTTCCAATAATGAGATTCATTAAATCTAATGAAGTTTAATAAAGTCTAAAAACTTTAGACTCTTTATATCATTGAAATGTATTTACTGAAATGAAAAACTTTCATGATATGTACATGAGAAAGAGCACATAACAAAAACATGGCAGGCATGCACCTATAACCATTTATGCATGAATATATGTATAGAGAAAGTCTGGAAATATACCACAATAACAGTGATTATTTCTGGTGATAAGATTGCAGACAGTTTTAAAATATTGCCTCTTTTTTGCCATTTTATGCTCTTTCTCCAATGAGCATATTGGAGTTTTAAAAAACTCTTGAGTTTAAATATCTTGAGTTTTAAAAAAGTTTTTTTTTGTTTGTTTGTTTATTTTTAAGTAGCCTGCTGGAAATGGGTAGATCTCCTTCAACCTTGAAGGCTGGCTGACCTTGCTCTGAGTATAATAGTACTGAGTGCAAGGAGAGTCCAAGTTCCTTGGATGCTCGACTGGTCAGGGACTGAAGCCCCACCATTCATGAAGTTAAATATCCATTTCATCTCCATCAGTAGGAGCAGCTCTCAGGCCCTTTGCACAGCCCTAAGTTCTGTCCCACTCACAAAATGCCCTGGCTTTAAGGAAGGAAACACCAAGGTTTTCCAAAATTTCCTCACAAAGAGTGGATGGGCCTCCGAACTATCTTCTTTTTGGGTCTCAGTTGGAATGATTCAGGAAAACTGCGGCCACAGATCTCCCTCCCCCGAGATGGGTTGGCTGATGCAGACCGTGCCCATGCTGTGGGGAGCAGGGCAGGAAATTACACTCTAACTATAGGTCTTCAGTCAGAAACCCAGCAGCCTCACCACAAAATAAATTCAAGAGCCCTGAAGTCTTGGTGCCCTGACCTACAAGATCAAAGAGTCTCATGCAATCTCTCCCAGTGAACTTTGAACAAACAGCAATGTGGCAGGTTTTTGTTTGGACCTTCCAACCACATGATCATGCCAGAATTAACTTGTAACTCCAACTTTTTTCTTCCGCCAAATTATTCCCTGCCCTTGTCAGCAGACCCGCACACGGAGAGAACTAGCCACCAAGGTTTCCTGTTGAGGAAGATTCTTTGTGTTCTGTGAGGGGACCATATATTAACACAACCCATGCGTAAGTTCTGTGTGTAGTAAAGCCAGGCTATTTTAGTTGAACTGCATGGCTCTTTGGCAAACCAGATGTCCCCAACAGGCAGACATGTGAGGAAGGGAAGACTTCTTTCTGACATGAAAACTTGATGCCCTGCGTAGGGAGAGGGGCTTTCCCAGGAGCACACAAGGAGCCAAGCCTGAGGACTTGAGAACACCTACAAGGAAACCTTAGCATTTCTTTTCCATTCCTCTGCATGACTCAGATTCTATCTGCTCTTTGAGGCCCAGCCGAAGAGGGCTCACAAAGTCCTCTGTGGGCAACTTAGCCCACACTGATGCCTTTCCTCTCTCAACTCCCTTTCTGGTGAAAAGGCTCTCTTGAGCATTATAGCCTGAGTGCGGCGGGTTCTGAGAGACCGGCTTCTGGCCCAGTGCAGTCCACGTCACATCAGTGCCCAGTTTAGGACTGCTCCGGGTTCCCGCTCACTTCACAGGTCTCAGCCCCTCGAAGATTCTTCTCCCCAGGGGTTGGGAACCTGACAGACAGAAGCAGCTAAGCCCATAGATGCATTGGAGCTGGAGTGCTGTGTGATCTTAAGCAAGTCACTAGCTTTCTCTGAATTTTAATTTCCTCTGCGCCCGATTCTTTGGAAAACGCTTTAAGAGCTGTGAGAGTTAATCCATGGAAGGCACTTCACACACAAAAACATAGTGTTTCTGTCTTTAAATGTGGCCTCCAAATTCTTGGACACACCTCCTGACCAGAGGTGAGGCCCTAAGTCACCTCACCTTGAATCTGGTCTCTGAAACTGCCTGACCAATAGAATATGGGTAAGAGAGGCCACACCAATTTCGGGCCCCACCTTTCAGAAGCTGGCAGCCTCCGTGTCCCGCCTCCCTCTTGGAACCCAGATACCATACCAGGAGGAGTCTGGCCACACAGAGAGGCATGTTCTGGCAGGAAGCCCCAGCTGAGGGATAAGCCAACAGCCAGCATAAAAGTGAAGAAGATTTTAAGATGACTCCAGCGGCAGCCACCATCTGACTGTAACCATGGGAATCGGAGGGCGGAAGCGTTGAGCAGGAACCGCCTGGCTAATCCCAGTCACCTCCAGAAGCGGGAGCCAAAATAAAATGATTGTGGTGGCTTTAAGTCACTAAGTTTTCCGGTGATCTGATACTCAGCCACGGGTCTCAGGTGCCTTTACTTGTTGCTTTAAGGAAGACTCGTGCGGGTCCCAGGGATCCTGGCCCTCACCGGCCGTCCTCCTGGGAAGCAGGACACCTGTCATGCTGCTGCTTCTACCCCAGCCTCGGTCAGTCTGGCATGCCCTCCCCCGCCGACATGCTCGCAGGTGTCTGAGGCCAACTGTGGACCAACTCAAGCTTTCTCCCCAGAGGAAAGATCTCAGCTCCCATATAAACAGTGCGTTCGAAGAACTGCTCTGGAGAAAGGGTCTTGCCCAACTCTGTGACAAAACAGCCTCTTAAAATCATGAGCTGCCCGGGGCACGTAGGTGGCTCAGTGGTTTAAAGCCTCTGCCTTCCGCTCAGGTCATGATCTCAGGGTTGTGGGATCGAGCCCCACATCAGGCTCTCTCCTCAGTGGGGAGCCTGCTTCTCCCTCTCTCTCTGTCTGCCTCTCTGCCTACTTGTGATCTCTCTGTCAGATAAATACATAAAATCTTAAAAAAAAAAAAATCATGAGCTGTCTTGTTCTGGTCACTATATTTTCCATGGATGTTAAGTCTCATTTTTCCAAAAAGAACATAAGTTTCTTAAGGGCAGGGGCGCTGTTTACATTTTATTTCTGGAGCGAATTGTAATTTTTGAGAAAACCGTGATCACCGCTAATTGGAACCAGTTGAGTCTGTGAAAAGCCCAAGTCCGTGATGATACTCAAAAGGAACAAATGGCCAAAAGTGGGCTAGAGAAAAGTCACACCACCAATAGGAGCTGATTGGTGCCCAAACTCAATAAAATGAAAAAAAAAAACATATGGGAATAAATTATTCTTTTGTTAAAACAGGGTGAAAATAGTTCATATAAATGAAAAGTCCAGGGGGGGGAGGGTTTCAATTGTTTCAGATTGTTTCGATGTTGTCTCCTTATTGGGTCATTCAAGTAGTGACTGCAGTCTGCCCAAGATGTGAGAACTATTTTACCTGCTGAGGAGATAATTGCAAAAATCTTTACACTTAGGTCTGGGGCTGGAGTGCATGAATGTGTCATGCGTGCCACATGATGGCTCACCCACCAGCCACTATCTGGAAGGACGGGACATGATGGCTCATGCTCCGGGGAACCGTCCCCATACCTTCCCTTATCAACTGCCAACCAAGAGGCTTGGCGTGCTCTGGCCCTATTCGCTTCCATTGGTCAATCACATGCCTCCCCCGTGGGGACAACACGGCACTGTTCTCACCTCCAGGCTGGGCGGTGGCAAGTACTCTGTGCCCCAGTGGTTTTCGGTGCTTATTTGTATTCCAGTCATTACTCTGCTGCGTGGCTGTGTGTGTGTAGCTTGACTACGAGCTACCTGATGGTCCCAGCAGTCATGTTTTTCTCTTCGTCTTCCCTAGAAGTAGGCGGGACCATCCCCCAATACTTAATAAAGTTTTTTTTGTTTTTTTTTTAAGATTTATTAATTTCAGTAGGGGAGGGAGGGACAGAGGGAGAACAAGAGGAGGAGCGAGAATCCCAAGCAGATTCCCTGCTGAGCAGGGAGCCCAATGTGGGGCTCGATCCCACGACCCTGAGATCATGAGCTGAGCCAAATCAAGAGTCAGACCCTGATCTGACGGAGCCACCCAGGAGCCCCTAATAAAGTTTTAAATAAATAAGCAAATGGACAAAGTTTTTCAACCAGCACAGACTACCTTTTTTCCAAATATGCCCTGTGTTTCCTTGTCTCTGAGAGAACTGTGTTTTCCGTGTTTCACGAAGTTTTCCCAGTACGCACAACAGTGTGGCAGCAAGACCAGCTGCAAAATTAGTCAGGTCCAGTGAAAGATGAAAATGCCTTGTCACAGTCTCTATGGAGACCCTACTTCAGAAATCATTAAGGATTTCAAGCAGGTGACAGCAGAGCATGAAACCAAGCACAGGGTCCTTCTAAGTCCCGGGCCCCCCATGGCTGCAGAGGTCACATATCCCTAGATGTGAGGGAACCACCTTTCCCTTTCCGTGTGGCTTGGATGGGACAGATGCCACCACTGCCACCCCAGGGGCGAGTGATCCTGGTCCGGCCAATCAGAGCATCATATCACCCTGGTCGCAATTGGCTCAGGGATGGGCATGTGACGCAAGGACAACCAATAAGAACCATACCTCAGTATTTTGCTGCAGGAAAAAAGGCACCTTTTGCTGGTGCTTTTAAGTCAGCAGGAAGTAAGCCTAGAGCCCGTGGGAGTTACCCACTGGGGAAATTCTGCCTGAGACGAAGCTGATACTGAAAATCAGAGCTGAGGAGCTGGAGCAGGTAGGGGAGAAATTCTCGCCAGCATCCTTTAAGTAGCTGATTGAGCCCACTCTCTGGATTTCTCATATTTTAAAAAATCTGTACAAACCAATACACTTCCTTGGTTTAAGCTCCCTGGCCTTGCATTACAGTCACTTATAATCAAAACAGACCTAAAGGGTTGGAGCTTAATAAATACCTTTCAGTTTGAATAGACCAGCGGGGCTTGAAGGAATCCATTGTTTCTCTCTATCACTTGTCCTTCACATGTTTCCATTTGACTTGAGAATCAGGACAAGAAACAGAATATTCCAGAGAGACTGAAACTGTGTTATTAAAATGAGAATTTAGTAGTCTGTTAAGGACTTACCACTTAGTCGTGTCCAAGACTTCTTTGCTTTGAAAACAAAGTTTTTACATTAACATGTTTTACTTTTTAATATGAAAGGATGTCGTTTATTATTTAAATAACTTGAAAAGGGGCGCCTGGGTGGCTCAGCCGGTTAAGTGTCTGCCTTTGGTTAAGCATCTGCCTTTGGCTCAGGTCGTGATGCCATGGTCCTGGGATCGAGCCCTGCCTGGGGCTCCTTACTCAGTGGGGAGTCTGCTTTTCCCTCTGCCTCTCCCTTTGGTGTATGCTCTCTCCCACTCTCTCTCTCTCAAACAAATAAATAAAATCTTATAAATAAATAAATGAATGAATGAATGAATGAATGATTTGAAAAGATGTAATTCAAGCCAGTTTACCTTTCCACAGCCTGGTAGGGCACCAGTCCCATATAGTTCATGCTGACTTGCCCTGCCAACCTTTCATCTAAAGCCAAGGGCTGTGGAGCACATAAGCCCAGGCATGCCCTGCTCTCCCTCAGCCCAGGACTCAAGCTGCCTCTTCCTCCCCACTCTGCTCATAAGAGCTGGGCCAGGCCAGCAGGCCTACTGGGTACCTACCGGCTTCGGCTTAACCATGCCCCACCTGCATCCTTTCACATTTCTTTTGGAATCCTGAGCAAAGGTCTCAGATTGCTGGCCCTCCTGCCAGGAGTAAATGGGATCTATCCTTTGGATATGTTGGCAGGAAAATGAAATTTTTATATCTCCAGGCTGGTCAAAATCTCAAGGCCAGTCACCTTCCCTCATGATCTCATCCAAGTCATCCCTTGCTTCTGCCCACAGTGAGAGCCTCCTTGGTGCTCAGCTGGATTCAGAGAGAACCCAGCATTGTTCTCTGATGCCCCTAAACTTGTCTCCTCCTTTGGATCATCTTCCCTCCTCTGTTCCACCAAAACCGTCCCTCCATCCTGTCCCGCATACTCCTCACTGAATCTTTTTTCCCTTGGTTGAAACTAGCTTTTTCCAAGGACCTCATCTTCCCCCACAGGGCCCTCATAATTCTCAGGTGGAAACTTCCAGTGCCTTTTCCCACTGCTGGTCCTGTTGTCATCCTGGAAAAGTCGAATTTTCTTATGGGCATCTCAGCCAATATCCTACCTCAAGTCTGTTTACTTCCTCAATTTCAGAGATATTAATCCTCCGTCCACTTCAGCCACATCCATGTCCCACGTATCCTCAAAACTCAGAACTGAAATGTTAAACTCCAACATCTCTAAACTTATTAAAACAAACAAACACCCTCCAGTATCCTGCTTTCTAATTTCCATCCCTTGGTTACTCGCATTCACAATGTCGAACATTACCATCATAACTTTTTTTTTTTTAAAGATTTTATTTATTTGACAGAGAGAAACACGGCGAGAGAGGGAACACAAGCAGAGGGAATGGTAGCGGGACAAGCAGGCTTCCTGCTGAGCAGGGAGCCGGATGCGGGGCTCGATCCCAGGACCCTGGGATCATGACCTGAGCTGAAGGCAGACGCTTAACGACTGAGCCACCCAGGCGCCCCACCATCATAGCTTTATTGAGACTTCTGGTCAGTGGTCAACTCCATTATTCCTGAATTCTCGCATCCAACATGTATCTACTGGGTCTACAGGTACCGCCAGGCAAAGCTTAGAAGTATCCTTCTAGAGGGAGGGTATTTCACTTACCCCATGCTGCATAACAAGACTTAGCAACTTCAAACAATAAGATTTATTGTGTCTCATAATTCTCTGGCCAGGAGTTGGGTCAGGGTTTGGTTAGACAACTTCTGCTGCTCTGGGTGTCAGCGGGGCTCACTCATTCATGTGCATTCAGGTTTCACAACCTGTGTGTACCTTCAGCGCTCTGCCACACGGAAGCTTGGGCTTCCTCAAGGCATGGCGGTGGCCGGGTAGTCAAACTCAGTACATGGCAAGCTGGCTTCCAAGAGTAAAAGTGGAACTAGACAAGCCTCTTAAAAGTTAGGTCCAGAACTGAGACTCCATCCTTCCTGCCACATTCCGTCAGTCAAAGCAAGTCGTAAGAAGTCAAAAGCCAGATTCAATAGACGGAGAATTAGACCCCACCTCTTGATGGGCAGAGTAGCATGTGCATACAGTGAGAGAAGGAATTGGTAGCTGCCATTTTTGTGGACTACTGAGGAAGAAGACAGTAGATATCTAAGCAAATAAACAGGAAAACCCCACATAGTAATAAGAGCTGCTAAGAGATTTGAAACAGGGTGACTCATTAGAGAACATTTGCATAGCTCCTGCAGATTCAGGGGATTGTCAGGGAAAGTCTCTCTGAGAAAATGGCATTTAAATTAAGGCTTGAAAGGCAAAAATCGCCAGCTGTTTGAGGACCCAGGCAGGAGGAACAGCCAGCACAAAAGAAGGACCATGTGTTAAGAGTGAAGACAAAGGACAGAGAGAGCAAGTGGAAACAAGGTCAGATAAGTGGGAATGGCCAGATCAAGTACACCTGTGTGAGGAGGTTGGCTCATATTCCGAGAGCAGTCAACGGAAAGCCACTGAAGGGATTTAGCAGAGAAGGGACATAATACAAGTTTTATTATTAAAAGGTCACTCTGGCTGTCCTGTGGTGAACAGGCTGTGCAGTACGAATAGGAATCAGCAAGACCGGTGAGGGGCTCTTGTGGGAGCCCAGGGTGGGGGAGATGGTGGCTGGTATGGCAGCTGGCTGTGGGGAGAGGAATGATGTCATGGTATATCACTTTGTATGGGACTCCTTGTCATAGAAGACAGAGAATAAGCTAACTCGGAGTAAGACGAGATGGAGTCACAGTGGCCAATATGAACTCCCGAATTCGTTGTTTCACCAATGTAGGACTTCAGGTGTGCCCCTGTAGATAAGTGGTGTGATGGACAGATGAGTAAAACTTGTCTGGAAACATCTGTGGGAAGATGGAGGAGACCAAGACTGTGCTGATATGCCCAAGACCATTGGGAGTAACCACGGGGCCCAACCAAGCAGACCCTTAAAAGAAGCAGCAGCTCCAAGACCACCCGCACTGTATACATATTGGGAGCTGCTCCAGAGGGAGGCTCTGCCCACACAGGTGACCTGACTGCAGCCCAGGCCAATGCTTGTCACGGGTACCTCAGAGCAGACCGGGGCCTCGCTCTTTGCCTCCTCCCCAGATCCTCTTTGGAGTGGCTTGTTAATCCTTCTACTTTTCTTGTGTGACTAACTTGTGTGATCAAGTTACACAATAAACCAAGGGATTGGTCAATGGCCTATCGGCCTAAGTCATTACTGGAACCTTCTCAATCCCGGAATCTTACCTGGCCTGGCCATGCTCCCCGCTTCCGGGGACTCGCCTAGGGGTTAGGCCTTGCGAGGTGCTGAGGACTGAGCCTGCTCCGTGTTCCCTGCAGTCCCCTTCAGGCCTGCGCGAGCACCGGGAAAAGCCTCCCGCCTGCGTCCCACCACTGCCAGCACAGTTCCTGCCCCTCCTTCAAGGGCGCCCTGGAGTTTTCCAGGGCGTCTTAAATCCCAGCTCTTTGCAACCCGTGCGGCTCTTCTGGAGAGGCTCCGCCCCCTCCCCACTCGGGGTCATTTCCAGTCCCTGCCCGCTGTATGCAGGTTGGCTCTGATTTCAAATCCACTTGTTTATGACAAAAATGAAATTGTTTTTACGAGTCAAGTTGTTTTGATTAAGAGTGAAGTCAGCTGTGACAGGATGTCATCCTGTCATCTGTTGTTGATGCCTCGGCAGCTCAGCTGCGGAGCCCCCCCCTCCCCGCCCCCCACTGGGGGCTTATCAATAAAGGCCTCGGGAAGCCGCCACCGGCCGGGGCGTGTGACTTGAAATACCAAGAGTTTGCGAGGACTGGTTGAGAGTGTTCAGTCTGGGCTTGGAGACTCTTTGCTGATGTAAATGGCTCTCTGAAGACTTTGGGGCAATTAGCTCCTGCGGGTAGGAGCGGTCCTTTTACCCGCAGTGGTAAAAACCGGTGCAGCAACCCCGAAAAGGAGATCCTCTGTGAGCCGCGCCCGCGTTCCCTAGCAACGGGCCCTAGCAACGGGGGACTCTCACTTCTGCGCGGCCCCCGGAGTCCGCTCCGGGTTGGCTCAAGCGCCAACTCAAGGACCTCACTCCGTTCATCTCCCCTTGCTTGGCGCAGCGGTGTGATTAAGCTACCATTGGTTTGGAGTATGTTGGCTTATTAGGAGACATTATCCCCTCTGGTAGTGGCTTGTGAAATTTCTCCCAGCGAACCTGTGTTAAAGAAACTGCTGGCAAAGACAAACTCGGTGTCTGAGCATTAATTTACCTTCCGAAACCAAACACTGTTGCACAACTGCCCTTTGCTCCAGCCATATCTAATTATTCCGTGTTTCCTGACAAGGTCCTAGCTCACGAACCCGTTCCCCAGGCCCAGGCGGTTTCTTCTTCCTAGAATGTTCCTCCTCTGCCTCCATCCACCAACTTCTCTTCCTCCTCCTAAGTCTAACAGGCGTCTCCTCTTCCACAAAGCCTTTCCTGAAACCCCAGTCTTATTTAGATGGGCTCAACTGGACAGCACCTCAAATGTCCAAATGCTTGTCTGTCTCTTCCCTCCGACTGTGGGTTCCTTAAGGACTGAAACCTATAAGTGCTTTGTAAGAGGAGAAAGTGAGAAATTTTAAGATGCTCACCAGTGAGTCACCGATGAATATTTCTCGAGTTCTCCCTCTTCATTCCTATTGCCAGGATCCCGGCCCAAGCGCTCAGCTTCTCTGGCCTGCATAACCACATCCAGCCCCTTCCCCTGGGGGTTGGTGGGGGGCCAGCTCAGGGCGTGGCCTTCCCAGTTCCCAGGGGATCTATCCAAAATGCAAATCTGATCTTGTCTCTCAGGTTTGAAACCCTCAAATTGCCCAGCACAGGTTGTCAAACCGGTTTGTGTCTGAATCACCTTGAGAGCTTAACTGCAGAATCCCTGGCCCTTCTCCAGAACCAAAGAATCCAGGATCTGCTGGGTGGGGCCCCGCAGGATTCTGATAGAGCTGAGCCAGCTCCAACCTGACAAACACAGCGAGCTAAATCCAAGCTCTCATTCACTAACCAGGCCCTTCTCACGTGTCTCCAGTGTCTCCCGTCTTCTTAGGAGAGGTCCTACCCACTTCTCCACCCTCCTCCACCTCACTGCACACACCCTGCCCTCCAGGGTACTTTTCTCCTCTGACCTTTGCTTTAGCTTGCCCACAGGCAGGAATATCCTCTCCGAAATGCTCACTCTTCCTTTGTAACTTTGCAACTCAATGCATCAGCATCTCCTGGGAGCGAGTTTGAAAAAGCAGAATCAGGGGCCCCAGCCCCACATTCCAGAATCAGACCCTAGGGGTTCCTATGCATGTGGGAGAAGAGAAAGCACAGCTTTATATCTCAGCTCAAAGAGCACGTCTTTCAGGAAACCTTCCCAGACTGACATAGACCCATCAAGTATTGGTCCGGACGAACACTGAGCAGCACAACCACCTCACTGTAACATTTCATGAGTTCTGACTCCCAGCATGCAGCCCCGGCTACTGGGCTACCGTAGAAATGGTGCCCCGGCCTCCCCATCCTCGGACAGCGGGGGTCCAGCCCCTCTGCCTCTTTGGACTTGAATTTTTGGTCTATAAAGAACAGATAATAAAACTTGCCTGGGGGCGCCTGGATGGCTCAGTCGTTAAGCGTCTGCCTTTGGCCCAGGTCAGATCCCAGGGGCCTGGGATCAAGCCCCGCATCGGGCTCTCTGCTCTGCAGGAAGCCTGCTTCTCCCGCTACCATTCCCTCTGCTTGTGTTCCCTCCACCATTCCCTCTGCTTGTGTTCCCTCTCTCGCTGTGTTTCTCTCTGTCAAATAAATAAAAAATCTTAAAAAAAAAAAAAAAAAACTTGCCTGGTCTACCTCACTCCTTCCAGAAGGTATTTCTTTCTTTTTTAATTTTTATTAAAATACATCATTAGTTTTGATGTACTGTTCCAAGATCCATTGTTTACGTAGAACACCCAGTGCTCCATGCAATACGTGCCCAACTTAATACCCATCATGGGGCCAACCTATCCCCCCCGCCCCTCTAGAACCCTTAGTTTGTTTCTCCGAGTCCACAGTCTCTCATGGTTCATCTCCCCCTCCGATTTCGCCCAATTCACTTTTCCTTTCCTTCTTCTAATGTCCTCCACGTTACTCCTTGTGTTCCACAAGTAAGTGAAACCATATAATAATTGACTTTCTCTGCTTGACTTATTTCACTCAGCATAATCTCCACCAGTCCCATCCATGTTGATGCAAAAGTTGGGGATTCATCCTTCCTGATGGCTGAGTAATATTCCATTGTGTATCTGGACCACATCTTCTTTATCCATTCATCTGTTGAAGGACATCTCGGCTCTTTCCACAGTTTGGCAATTGTGGACATTGCTGCTATGAACATTGGGGTGCATGTGGCCTGCCAGAAGGTATGGGCCATACCTATGCCTGGGTGTGATGCAGACACACGCGAACACGTGCGAACACACGTGCCTTCGCCCACACGTGCACACACACATTCACACTCTTAGCCACTTGCTCTCTGGGCTGTTCATCAGACCAAATAAAACAGAGCAAAGCCCCCATCTTTCCCCGCCACCACACTGGTGCTCATGAAGGCACTGGCAGGTGCCATCAAGAGCACCCCGCCGCCCAAAAGAAAGGCAAATGTCAGGTTCTTGTTAGGTCACTTTCCGTAGTCGTGGGCCAGTTTCCAACTGGGACACTGAAGCCTGGTTACATTGGCAAATTTGAAATACCTGTTGGTCACAGCTGGAAAAATATTTGTGAACTGCACAGGAGGTTAAACAAGCTTGGAGCCCCAGATCTGGTGTGCAACTCAAAGATCCAGAAACGTGGCCGGACAACCTGCTCCCGTCCCTTCAGTTTGGTTTTATTGTACTGATGATCTCAGCTGGTGGATGAAAACACACAGAAGGGAAAATCCTGGGATTCTTTTTCTAGGAATGTAATACATACAAATAAAAGGTCTCAATGGACAAGAGAGATTGGGAGAGAGGGTGGGCAAAGCCCTGGGTCAGCTGTCTGCCAGCTGCAGCGGAGTCCCAGCCAGAGCTCTGAACAAGGAGGAACTCAATCCCTTGGCATGCACAAGAGTGTCTAGACTGGAGATCGTCCTGGGGCAGGCTGGGCATCTGGTGCATGTGGAATTCTAATGTCCTGGGGGGAGCATCCTGGAGCCGTCAGCATGCACAGAGGGCACTGGCCATCCAGGGATGGGGAGCATCCTGGGGCAGGAGATCGTTCTGGGGCAGGCTGGGCATCTGGTGCATGTGGAATTCTAATGTCCTGGGGGGAGCATCCTGGAGCCGGCAGCATGCACAGAGGGCACTGGCCATCCAGGGAGCCCAACCCAGCAGAACCCCAGGCTTGCTTCAGCAGAAGAGAAAGGGACTATGGGCCCTTGAGCCAGGGCACTCGCATGGGACATCTATGGTATCTTTATTTTAGCTTTTTACCTGCTGAGTAGAGAGCTAGAAGATGCTATAAACTGATACAGGGCCAGAGAACACAGGTTTTACTTTTGAAATGGTTAGAATTTTTAGGCTACGGGCACCTGGGTGGCTCCGTTGGTTAAGTGTCTGACTCTTAATTTTTGGCTCAGGTCAAGATCGTGAGGTCAGGTCGTTGAGATCGAGCCCCCTCACCTCTGCTCAGCACTCAGCGTGGGGTCTGCTTGAGATTCTCCCCCTCTGCCTCTACCTTACCCTCTGTTTGCAGTCTTTCACAAAATGGAGAAATAAAATCTTAAAAAAAAAAAAAAAAGAACTCTTAGGCAGAAGTGAAATTTGAAGCTGATCTATTTCTTTTCTCTTCCCCCGTTCCCCATTTTGTTAGCAACAATGATTTATCTACTATGTGCCATGCCTAGCATCAGGCACCTGACACTACATTATCTTTATCTTAGTTTACACCCTCTTTTCACAAAGTTAGAAATGAGGCCCAGGAGCTCCTGTGAGTTTTAGAACCTAGAACAGAACTTGGAGCTACCAACTTCCAACTCCACATCCCTCACTCCTTGGCTTTTCCCAAAGGGCTCTCTGTAGAGCACCATCAGGAAGGAGTTTCTGCGGTCAAGTGAATTCGGGAAGGTCTGCATCTTGTGTCCTATTCCGTTTCAGGATGCTGGTAGCTGAATGACACAGAATGCCCCGTGGCCTGAACAGTGAAGAAACAAACCCAAGAATTAATGCAACAGCTTCACAGCATCAGGAACTGAGCTCAGCTTCTCTGCGGTGTTCTTGGCTTTTCATGCTTCTAATATGACCGCAGCAGCTCTGAGCTCCTGTGTTCACAGGATAATGTCCAAAGACAGGAAGAGGCAAGTACCCGTATGGTGTTTGTTCTAAAAGTGAAGAAAACTTTCTAGAATTCCCCAGGTCTGCAGTGCCTGACATCCCCTGGTCCGGGCTGCGGCTGGTGACCACACCTACAGCAATTACTGCCAAGGGCAATGGATCAGACTAACAGCCCTGCCTCCCTCCCCGCCCCCGCCCCCCCCTGCAGGGGAGGAGCCCACGAGACATGCAGGTATCATAATCAAACAAAATCCAGGTTATCTGAGCAAAGAAATGGGGCAGGGAATGATGTTGAGGAGGAAATACACAGGGTTTTCTGCCCACTTCCTGAAGACTGACATTGTACAGTAGTATACTGAAGGCTTTCCATAGTAAAGAAACCCATATTACTTCTTTGAACGCATTGCTTCCCAAACTAATTTTTCTTTGGAGTTCTTATTAACTTCCCGCAGGCGCACTGAGAAAAGTGAGATCCCCCAAGCCACTTGCCGGCAGTGACACGACTTGTCCAGACTGTCCCGGGGGCTCTAGAGCACAGCCCGGGAGCCGCACAGGGCTCTGTGCAAACACAGAACAACGAGAACAGCTCAGGAATTTGAAGGAGATTCTTCTTGGCTCAATTAACAGGAAATAAAAGCAGGTTTCTTTTTTCTGCAGACTCCTTTTCTTTTTGGCCATCCAAAATTAATAGGTTGACGTTGCTTTTCTTTGAATTTCTTTCCACTAAACTTGCCACCAGGGAGGGAGAAAATGATGGCTTTTAATCAGGATGAAAGAGGGCGCGATGGTTAGGTCAAACCAGGACTGCATTTCCTCCCGTTCTGCAAGTGCATCCGAATTAGCGAAGCCTGTAAGAATGCTCTCCTGACTCATTGCTTCCTGTGGCCACTTCTCCGAAGCCAGCCACTCACCAGAAGCCTGAGTGGCAAAAGCTCTCAGCACAGCAAACCCCTCCCTTTCCCTTCCCCTCCTTAATCCTCCCGCCTCCCCCCTCCTCCTTCTCCCTCGCTGTTGGACTTTTCTTACTGGTTTACAAAAAGGAAAGCCTGAGGTTTCTTTGACATTGCTGTTTGAATGTCCTCTGCTGTAGTCCTCTGCCCAGAAGGACAGCCAGGCCCCTGATCCCTGGAGGTCTTCGGAACCGACTGAAAAGGGGAAAAGGGATTTGGGCAGGCAGGAAGGTCACACTTGGCATGCAAGGTAACTGAGGTTCTGGTTGATTTCACAGATACAAGCGTTGTTCTTTCTCCTCTTCCTGCCTGGGTCCTCCTGTGGTCTGGCCTTTGTTCCCATTCTTATAGGTGTGTCTTGAGAGGCCAAGCCATGCAGGCAGGCATGGCAGAGAAGGACCCTCAGCCTTCATAAACTGTCCTGCAAGGTGACAGGCTGAGCCCTCTGGGCTAGGATCTGGAGAAGGACTGGGTGGGTCATGTCCACCTTGCTAGGATGAGAGAGCAGCTCAGCTCACTCTGTCTGGCTTATCCAGACACAGGACTATGCAACCCAGTGTCATGTGCAAAACCGAGGTTCCCAGATGCTGGGCTATAGGCAGGTCTGCGATGCACCCTGTCGGGGCTCTTACTCTTCATCCTGTGGGTTTCCCTCTGCTCGGCTGTACCTGTTCTACTCTCTGACTTTAACATCTGCCTGGTTGAACCTTCCTACTCCCTGGGCTCTTCCTTCCTTGATCACTTTATCAACCATTTCTTTTACTGTATGCTGGTAAAATGCCTCTCATCCGTCTGCTTCTCTTCCATGGCCTCTACCAGATCTTAAGTCACTGTCACCTCTTGCCTGCCTTGGTCAGTCCCATTTTCACTCCTTCATGACCCGATCCACTCTTCACACCATAGCCAGTGTGACCCAAAATGGTACTCATCTGCTTGAAACCCTTTGGTGGTTTCCCACCAGATGGAGAACAAAATGCAAAGAGTGCAGTGTTTGCAGGGACCCACAGATCCCCTGGCATTACCTGGCCCTTGTCCCCCATATGCTTCCCACCACTCACTGTCTGCAGCCATGATGCCGGCCTCCTCTCAGCACTGATCAGGGTCAGCGTCATAGGCCTGAGACCAATGCAGCCCTATTTGGCCTTACACTCAGAAGTGTCAAGGTTGGTGGGGGGTGGAGGTGCGGGGGATGCTGTGGTTGGGCTTTAATACCCTGTGGTCGCCATCTTTAATTTCTTTTTTTTTTTTTTTTTAAAGATTTTATTTATTTATTTGACAGAGAGAGATCACAAGTAGGCAGAGAGGCAGGCAGAGAGAGAGAGGGAAGCAGGCTCCCTGCTGAGCAGAGAGTCTGATGTGGGGCTCAATCCCAGGACCTTGAGACCATCACCTGAGCTGAAGGCAGAGGCCTTAACCCACTGAGCGACCCAGGTGCCCCAATCTTGAATTTCTTAAAATTATCTTTGAATTTGTGTTTTGCAAGTGGAGCCTCATGGGCTGATGGAGCAGGCCATTTGCACTAGGTTTGGAGCCTCAGCTCATCAGTGGCCACAGCTCCTGCCACCTTCCTGCTCCTGCTCTGGGGACCCACGTCCCAGCCAGCCTACCTTGCCTTTTCCTCTCCATGTCCTCCCTACAACCACTGCTGCTCTCTGCCTGAAGCAGTAACTGGGCACAGTGGCAGGGGGAGGCCCACATTCTGCTGTCATTCTTCACCCTCGGTGACAGTTTGGCAGGGCTGATAGGGAAGGTCCGAGTCAGGCACCTGAGGTGACTCCTCAGGACAGGGCCCAGCACCAGCCATCCACCCGGGGTTGGCGGCCCCACCGCACACCTCGTCTCCCACCCAGTCTGGATCCAGGCATCATGCACGTGCTGAGACAGAGGCTACAATCCTTTGGGGCTCCCCCATTGGCCGTGGGCTGAAGCAGAGAGCCCCTGGGCAGGAGAGACTTGACTGTCCCACCCCTGGCTGGAGGCCTGCATTTTCCTTTGCGTTGGCTGTAGCTAATTACACAGCCGGCCCTGGTTCTGAGATCCTCAGGGCCTTTGCCCGGGCTGCTCAGCCCAACTGGTTCTCAATCACCCATCTGGTGTCTGTTCACAGCTCCCCTCCTCAGATCCCTCGGCCCTGCTCCTCCTCCCCAAAGGTCACACCCGTTATCCCTGCTTGCTTTCTGCATCTCCTTCATGGTGACCCATAATCACGTGTTGGCTCCGCTGCTGCTTGTCCGTCTGCCCAGGAAATGGTTAAGCTCCTCGCAGGCAGGTGGCTTGTCTCTCTTGTTCACAATTAACATCAACAGCACATGGCAGCATCTATCGTACAACGTCCGGCAAAGAGTACATGCTCCACGTCCATTAGCTGAGACGCCACGTGGTGAAGACAGTTCTCGTTTGAAGCAAACATGGCCCGAACCTGCATAGTGGGTCTACAAGTGAACGTCTGGAATTTTATTCTCCAAACTTTCTTGTATGCTTAAAATGAGAACATTCGAAGGAAGTTTTAAAAGAAAAGCGAGAGTATTGGGGGTGATTATGTACAAATCCTGTAGGTTTTATTTTCAACTCGCTACTTTCCTCTGCGGTGCTCTCTCCACATCAGTCCACAGAGAGCCAGTCATCATTTTCGAATTGTCACATGCTTTTCCAGAGTGCTTAGCCATGGCACACCTTATTTAGCTGTTTCCCTGTTCCTGGACAATGAGACTCTCTAAACAGCCTTTTTGCTGTGATGAGCCAGGCCCCCCTGCATGTGTGTGAACGTGTCTCTGAGCTGGAGAGCAGGAAGGGGGCCCGCTTTGTTCACAGGCCTTGCACATGTTTCAATGTAACAGATCCAGGCCCTGAAACCACTTGTCTCCTTGGCACAGAAGGGCCTTCTGGAAGGCAACATAAGCGAGAAGATGTGTGTGGCTCTGAGCCCACTGGCTGGCAACCTTTGGTTCCCTTCCAGCCTCATACTGTTGCTGTTGCCTCTTCCTCCCTCTCTGATTCCTAATCTCTAGAAAAAAAAAAAAAATGATCCCCCTTAAACCCCCCCCCCCCCCCCCCGCTATGTTTCTGCTCAGAGTCACTTCCTCTTCTCCATGGGGTGGGATGGGGACAGGAAGGACTTGAGAAAAGTCCTTTGTTTAAAAATAGTAAAGAATTGCTGCTTGGCACTTTTCCTGATTTTTATTTATTGAAAAATCTGACTCCAGCTCTTCTTGAGTTCAAGATTGATGATGGGAAGATGTGGAGCCATGCCAGAATCTAGTACGCATTTACCCAACGAGTCTTCACTGAGTACGTGACATGGGCAGGATGGGCACTGATTCATTAGGATCAGGTAGGATGTCATTAGGATGGCCCTGAGGTAGAAGGGGGAATCCTAGAAGCCCTCTAGGGAGTCAATGCCTGTGTCATTGGTATTACAGACTGAACCTTTGTGTTCCCCCAAACTCATATGTTGAGGCCCTAATCGCCAGTGTGATGGTATTGGAGATGGAGTCTTTGGGAGGTAAGTAGATTTAGATGAGGTCAAGGGTTTGGAACTTTGGCCCAATGCGATTAGTGCCCTTAGAAGAAGAGACACCAGAGAGTTCTCTCTCTCTCTTTCTCTGTGAACGTGTGTGTAGGGCATGTGCACTGGTACACAAGAAGACAGCCGTCTGCATGCCAGAAAGAGAGCCCTCGCCAGGAATCTCTTCAGGAGTTGAATCGGCCAGCCCCTTGATGTAGGAATACTAGCTTCCAGAGCTGTAAGAAAATACACTTCTGTTGTTAGGGCCACCCAGTTTGTGACATTTGGTTACGGCAACCCAAGTTAGGACTGTTGGGTGTCTGGAGCTACCATGGGAGGCACACGGAGACAGAAGTATTTCAGTATTTTAACAACTGTGGTGTGCCAGCACTGTTCGTGGAGTTTACATTTGAGGGAGAGGAAGCAGACAGTACACAACATAAGCAAAGTACACAGTATGTCAATGGTGTTGCGTGCTAAGGAGACAAAAAAGTTGAGGCATCTGGGCGGCTCCGTCGGTTAAGTGTCTGCTTTTGGCTCAGGGCATGATCCCAGGGTCCTGGGATGGAGTCCCGCACTAGGTTCCCTGTTCAGTGGGGAGCCTGCTTCTCTTTCTGCCTCTGCCCACCCCCCTGCTTGTGCTCTCATTTTCTCTCTCTCTCTAGCAAATAAATAAAATCTTAAAAAAAAGAAAAAAGAAAAGAAAAAAAGGCAGAGAAGAGAATTAGAAAGGCCACCAGGAGGGAGATTGGTATTTTTTGTTGCAGGAAGGAGGAAAGGGAAGGAAAATGGCATGTTGTCTGCCCTTTAAGGGCACGTTCCAGAAGTTGCACCCTACACCGAAAGCCTACTCGTCAAAACTTCATCCCACAGCCACACCTTGCTGCAAGGGAAGATGGGAACTGCAGACTTACTTCTGAGAATCCACGTGCACAGCCACTGTGGGTGAGTGGGGTTCCATTACTGAAGATGTAGAGAATGGATAGGGGGGAACCATCAGCCACAACAGGGAAAGAGCACCATCAGTGGATTGGGCTGTAGATAATGTTCAAGGACCTGTCTCAAGATAGTTCTCCATGAGTCTCTCCATCTGTGGATGGCCCACGAGCAGTGGGATTGGCTGTCCTTCTCCAGGACCATCTTTCCAAGGACGTTTGTATGGCAAGCAGTCTCAGAGATAGCGTCTCTGAGCAAAGTGCAGGCAGCTGAATGTCCAGAATAATAAAGATAATTGCTCCTTTTGTAGATCATGTCTCCTCCGCATAAGAGGAGGCTTACGGCCCATTACACAATGCTTGGGTTCCGTAAGCACAGGATTCCAAATTGAGAGAGATGCTATAAAAATATTAACATCATGGAATATAAAAAAGGAAAGAACTATATATATATAGTTATATATATAGTTTCTATATATATATAGAATATATCTATATTCTATATATAGATATAATATATAGATATATAATATATATCTATATATTATAATAGATATAATCTATCTATCTATATATATATAGAATATATATATAGAATATATATATTCTAAACAGGACAATGAAATGTAATTTGTCACCTTGACTGGATCTTGAATTGAAAAAGGAAAAAAATTATAATATTATCTGACATACGTCCGTATTCACATTTCCCTTGGAAAAATTGAATGTGGCTATATATTAGATAATATTATGTCCTTGTTAAATTTCATGAATGTGATTGTGGTATTGTGATAATGTAAGAAAGTGTTCAAATTCTTAGGAGATACACATCGAAATACTTAGGAGAGAAGGGTCATGATCTCAGTGACTTACTTTGAAATTGTTCAGGAAAAGAATGTGTACATGCCTACAGAGAGAGTACCAATGTAGCTAACTTGCTAACAGTTGGTGAACTGGGGCGAGGAACATATATGGGTGTTCATCGAATTATTCTGGAAACTTCTCTGTTGTTTTTAAAAACAACGGGTTGGAAACAAGGGGACAGAATCCTGGTGAATCTGTGAAAGATGGGTTGGAGGGAAGCCACGGCTAGATGCGGGGAGGCTGAACTAGGAATGCCACCCATTCAGGATTTCTCTCACCATCGTTCATCAACCTTGTCTCCGATCCTGCTGATGAGGGACTTTTTCCAGGCCTCCCCCAGGCCGCCCAGCTGGTAACCAGAGAGGCGAAGGGAGTCCAACTCCCTGTGGCCGCTGGAAAAATCCTGGGGAAGGGCTCTGCTGGGTTCAGTTGGGTCATGCACCTGACCACCCAGGTCAGAAAAGGGCAGGGTGGCCAGGGCCCTTGTCCCGCAGCCTCGCAGCAGAGCCCACTCCTTGAGAGGAGGCCCCTTGGCGAGGCGAGAGGGACCCCGGCTAATTATGAGGGAGGAGAGGCTGGAAGTCATTAAAAGACAGCATATCACATTTCGGTTGTACGCCTCACTATCCAGTGACTCAGCGGGGCAGCTCCTGCTTCTTGTTCCAAAGCACTGGGAGCTGTTGGGCAAATATTTATAGAGCGTTTAAGTCCGAAACCAGCAATGCCCTGACCCCCGCAGTTACAGAGCCTCCTGCCCCCGTGTAAACGCCCTCTCATATTCTTCAAACCCAGAGTTCAAGTCTGGCTTTCCAGAAATAGCCCCAGGCCAGGAAGGTCTCCCCGGGGAAAAGAAGGAAAAAGCAGTAACATCCTTCTCCTATCTTTCTCACCTACAAGCAGAGGGCTCCCCTTTCTTTCTTATCAACTTTTCGCCTCCTTATTCTGTGTTTATAGGGGAGGTTGAGTCTGTAGTTCATTCCTGAGATCCAGAATTAGTCAGACATGGGTTTGCCTTCCAGTTTCTTTATCTTTATTTTTTTTTTATTTTAAGATTTTATTTTTTATTTGACACACAGAGAGAGATCACAAGTAGGCAGAGGAAGGCAAAGAGAGAGAGGGAAGCAGGCTCCTTGCTGAGCAGAGAGCCCGATGCAGGGCTCGATCCCAGGACCCACTGAGCCATCCAGGGGCTAGTTTCTTTATCTACCTTGGGGAAGAATAAGGCACTTCCTCCTGGAAGTGAGAGTCAGACAACGCAGCTTGGGAGCTCGGGAGTGTGAGGCCGGTGTTAGCCCTTCTCCCCCAGGAGCGTCTGAACAAGGCCGAAGGTGGGCATCTCCATCCCTCCTGGGGACATGCCCAGTCTCCAAGCAGAGCCGTGCCTGCAGCCAACCTCCCCTGGAGGCTGGGGGGAGGGAGGGAGGCTGGAGGAGGGAGGCTGGGACTTCGCTTGTGTGAGCTGCACACCCAAAATAAGGCCAGGCAGAAGACTCTGGGAATTTCCTATACTCTTCGCTGTGAATGTCCTATTTATACAGCTGAGTCACTGTAAGCCGCTGCAGCCACTCAGCGTGTGGAGACAGGCTGCCACAGGAAATGAGGAGCACACCCAGAGACCGAGGCCTCGCCCAGGCTGGGGGGTTGGGGGGGAACACCCCGGTCTCGCGGGCCTGGCCCTTCAGTGCCACCAAGGCACCTTGACAGGCTCCGGGCATTTGTCCCCACACCAGGTTACTACCCCTCTTCCCACTGACACACTTCTGGCTTCTTTGCTCCAGAATAGCTTCCTCTGTCTTGAGGTGATATATTTACAAAGTTGCCCTTCTTCATGGCTTGCTTACAAGCAGAGCCAGGCCTGCCTCCCCACCGAGACCCAAGGGGTCTGTCGTCTGAGTGGGATTTGAAGGCATCTGTCGGCTTTCCCGCATGAGCAGACCTGCCTGGATGCCTCTGCTCCTTCTGATCTCTTAAAGGAAGCAGATTCTCTGAGGAGAGTATTGCTACACGCAGGGCTCTGGCTATCAAGGATGCAGGGTTCGTGAAGGTCAGTAAGAGGGCAAAAGAGGCGCACAGGTCAACATGGAAGAGTTGCTCAGCATTCAGTCGGGGCAAGCCCCTGAAGGGGGGCACGGGGAGCGAATGGCCTCCCTACGCCCTGACTGTACAACCACTCAGCCAGTGACTGAGATCGGGGTCACCTATCACAGCTGTTAATGAGGCCTACCCCTCCTGCCTCCAGCAGCCCCGGCTGGTACCATGCAGGGCAGAGGGCAGCCCTCCTCACCGTCTCTCAGGGGTGCAGAGATGTTCCCAAACCAAAGCAACCTTAAAGTTCAGCTACGGTTACTCATTAAACAAAGCAGACAAATGGCCCAGTTAAAACATTCTCCACACCTAGACTTCCCTCAGGAAGCTTCTTTTCGGGACCAGTCATAGGGTCCTGGACGTGGCTGTGCCTTATAGACCCAGCCCTGACTTGTGGGAGCTCCGGGGAAGTAGGGAGTTCACACCTTGGCGTAGTCTCAGGCCCTGTCTGTGGCTTTGGGCCTTCGGTCACAGCTGCGCGGGGGCTACAGTCATGGGGCAGGGCGTTGCCCAGCGCGGCGGAGGCAGGCAGAAGGGCGTCAGAGGTGCCCAGGCCTATCTCCAGCTGCTTGATCTCCTCACCCCCACACTGGGACCAACACCTCCCAGGGCTTTGTGGTGAAACCGCACCACAATCTCTGCCACCAGAGACTGTGGGTCTCTGGTCCAGCTACTCTTCTGGAACCAGAGACTCTTTCACCATCTCCTGTCCCTGATAATTCCCAGGCCCCGGATGGACCCCCGATCCTGTCAAAGTACCCCTCAAAAGAGCCTTTTCCTTTCCTCGTTCTTCTTTCTCTTTTCTAAATCCCTCCCTCTCTCTTTTGGGTGACTTTCCTTCCCTTCCCCTTCCTCGTTACCAGAGAACTTTAGGCCTTTTCTCCTGCTGCCGCAGGGGTGACGGACAGGACTCTGAGGCTGTCCATGTCAGGGAGGCCCCGGCCCTCCTGTAATGGGGGAAGGAGAAAACATCTTCCACTCCTCCCTGGTGAGTCATCCCCTTCGAAAGTTACCACCACTACCCACCACAGAAGTTAAATGGGGGGGTGTTTCTTCTTGCAGCAAAGGAGAAGCAGAGTGTCAACTGAGAAAAAACAAAGACTCAAACAAATCAGAATTAATAAGGCTCAGTAAGTCTGCCAGATACACGATCGACCGGCACACATCAGCAGTGTCTCTTCTCGCCCACAAGAGCTACTAGAAAATATTACTGGAAAGACATCATTTGCAATAGCAACAAGAATTACAAAACATCTAGGTATGAACCAAAAATACACAAAACTTCCATACAGATTTTTGAAATTCTCATCAAGGAAACAGAAAATGATCTGAATAAAGAGAGCACATTCCATGCTTTTGGACTGACTGACCCAATATAAGATGGCTTATCTTGGATGACTCTATGAAGACCTAATTAAATTAATGCTTAACTTTTAAAGTCAGTGCAATCCCACTCAAAATTTCAGTTGGATTTCTTTTTTGAGGAACTCAATAAATAAAAATAAGTTTTTTGTTTTGTTTTGTTTTGTTTTTTAAAGGGGAGTAAAAGGGCACCTGGGGGGCTCAGTTGGTTGGGCGTCTGCCTTCAGCTCAGGTCATGAACTCAGGGTCCTGGGATCGAGTCCTCTATTGGGCTCTCTGCTCAGTGAGGAGCCGACTTCTCCCTCTCTTTGCAGCTCTCCCTGCTTCCCTGCTTATATTCTCTCTCTCTCTCCAATAAATAAATAAAATCTTTAAAAAACAACAACAACAAAAGGACAGTAGAAAAGGAAGAGTTGCTCCATTCAATCCACTAGGAACCATAATAAGAACAGTGTGGTGCTGGCTCAGGAACACCCGCCAGGCTGGCGGAAGGGAACAGAAAGCTCTGGGACACACCCACGTGCTGTCCGTGTACAGAAACTGTACATAAAAACACACCTCCTCTGTGGGCTCGGCCACCAGGTAAGGTTTTGTTGAGACCTTGTGCTATACCACTGTCCTTGTACCAAGCATACCTAAGGAGCAACAAAAGACATATGTCAAGGTCCCTGTGTGATTCAAAATGAACTCCTTAAACTCGGATCTGTGGCGAGAAGAGCACTTCATGCTCCACAGGCCTAACCTCCTGGAGCTCTCTCCCGGAGAGGCAGCGGCAACACATTCCTGTGACACGAGATGTGAGAAGCTGAGGCACAGGGCATGGAGGCGGGTTGGCGCTCAAAGCCACTGGGCGCCTGGCTCCCTACGTGAAAACCGTTGTCAGCAAGTGAGAGGATGAGTTTCAACTCCTGGAAGAGCTGGGGGGTGAGTCCAAGGAGGGGGATCCAGGCTGAGAGAAAAGATAAGGATTCCATAAAGAAGTTCCCTTTTGAGCCCCCGGGAACTTTTACATCAGCTAGTTCACACAGATGTTTGGCTCTCCTGAATTCCTGAGAAGCATAACAAACTTGAAGGAAAATATGGCATGAAAATCAAATCTCATGAATTTCATGTCCAGGCTCTTTCCCTGTCAGTCATGTAGTATTTCTATAAAATAGCATCCCCTCCCCTGTTTTAGGCAGGACCGGTCTAGGTTGTGCTGCACTAACAAGCTAGCCCCAAATCTCAGAGGCTTATTTCTTGACAGTTACTAAAGCTAAGTAATAGGTAGAGTGGGTTGGATATACTATTGCTTCTGCTTTCATATGATTGGAAACTTCCATGATAAAAGATTCTCCTATCTCCGTGGCTTAAAACAACTTGCTCCTACTGCATGTCCATCCTGGGTCAGCCAGGTCTGGATTCCCCCTTTGTCCTTTGTGGAGAGACGAAGCGCAGTGAGCTTCCACCATCTGGGTCACTGCTGGTTACATGGCAGGGGGAGGAACCAGAGGGGAGCCTTGTGATGGTCGACAAGGCTTTTGCCTGGAAGTAAGACATACCGTGCTGTTCATATTTCATCGACAAAGCAAGTCACACAGCTACACTTAACGTCTGTGGCTCAGAAAAATATAATCCGACTATGTGCCCAGTGAAAGGAGAACAGAAATATCTGCTGAACAGTGCTAATGGTTTCCACAGCCCCAGAGAGATGTGAATTTGGAAATTAATTAAAGATTTTCTGATATACACCCTCATTTTTCCCTGTGGATTGCACCCAAACAAAAAATACTCAGCTTTCTCACTTGTGATAAAACACTCAAAATTACACCAAGATCGGGAGTTTCACAGCATCAGGGACAGTTTAGCTGCCTTCACCTTTCCAATACAGAGCACCCCATCATGTCTGTACCATATGCTAAATTAAGATTTGCTGAACGGGGGGTGCCTGGGTGGCTCAGTCAGCTAAGTGGCCGACTCTCAGTCTCGGCTCAGGTCATAACCTCAGGGTTGTGAGATCGAGCCCCGCGTCAGGCTCTGCACCCAGCATGGACTCTGCTTCAGACTCTCTCTCCCTCAAAGAAATAAACGAACAAATAAATAAATAAAATCTTTAAAAAAAAAAAAGAAAAAGATTCGCTGAACTGAAGAGGCACTGGAGGCAAGCAGGGTAAATTAGCAGGAATTCTCCGACAGAACCCATTGCTCTGCCTTGTTCTTACTTTGACCAAACTCTGTCTTGTGACATCCCCAGGCAGTGTGGGGAATGGGCTGGTGCTTTTCTAGACCTCTGGGTTATTAAGGCTGTCCTAGGTGGCCAGCTTTCCTCAGCTGAGAACCTGAGCTTGAACTTGCCAATGTCTGAAACTCCAGAAGGGAGCCTCAGGATCATCCAACCCCAGAACATGCATCTTGCAGGTGAGGACACTGAACCTGAGAGAAAGTAATGACTTTTTTTTTTTAAGATTTTATTTATTTATTTGACAGAGAGGAGAGAGATCACAAGCAGGCAGAGAGGCAGGCAGAGGGAGAGGGGGAAGCAGGCTCCCTGCTGAGCAGAGAGTTGGATGCGGGGCTCAATCCCAGGACCCTGAGATCAGGACCTGAGCTGAAGGCAGAGGTTTAACCCACTGAGCCACCCAGGCGCCCTGAAAGTAATGACTTCTGTTTGCTTTAAGAGACTGCCTTGGCCTTAGCATTCTCCAAAATGCTTGTGGCTGAACTAACTTGCAACCTGGATATCCTGGATCCCAGTCCTGTGCTCTCTCTGCCTGCCATATTGTACTGAGCCATGCTATACATGTGTTCAGCAAAACTAAAATTGAGAGAGAGAGAAAGAAAGAGAGAGAGGGAGAGAAAGAGAGAGAGAGGAGAGTGGAGGAGGGAGCACTATTTAAATAATATAGATAATTCTGCCTGGATTTCCACTCAATGAATGGACATGAATCTGCTATTCCCAGTAGGTCTTGGTTCCTGCCTTCTCCTTCTATAAGAACTAGCCCGGCTTTGTATAGTTCTAACACAGACCACGGCCACAGGCCAATCCTTTACCTGGGGCTCCACTGAAAAGACAGTATTCTGGACCTAGGACCAAAAAGTTGGAGTACTGGCCTTACTGAGAAATGGTATCATGATCTCCAACATGGCAACTTTTGAGAGGGTTTTCAACGATCCTTTGGACCGTCCTTACTGCCTTTATAACCTAAGCCCGACTAAGATGAGCCTCTGCTATAATGATTGTCAGCGCAGGAGACAGGCTGCCAAGAAACGACCCTTCGGAACAGCGCCATGGGTTCAATAACCCTTTGGTGAGCTCTTCCTGGAGCATCTTACAGGCAAGGGAGCATGCCGAGAATGAAAACTTGAACAAACCTCCACAACGCTGGACTATAAAAATCATTAAAATATTGAAGAATTTAAAGACTTAATGACCCAGCAAAGATGGAAAATACATTCAAAGGCAGATCTCAGTCATTAAAAATGCATTTTGCATGCCACATTTACCTCCTGTGA